>CM077176.1:15508786-15877790 GCA_039654105.1 Coreius guichenoti | reverse complement strand
TTAGTTCCAGTGAAAGGAACTCTTAATGCTTCAGCATACCAAGACATTTTGGACAATTTCATGCTCCCAACTTTGTGGGAACAGTTTGGGGATGGCCTCTTCCTGTTCCAACATGACTGCGCACCAGTGCACAAAGCAAGGTCCATAAAGACATGAATGAGCGAGTTTGGTGTGGAGGAACTTGACTGACCTCAACCCGATAGAACACCTTTGGGATGAATTAGAGCGGAGACTGCGAGCCAGGCCTTCTCGTCCAACTAACACTAAGAATTAACAATACTTCTACAGCATTTATTAATCTTTGTTAAATGTTAATTTCAACATTTACTAATGCATTATTAAAATCAAAAGTTGCATTTGTTAACATTAGTTAATGCACTGTGAAGTAACATGAACAAACAATTAACGGATATATTTTTATTAACTAACGTTAATCAAGATTAACAAATACAGTAACAAATGTATTGCTCATGGTTAGTTCATGTTAGTTAGGCTATATTTACTAATATATTAACTGTTAACAAATGAAACCTTATTGTAAAGTATTACCAAAATATTTTATAATAAAACGTAATAAAATACAATTATTTAATCTAAAAAAGATTTAAAAATCAAAAAATAAATAACCAAATAAAACAAAATTGGGTCGATCCTGCAATGTAAACAATACCTTACATATCAGCAAAGATATACTTCATAATTTCTAACAACAGAGCAAATGAAGTACCATTAAATCCTGGAGATTTACCACATGCCACGCTGGGGAGAAAGTTTATAGATAGAGCCTGATAAATAAAGTTCTGCTTGGACACATGAAGAGAAGTCTTCAATGAACGCCCTCCACTCATTTTATCTTCTCAATCACATTCGCTTTTGTTCAACTTAATTGTAGCAGAGGAAACAGCTGAATGTGACAAGGCTACTGTACACATCTTGGAGTAATATGACAGCGAGCCCTGCTGGCCTTTTATTGTGAGATGGTCTGCAGATGACAGGGCCGCCTGCTGCACCAGCTCCAGAGTGGATCACAAACAGGCACACTGTGCATACTAAATGAAGCATATTACATACCAGCCTACATACTACTACTTTATTGATATGTGAAGGCCAAGTACTACAGCTAGCAGCTACAACTAACAGCTAGCGCCAGCGCAAACCCTCTTTTGGCGTTAAAAAACTACTGTCAGGATTTACTTAAGACACGCAGTGAAAAATTAGCGCTGAAAAGGCATTTATTTTTGCGACTGACCTTATTGCATATGCATTTCCTTTTCAGACGCAAAATTTATGGGAGGAGAGTATTTAAATGAATCACGCAATGTGATTTACTAAGGTTTGCGCTCGTCAATGTACTGGTGTTTGCGCCATTATTTACCGCCCAAAAAAAGCACATCTTAAACCAGACGCTAACTGGTAGATTGTGTTGGTCATTATGGAAATGATCCGGCTGCGTCTGTGTTCATTAATGTGCGCGTCGTCAGTAGACCATGAGCAGAACTTTTCACTCCCATCGGCACTTTTGTGGAATTGCGCTCGCGCTAATTTGCCCGTTTAGTAAATCTGGCCGTAGGAGTAATGAGTAGTGAATAACTGCAAACCATGGACACATACACACACACACACACTCGGAGCAGTGGGCAGCCATTTTTGCTGTGGCGCCCAGGGAGCAATTGAGACAAGTTCCTATGAAGCGGATTGATACAGAGTACAATATAGTGAAATTTTATAATACCCGAATCATTCTGTACTATTATTGGCTAATTTACATGACCTCAAAGCCTACGGTTGTTTAAAACAGCTGGCTGCCATTTTTTCACGTGCTGTCAGTCAGTCAGTTTACCAATTTCCTCTGCGAGTCACTCTACCAATGCACTCAACGGCCAAGTACAGTCGGCCAGTCCATTCACACGAACGCAACTGTCTGCCGGAGGACTCGCAATTCCCCCTGATGGCCCAGTTTTGATCTCACGGCCGGTAATTGCTGCGGGAAAGTGAGCCACTCCAGATGAATGGAAGAGGAACATCGGTGTCCGTGATGTCGGATGCACCACGTTCAGGTAATAGCCTCTCTTCTCCAGACCCTGTTGGCCTCTTGTACAGAATGGGGGGGATGAAAGTGCTGAAAGAAGGAAGGAAGAGGAAGGGGGGGTCAATAGGCTCTGCTCCAAGACTGGCAAACCATAATTACCTGTAATGAGACTTTTGTTTTGAAGTATCATGAAGATATTCTTGAAGTCACCCTGGGATGATTGGACGAAGTGGCACCACACGGGCCTCTAGGACCCTTTTCGATTACGATTTGTGCTTGGCATAATTACTATTGAAGTCTCACTTACCTCTCTGAGAATAAGCCTCCTTCGGCTCCTTCCATAAAGTGCTCCTCCTGAGCTCCCCCACGAAACTCTCCACGCTCAAGAAAACAGCTGCAACACTTTGATATTTCTTAAACAGTCATTTCACATAATGCATTACCCTGGCAACTTTCCTGAACTGAGGTTGAGATGAGTGAAAGATCATGACCTGACTATTTCGTCTTTGAGATCCGCTTCATAGGAACTTTCCATAACCAGGTACCTTATAAAAGAACTATGGCAAAATGGCATCCTATGGAATTCCATTATTCCAGGTAAAGAGATGCCAGATTTGGCTGTGTTATATCAGGAATATCTCTGATGAAGTTCTTGATAAAGAATGCCTTTACATTCGCAAATCTGAAGAATAGTGATGGTTAATGCAGATCTGATCTGCAAAACCATAAACCCTTCAGGGCTGTGCCATTTACAACACTACATTGTAACTGGAGAGGTTAACTAAAAGAAAATAATTTAAAAGGTTAGCCATGATTAAGTGAATCTCACTATTTTTGCAGTGTCATTTAGTATAAAGCAGACTTTTATATACAGGTTGATTGTGTTTTCTTTTATGTAGTAAAGAAACTACATAAAATCCTTCAACAAAAAGATTTTGGTAACACTTTACAATAAGGTTTCATTAGTTAACATTAGTTAATGTATTAACTAACCATGAGCAATACATTTGTTACTGTATTTGTTAATCTTTGTTAACGTTAGTTAATAAAAATACAGCTGTTCATGGTTTGTTCATGTTAGTTCACAGTGCATTAACTAATGTTAACAAGATTTTAATAATGTATTAGTAAATGTTGAAATTAACAAATTAAATAAACGCTTTATAAGTGCAGTTCATTATTAGTTCATGTTAACTAATGTAGTTAACTAATGAACCTTATTGTAAAGTGTTACCAAGATTTTTTATTCAGAATGGTCCATTTTGCAGGATTAGAGATCAGGTCCTTAATAGCAGCCTCACTATACATTCATCAGCCTTGATTACATTCAATGTTTTCCATGAATGTTTTAAAAGTTTAATGCAAATTTTACAACCTTTCTAACACAAATGTGAATGGTTCATGGTTAGGCAGTCAACAAAAGGACAATAAGGACAATATTACCCATCAAACAGAGAACCGGAAGCATGAGGCATTCAACTAACGCTAATCACCTTATCAAAATGATTCTTGTTTGTACAGGAGACACACATAATCCATCACAATTACCTCACTTTGGTCTCATGCCCCACTGGAAATCATGAAGCTAACTATCATTTAAAGACTTGAAGACTAAAGACGACTCCAAATAAAGATAATTATAAAGCAGACAGCTACAAATGATCTTTTAATGTGCCAAGTTTCTACATTGCTTTGCAACTGAAAATGGCCTAGTTAAACTGATTTTAACTGTAGACTATTATTTGCTGGACGAATTGTTTATTGTGTATATAATATATAAAGGCAACAAGTTACAACAAGGTTTAATTCTTTAATATTGGTGCATTAGTTATCAACTAACAAATGAACAATACATTTACTAATTTAGGCTAATGATGGCAAAACTGAATTTTCAGCATCATTACTCTAGTCTTCAGTGTCAAATGATGCTGATTTGGTGCTCAAGAAACATTTCTTATTATTTTCAATATTATTGTAATATTGAAAAAATTCATACATTTTTCCCAGGATTCTATGATGAATAAAAGCATTTATAAAATTATATAACATTGTAACATTACAAATGTCTACTTTGTCACTTTTGATCAATTTAATGCATCCTTGCTGAATAAAAAAAAAATCTTACTGTCCCCAAACTTTTTAATGGCAGTGTACGCTAATGTTAACTCATGTTTATTCATAATACATTAGCTAATGTTAATTTATTTTTTGTTTTTTGAATATCAGTCTTATATTTCACTGTTGCCACTGTTTTATAAAAGCAATTCTCCTGAGGATGCATGCTAAAGTGAATTTACTACATTTAAGGCAGTTATAGAAACTCTGTTAACAACATACCATAATCGTGGTACAACCACTTTAATGCACAGCCTGTGTTCTATTTGCTTTAATAAATAATAGCTTTAAATCTCAACAGATCTTGATTGGATAATCCAGATTGGAAACATATAAAGTTCATGGCTACACAATCAAAGCACAAAATTTCACGTGGACACGTGCAAACACACTGTTACAGACACAAGCACACACACACACACACACACACACACACACACACACACACTCACCCTCGCATGAGACCTTGGATTCCATAAAGGGACTCGAACACAAAATTAAGATATTTCAGTTGATGCACAAGCAGCCTCATGCATACACCTGATAAAAGAGAGAGATCTACAGAGAATGCAATTGCTTCATGATGGTTGAAACCCACTAAAGAAGACTTGAACAACTGCAAAGGATGGAAAGCTGGCCTAATTTTTGTCAGAACGCAGCATTCTGAAAGGCATTACAGTGGTTAATGAAAAGATGAATAATTTGTAAATGAACCCTGATTGCTTATGCAGGGAGAGTCGGGTCTGTTTGGTCAGGTCCCAGGTGGGCTCTAGAATGAAGGGCTTTATGTCTCTACAGGAGAGGGGTCCTCAAACTTCAGCCACTCCTTCCTAGGCCAGACCAGACATGAGAATTAATATGACCAGAGAGGGAAGGTAGTAATGCACCGTTTCAAACTCTCTCACACACACCAACTCAAAGGCAAGCTGCAACAAGACTCACCCCCCTTGTGTATTGTAGATGTTAGTGGAAAGTTACGGTGAAAAGGCCTTCAAGTAAGAGTGTATATGCGTGTGTGTGTGACATGTGGGCTGGTTCCCAGTCCCCACTCAGCAGCGGGGTTCATTAGCATTCCTTTGTGCGTGCATAAAGGGGCACGGAGAGCCACCTATTCTACGGCTGGACTTTACCAGCTGCCATCCAGGGCTAGTCCTCATTAAGGCCCCGCTGTTCCTCTGAGAACACCGCCACATGTTCCACACGCGCCCGCTCTCACCCACACTCACGCACACACGACTGAACCAAAGGAGAATTTCACACACCAAACGCTCAATCGTGCTCATACACAGGCTTGCACACTCCACCAGAAAAGCCTCTATTGTGATGGCCTATCGACGCCTACATCTCCATATAAACACAAGGTGATCATGCCTCACAGGAGCTCCATGCTCACCAATACACACCATGAGAAAGTCTACACACACCGCGTGCGGCTCGGGTTCAAAACCCTGCTTCAGATGGCTCTATTCAGCGTGCGGCCATCGGAGTAATTGCTGTTAGAGGATAATTGTGGTGCAAATAAAGCTGGAGCTCATGCATGGTGAATTTGTTTGCATGTGGTATGCAGACAAGATTATTAAAGGATAAACGTATTCTCAACTCGGGGACACCAACATACAGAACCATTCATCTCTTCAATCCAAAGCACTTCTAGATACCTCCTCACTGCACGTTCTTTTTGAAAGACATTTGCTTGGATGCGTGAAGCTTAATAAATGCGTTCCTGTCACCTTTGCTCGTTCCTAAATTTTTTTTTTTTTAGAAAAATACGAGGCAAAACATTCATTCTCATGACTGCTTGCTTAGACCCGTCTTGTGGGAATACTAAAGAAATACTATAGTTAATGCAGTTTAAAAACAAACAAAAAAAAAACTTCCTAAAGTGCTCCTAGAATCAAAATAAAATGCACATCAATGCACAGACGACTTTCTAAAAACCATGGTCTTGTTGATAAATGGACTCCATGTTTGACTGTTTGCCTGCTAACTATACACCAGGAACAAGGTCATAACACCTGGATGAGCCAAGCACTCTCTATCAAACACAGATATTGGATATTTGTGCTAATAGGTCATTTCTTGTATTCCTGTATTTTTACATAATTTTTATTCACTTAAAATTAAACTTTAAAACACTAATAATTTAATAATACTATTAAATATAATCTTTATAATGTACAGCATGAGAAATAGATATTCATTTTGAGATTTGATAATGTTGCGATGCCTGTTGTAACATTTAAATTGATTGATTATAGTTTTTAATGTTTAGTTTTTTAGACAATAGTATAGAACTTCAGTATTGGCTAATTAATATTGTATTGCCCATAACATGAAACATGGAAGTAACAATCATCTTATTGGCACTGGCGTATCCTTAAATTACCATAATCCTTACCCTAAATTTGAATGAAAAAACTCCTAGAGCACAATCACACCATCCACCTGCGGTGCAAGGGATATAAGCACTGCCTGGCAGACAAAAATTGAGCCACTGAGTGCAAACTCAAACCGCTTCATTCTCAAGGGCTAACAGTGTGTTAGCCTGGTCACAAGAGACGGCGAATTAGATTGAGCAAGGACGAATCAGTGGAACAAGAGGAAAATTAGGGATGATTATAGCTGAACCACACCCATTGATAAAAGGTGGGCAGGCCCCCGTAATCCCTTGCAAGCAGACAATGAACATGAGGAGATTGAGCCCTGTGTTTTAACCTGGCCAGGGAAGAAAAAGCCCTCTCATTCTCTGTATTTACAACATGTGAATGACCAGCCTATTAGCCGAATGCTTTTAGGTTGGGCTCACATAGCAAGGAGCCGGCTTTGTCAGCCACGGTCTCCTTTGTGCGACAGACCCTTGCAACCATGCAATGGGATTCACGCAGTTGAAAATGACACTTTCCTACCCCTTTCACTAGTTCTCATTCGTTTGTCTGTTTTTGCAATAATTAGGTCTTGATTATTTGTTTCTATGTATATCAATTGCAGGGGGCCAGGTTAAGATGTCACATTGTTTTTGGGATATTATTGTATGTCTCTTCTATGTACAGATGCACTGTGTGTAATTCCAGTCCTGTAGAGCAGGGTTTTTTTTTTAAACTTGGCTCAGGGGATCCACCCAAGAGGCCACAATACGTGGAAAAAAAAAGAAGAAAAAAAAAAAATAATACTAAATTTTTTTGAGGTAGGTGTACGATTTGCATGAATTTTTTCATTCTATTGAATTTTTTTTAGAATCAATTTAACAGATTATTTTAGTCTGTTGTCAATGGCAACGAACTGAAGAAGAATAACAATTCCGCTGGCAGAGTGCAATGCAATACAAGGAAGATTTTTATTGGCTATTTGAACAGGTGGATTTCTAGTTCCCAGCATGTTAAAATGAAGTGTTTGTTTTTTTTTCATGAAAGAAAAGACCTGTCAGTGTTGACATTTAATAGTTTTTTGTTATGTTGAAGTTTTTGTGTTACCATTGTGCTGAACAGCAAATACATAACGGTAAACACTACATTGGCTCTGTAAAGTAATGATTGAACAAATGCCAATGACAAGTAATATCTTACTTGTTCATTAAATATACATGCTAAATAAGCTACATTTAACGTGCTTTGAGAGCTCTGAATTTTAACTGGCCTAGATAAAATTAATTGGCTCCAGGGCTACTTTTTTTTTTTTTTTTTACTTATTTCAACTTAAAAAATTGTGTTTATGTTATAAATGATTAAGTTCCTTTAACTCAATATAGTTTGTTGATTGAACAATTTTGTTCAAATGTTTTTTTTTTTGTTTTTGTTGTTGACATTAGGCCAACACATTATTTTTAGTTGTGATCTTAAAAATTTTATGTAAACTCATTGCCCTAAAAAGTTCATTTTGACTTGTTGAATAAACATGACATGTCAAGTTTAATGTACTTAACATTTCAATAGCATTGCATTAAAACTGTTAGTTTAATGAACTTGAAATGTCATGTTTTTTCAACAAGTCAAAATTAACTTTTTTAGGGCAACGAGTTTCCATAAAATGTTTAGGTTCAAACAACTTGTATAGGCTTGCAGTATGGTGACTGAATTAAAGAAGAAAGATTTATGGGTGCGTTATTGACAGTTTATATAATACTTACAGAAGCGAATGCAGTCTGTGAAAAAGATTGCTTTCTTTTCCCTTTTCATAAGAATGTAAGCATACTTTGAGGATCCAATACTCTTTGAGGAGCATACTCTTGCTCACTAGCACCACTTCTCAACAAACACTTGACAGAGCATCTTTATTATGTAGAGATTTAATAAGATCATCTATTTAAAATCAGGCACGGTATTTTGTGGCATTCCAAACAACAGCTCAGTTTAATGTCAAGTAATCTTAGAGACTGTATGTCATTAATTAATATGTAATATTATATTTCCTATTAATGAATGCAAACCCTCCTTTGCTGAATTCACTTCTTTATGGTCGTAATGCTCTTTCAAACAGATTGAAAAAGTAAAATTTTAAATATTTCCCAAGGACAAACTGTCACATGCAAATGTGGTTACAGTGAGAGAAGCATTTTTGATTCATAATAGCAGCCTTCTTTAAAATGCCCACTAAGTACAAACTCTTATGTGAGTGTTACTCAGTTTCAAGGACGTTATAAATAAGCCACCGAAAAGTGCTGGTGAAACAAGGCAGAGAGTGACCCGTACTGCTAGTCTTCATCAAGGACAAAGCCTTGAGAGAGAAGAAACTAGAAAAGCTCTGCACATTCAGATTGTTTATATTTTTCCTCTCGCACACTGGTTCTTGCTCTCTTTCTCTCACATAAATGCATACAAACAAACAAACAAACAAACAAACAAACAACTTTTTACCGTAAATGTAAACAGGAATGTATGGTGGCTACCCTGTGACTGAAAAAGTGATATGAATAGAATGTGTCAAAGAGTATGTCAGTTACCTGTGGAGTGATGCTTCATTTTTCCGCTCCACAAAATGATCAAAAAAAAAAATAAAAAATCTGTTCTAGTATCCTGATTTGATGCCACAAATTTCTGCAGTTTTTCACCTGTGATTTGGCTACATTTGTTTTATTACTTTAGTTTAAATTACTGATGACTTCAAAAGCACAAACCATCAATTAGTAACCTCAAAGCTCATGGTAAGTCTAAAAAGTTATGGAATAAAATAATGGAATAACATTAATGGGATTTTTTTCTTTTACCAGAACCTGACTGTTGCATATTAATAACACCTGTAAAATGACAGTAGGGACTTTAAGCAACAGCTGTGGATGGAATGGCAACAGCCTTCTTCACTGTAAACCCTAATGCTCAAAATAATTAATTGGTTTGAGTAGAGCCAACTCAAATTAAATATTAGTTAATTCAAATTAACTTTTATGAGTATTTAGAACTTTCTTTTGAGTTCACAAAACTGAAATGTTAAGTAATCTGAATTGTTTCACTGTTTTGAGTTTTATGAACTTGTTTCTTTTCATTTAGGCAAAATTAAATTTAACTGAAACTGGGCTGGGATTTATATTTCCCAGCATGCTTTGCCATGACAATAAAAAAGGAGAGTAAATGCCAAAATTAAGTGTTCTATAAATGCTTTTTTGTGCAAGATTAATGTTAAGGTGTAGATTTAGTAGTGTTTAATGTTTTGCTATGTTAGTTTAGAAGAGTTTCTGTTGGGTTTTTTGTAGGGTTACCATCATGGTGACGAGTGTAGCATGAGCTTAGTTAGAGAACAGATATATGTTAAATGTTCTATATTGCTGTACTCATTCAGCAAGTGCTATGCTATGCTAATGCTATCAAAGCATTGTGTTACCCATTAGCAAGGTATCATTTATTGAATTAGGTGGTTAAAGCTAGCCAAGTTTCCACTCCTAAAAATATTTAAGTTGATAATGTATGAATAATCAATTTTAATGTATGAATTATCTTACTCAAATATTTCAAGTTATGAGCAATTAAAATGAGTACAAAATAAAAATCTGCAAGTTCTGCTTCCTTAAACTTTACATTTCTTAACTTAAAAAATTTGATGTAACCGATTGCCTCAATTTTTTTGAGTTTTGCCAACTTATTTGGGTTTACAGTGTGGTGTTCTATTGCGCATGCGCAACTTTAACTGCTTCTTCGTGACGTTCTACTGTAACCATATGAGAACCCTACAAAGAAAATTAACAGAAAATTTTCTAAACTAGCATAAAACATTAAACACTACTAAATCTCCCGCTTAACATTAATCTTGCACAAAAAAAACTAATATAACACTTGGCATTTACTGTCCCTTTTGAGTGTCATGGCAATGCATGCTGGGAAATAGAAATCCTAGCCCAGTTTTGGTTAAATTTAAGTTTGTCTAAATTAAAAGAAACAAGTTCATAAAACTCAAAACAATGAAACAATTCAGATTACTTAAAATATGTCGGTTTTGAGAACTCAAAAGAAAAAGAAAGTTCTAAATACTCATGAAAGTTCTTTTGTTTGAACTAATTTAATTTGAGTTGGCTCTACTCAAACCAATTAATTATTTTGAGCGTTAGGGTTTACAGTGTGTATATAATTTAATGCCAAAAGCAACCCTTCTCTTGCTTTTTTTTAACAAATTGTTTTTGGGCATTTTGTTAAATGATCCATTACGCCGTCCTCCTTGTTGCTTAGTGATTTTTGCATTCTTTGGCTACGGCAGTTAACAATTTACTTCCGGTGGCCGTTGCCGTTCCATCAGCAGCTGTTGCTTAAAGTGCCTAAGTATCAGAGGGCAACTTCCCTATCATCGGAAAGTCTTATCACAATTGACATTATATAATAAATTACCTCAATAAAAGGCACAATAAATAAAATCTTAACCAACAGAACAACATAAAAACACAACCCACACAATAGTTTATGTACTGTACAGACTGATGATATGACACATGACAGACAACTTGTAGTCCAGTACAGTTTAATTCAACCTCAGTCAAAACGGAGTCAGTTCAGTTATAGAATAGGCTACAGTTGTCACTACGGTTCATAGCAGAACTGTGTGTGGTGTATTTAGCACTCTAAAACAGGACTGACAACTGTATTCTGACAATGACTGAATAGAAGGCTCACCATCGCCAGGACTTTCCATCTCTTTCCCCATTTCCTTAACAGGTCCAAGAAATGTGATGGGTCCTGTCTGATCTAACAGTCATGGCAGTGCTGAATGTTTGGTGAAATAAAGAAGCTTTTTCTGTCTGCGGAAAAAAGAAAAAAAAAAGACTACCCCCATCATATTTTCCTGCAACTACTAGAGCTTGTAGTAATTACTTTAATGATGTCCCTGCGTCTCAGCCGCCATGCCACGAGCAATAGAAAGCTGACCACAAAATAAAACTTCAATGAAGGCACATGGAAGACACAATCATCTCATTAAACGACACAAAGTATAGAAGGAAATAAGGCGGTTCCTCATACATACATACAATGCAAAAAACCTATTAGAGGGGTAATATTTTTTAAGACTCTATGTGTGCCAGGAAATAGAGGATAGCGAATACTTGCAAAGCTGTAAATTACTTGCAGATATTTTAAAATGTGCTAGTAGTAGGTTTATTTAAATGATAATGATCTAATTCTGTGTTCTCAAAGCCAGATGTATGAGGATGTATCCTATTACGGCCGTCCATAGCAATGAATTCGACAGCTCCAAAAATCGCAGTAGACACGGTCAGTGGAGAATTGCGTGGGGGCATTGATATCCACAGCTGTTCTTTTTCATATCATCTAGCAGGGACAGAGATCCAGGGCTCACCCTCACTGGCTAACCCTTACCTCCGCAAAAAAATATGTAATTTGATTTCAATTGGTCCTGAAAGGTAGATGGCAGGCCTTGTTGCAACAACAATGACATCCACACGCTTCACCAGGTTTTCACGTCGAGGGGCACTGCAGCGCTTTTATTATTTATATGTTTTTTTTTGTTGTTGTTTTTCAGAGCAAAGAACTGCATTTTTTTTTGTTTTGGACCTGGTTGGATCCCAGGAAAGGCTCTGGGGTGGAGGGGACGCAGGGTGTGTACAGGCACGTAAGTTTTTCGGACAATCTGGGAATCATTTACTAATATTTTCCATCTGCATAATAAGCTGGGCAGCTAATGACAGTGCAGGCCGGCCGAAGACAGGGTGGCATGCCTTCAGATTTAATGGGTGTGCAGAGGAAACTTCCAATGCTTTCTGACATCTCTCATAGCAAACTAAATGTGCTCTGGGTCAAGGGAGTGTCTATTATGAAAATAAGAGACGGACAAGTCAATTATACTTCGTTGACTGCATTGCCAGGGGTCCTCATTAGAATGATCAGGAAGGTCCATGCCGCTGCGCTCCTATCCTCTGTGTAGCTCCTGATTAAGCTGTCGAGGAATGACAAGACCCTGTGCTTCTCTTTATCTTATGGAGTGCATCTATAAGAACGTGTTCATGTAGTGGAATCAAATAGACACGCAAACAAACCTCATGAGGCTGTACAGGCACAAGAACACACACTGACGGGGCAGCATCTCGAAAGCCGGTAAAAAACCGTTGACATGCTCGGATTAAAAAAAAAAAAAAAAAAAAAAGAGTGTGAGAAACTCAGAGGTCAGGAAGCTGATAGCATCACAGATCACAGTGCATCCAGGAAATATTTTTGGCAGGGGATGTATGAAACTGTCATGCACAGACTGGATGAATGGCTTAGGGTGAGAGGGCGGGGCTATAGAATAGATCCAAACGAAAAGCCCGGGGTTCGTTGGGTGTATTGGTGTTCAATCCTGCCCGCTTGGCTGGGCTGTTTCTCAGTGCGAGAAGCCTGGGATCCACTGACAGTGACAGGATCTGTGGAGACAGTGTGCAGGGAATCTGGCTTGTTCTTCCTAGTGCTTATATCCTGTGCACCACAGTGAAGTCCAGGCACTAATTCATTTATTTGAGCATGTACAAAGACAGCTGCAAATATCATGCCCCTCTACACATACAGTAATATATAAATATTCTTCTACCTATTCTTCTACCTTTGAAGTCCTTAATATTTTTGTTTATGAAAGACTAGGGGTGTAACAATATATCGTGTTACAATATATTGCAATACAAAAATGCAACGTGGATAGTGACAATCTGTATTGTGTATAGTTCACCCAAAATAAAAATTACTGTGTGAGAAAAAAAATTCAAGTTTACAGAGTTTTAGTGTCAATACTACATTAAACTACTATATATAATGTTGAATATAATGTATAATAATGCAATGGGGCAATATTTGTGGGTCATATAATGCCAAATGTCTTATGTTACCAGTAAAAAGTGGCCTACATTATATTAAATACATCTAGTCAGTGACAGAGTGGAAGCATAATTTTATTTTATAAATATATTATAATTTATTACTGTGATGGCAAAGCTAAATTTTTAACAGCCATTACTCCAGTCTTCAGCGTCTCATGATCCTTCAGAAATCATTTTAATATGCTGATTTGGTGCTCAAGAAACATTTCTTGTTATTATCAATGTTGAAAACAGATTTGCTGCTTAATATTGGACTGTGATAATGTTTTTCCAGGATTCTTTGACGAATAGAAAGTTCAAAAAGACAGCATTTAATTGAAATAGAAACTGACACTTTTAATCAATTTAATGTATGATTTCTAAATAAAAACATTAAAAAAGAACCCAAACTTCTGAATGGTAGTAACAATCTAACAGAATTAAGAATACATATATTTCACTCAAATTTCTAAAAAAATAAAATAAATAAAATCTATTCATATTTCTAAGGGGAGACATTGATACTACAGATACAAATTGGCTGATATATGCTGTGATAATCCAATCTTTAAATCTCTATATTTTTTTTTAAATCTAGCTTTGTTAAGAAAAGATGAAATTGTTTTATGAACTGACCTTTTTTTTTTCTTTCCATTTAGTTTCTGAGGTTCTTTCCCCCCTCTTTGCATTCCACTAAGGGAAAAATCAATGCCAGCTACGGATACGATTTTATTTCACTGCATTTTCAGCACAAAGTACAGAAGGTGCTCACCCAACATATTTTTCACCTACCTCCCTTAGGTGCTCTTTGAAACAGATGATTTAAATCAATGACATGTTATTTCCTAAATTTGTTCTGGCACCAAATCCACTAATAAACACACTCTATATCGACCTTCCCTGGGGTATTCAAAAGGCCATGCTCTCGTGTTACCTAAAGGTAGATTGAAAGATATAGTGAGCACACCAGAGTACATGCAACAACATCCAGCGCTCATGTTAAAAGACAAAGCCCTCATCCCCCTTCCTGCTGTTGTGCAGACTTAATATAGCTCAAGGCTACACACATTTACGTCTTGACCTCCTTAAGTTGCCAAATCATGCAGAATAAAAAAAGCATTTTTCTCTGCTGCTGTCTGCCCTTATATGAGAATATTCTTATGATAATTGGAAATTCAGTTCTTTCCCTCCAGTGTGCTTTTTAGAATATGATCCAGCGTGTGCAACCAAACCAACTTTAACCAGCATTACAACCTGTGTCTCATCACGATAATTGGGTTTTTGAGTTGATTTGACTGGATGACAGCGATGCCTCGAAGATTCATCATGGCAGTCTTTTTAACCAACAGTGCGACTCAGGAGGAGGCATTTAATTAGGGAACTTAAAACAAGGTCAGTTTTTGGCACATGTTTGCTTATCCACACGTCCCTCCATAGCTACCAATCCCATGCATTTTCACTGCCACAGCTGTTTTCACAGCTTAAATCCAGGTTAAACAGGTTAAATGTATATTAAACATCTTTTTTTTTTTCCTAACACTGGTTCTAGACTGACTTTCTTAAAAACATTTTTAATTTTTAGTTTTGATTGATAAGATATTTATAAAAATAACGCGGAGCAAATTTGCAGACATTTCTTTAAGACACCAGTTTAGTAAAATTTAACCAAATTCAAAGGAAATTCAGTTCATGAAATTACTAGCATAAAAAAAAAAAAACAACAACCGCTACATCACCTCATGTTGTTTGGGAGGGATTCAAGAAAAATCCTTCTTGCTCATCCAGAAACAAACTCCAGCATATTCAGTTGTCAGACACGACTGGAAATTCAAAAGGGACCTGGTTCTATGGTCAGATGAAACTATAAAAAGAGCTTTTTGGCAGCAAATCCACCAGATGGGTTTGGTGCAAACAGGGATAAAAAGTACCCCATGCCCACGGTTAAAAATACCGCTGGATCTTTAATGTTGTGGGCCTATTTTTTTGCTGGAGGTCCTGGACATCTTGTTCAGATTCATGGTATAATGGATTCTAGCAAATACCAACAGATAAAAAAATCAAAACCTGACGGCCTCTGCTAGAAATCTTATAATGGGCCGTGGTTGTATCTTCCATCAGGACAATGATCCAAAACAAACATCAAAATCAACACACAAATGTTTCACTGAGCACAAAATGAAGCTTCTGCCATGACCATCCCAGTCCCCTGACCTGAACCCTATAGAAAATGAGTGGGCTGAACTGAAGAGAAGAAGCACCAACATGGATCTGGGAATCTGAAGGATCTGGAGAGATTCTGTATGGAGGAATGGTCTCTGATCTCCTGTCAGGTGTTCTCCAAACTCATCAGGCGTTACAGAAGAAAGCTCAGAGCTGTTATCTTGGCAAAAGGAGGTTGCAAAAAGTATTTAATAAAAGGGTGCCAATAATTGTGGCCAACGTGTTTGGAGAAAAGCATTTATTTCATAATGTGATTTACCCCCCACTTTCAATTCTTTTACTTCAATGAAAGTTTAGATTTTTGTGAATTTTTTGAATAAAAGATCAAAAGGATAAGCAATGCAGATTTATTTTTTACAGCCATATTTCATCATATTTACTAGGGGTGCCAATAATTCTGACCATCACTGTATGTCTGGTTAACTATCTTTGTGGGGATTCTCCATAGACATAATGGTTTTTATACTGTACAAACTATATATTCTATTCCTTTACTCTAACCCTACCCCTAAACCTACCTATCATAGAAAAAAAAAAAAAAACATTTTTACATAAAAAAAAAACCCCAAAAAATTAATTCTGTATGATTTATAAGTTTGTTTCCTCATGGGGACCTCAATTTAGGTCCCCATGGTGACACGAGTCCCCATGAGTCAGTGTGCATTTAGGTTGAAGTCCCCACCGGGATAGAAAAACTTGAACACACACACACACACACACACACACACACACACACACACACACACTTGCTTCCTCCTATAGTTGTCTAATAAAGCTGCGATTGTACATTACAATACTGTTGGCTCTTTGAAAAAATAGTTTTTGCTCCTCTTTTGTAAATCGCTTTTGATTAAAACATCTGCTAAATGCATAAATGGGAATGTAATTGACCAATAACAATAATATCTGCCAATAACATTATGATACTGATTTAACATGCATTGCTAATAAAATCTATAAAAGATTACAGCATTAAACAATGGGGAAAAAAAACCTAAAAGCGCAAAACAATGCAATGAGGAGTATAGGAAATTTTTGCCTGTTAACGCATGCTACTTGACCTATGCAAGAAAACTAGAGGTAGTAGTAGTTTCCTGTTGTTACAAATGGTCTGATAAGAAATAATAAGATATAAAATAACGATCATTGCATTTATTTGTGCCTCAGGGGTCAGATATGCCTCTCTAGGTCATGACTTATCTAATGATGCTCTTCAAAGACCATCTTTTATTCTCCACCTATGCTCACGTTCACACCTCACAAACCAGAAAAGCAACCTGGAGGGTAATCGTACAGCGTTCATAATTTGACAAGAGTGGAGATGTCACTGTGAGAGGAGAGGGATAAACAATCTTTCTAATGCAGAGGATCCACAGCAGCCTAACTATTCTGGAGTCACTCCAGGCCAATGCGTTCTCCCTATCTGCATAGTCATCTCAAGCTGGGCACAGAATGTTACAGATGGAGATCCATCACTGATGCAGCAGAGTTTACAATGAAGACCAAACGAATGAGAAGAGGGAGCGCAGATCTCTGTGCACCAAAGGACATAATTAGGAAGCAGCTAAGGGCCTTTGAAAGAGAGAAGTCGTGTGTCTGCTGTTTCCCCTGCAGTTATTTACAAAATGTCCATGATCAAGTTAAAAATGTTACAATGTACGAACATTTACATTCAGAAGAATTTAATCCCCGATATATTAATTTGGTCCTCTATAAGAAAGACCGAAGATGAATGTAACACTTTCCAACCTCAAGTAACTCAGTCTACTACAAATATAAGCCATTTTAATATATTTGACTTATTGACTTGCAAAGATCCAGTTTCAACCGACCCTATTAAGGGTAATCTACTTAATATTATTAATAGCAATTCTGCCCAAGGAAATCTATAAACTATGATATGTTTTCCTACAAGGTCTACTTGTTGCACATAGTCCAGACGATTACAAACTGATACCTCTGTCTTATCTCACATTAACTCATCCATAGGAAGATCCCTGGTTTCTTGTACAAAGATCAAGAATAGGCCTTAACAACAGACCTTACCTGACCTTAACCTGTTTGTCTTTTCTAATGCTGAAAAATCAAGAAAGAGCATTCAAAAGAGATCTCAACAATGGTTCTCAAATTTGTAAAAGACAACAAAGTCTGTGATAAGAAGTCAGCTCACTACTGCTGGCATTTATCCTTCACCCCTGTGAGGGTTCAGTGAGTTTAAGAATACGTAAGGATTCAACCTTGTGAATTTCAGCAAAACATGCATTTGTAGTCAACTTTTTAGCTGCATATTTGTAAGATTTACTTATAGGAAAGATATGTGATCCAATGTCAGGATTTAAGATTATTTACTGTCTCACAAACTGGTTGAAGTAAACTGGGTTACATGACCTAATAACTAAAATGTTAAAAAAAAAAAAAAAAAAAATTTAAACAAAATATATTCTCTTATGCTCACCAAGGATAGGTTTTATTTGATCAAAAATACAGTAAAAACTGTAATATTGTGAAATGATTAGAATTTAAAACAACTGCTTTGTATTTTTAAATTAACAAATTACTCATCAAATTCTTTCCCAAACATAAATAAAATGTTCTTGTAAGCATGCTTTAATGCTGTGACAACTAACCCTACAATCATCCCAGTTCTCCCCTCCCTCTGTCCCTGACAAGCAGCAAACACTTCAAGCTCTTTATTTTTTGTAATATGATTATTACTTTGTTCAATTCTAGAAATAAATACAATTTATAACGCCAATGCCTACCATAGGGTGGATGAACAAAAATGCAGCCTTGCCAGCCAGAAAGGATAAGGAAATGGTACAAAAGATAGCAGTGTACTTGAAAAGGGCCAAGGCTTAAACTAGTGTCTCTCCTGAACTATTAATGAATCAGAACAGCTCGTAAAATATAATAGTATCAGCTTTGCTTTTGGTAGACATATACATATTATATATACACACATACACACACACACACACACTTACATATGCATATGTATGTATGTATGTATGTATGTATTTATTTCCAAAGTAATTTTCCCAACACTGTATGCATGTATGGGTTATAGATTACAAGTTACCCTTAAAATGTAACTGATTACATCTGATTACTTTGATTACTTTTGTAATGCTTTTGTAATACTTTTTATCACTCGTCATGGTGGCAACTCTCAGACAGGTTGTAGCCTAAGATCTCGTGCACATCGGGACGCTTATCGTTTCAGCGCCAATGTGGATTGATGTCTGTCTGCGTCTGTGTGTGTGTGTGTGTGTGTGTGTGTGTGTGTGTGTGTGTGTGTGTGTGTGTGTGTAATTATATATATAATGTAATAAAATATGACAAGAACTCAGAGTTAAACTGTGTCAGAACAAATTCATCTTGATAATGTCTGATAACTTTGATAGAAAGGTATGTAATGGATTACAATCAACCAATCAGCTGTCAGCTGTTAAGTACACAATTAGATAATACCAATTTAGGTCAACCAATTACCAAGCAATGCTTAATTTTGTTCAGTCTGTGGTGTAAAAGGTCGCATTAGCAATTAAAGAAAAAACACTTAAGCATGACCAAAACATGGTCAGGTCAAAGTGTCCGAATATTTTTGGTCCCAAATTTTTATCAATTTTACTGGTAGTCCACTATATGAAGAATTTTTGGGTATAATGTGTCACAGTTTACTTTATTTTGCTATCCTCACTTACATAAATTAACTATAGTGTCCTGCACCCACTAGTAAAAAATTATATCTGGTATATATATATATATATCTGGTATATATATATATATATATATATATATATATATATATATATATATATATATATATATATATATATATATATATATATATATATATATATATATATATATATATAAATAAGATATAATTTTACTAGTGGGTGCAGGACACTATAGTTCACTATAAGTGCTGACATTTGGGGGGAGATGGTGTACATGACCCTTTCATTACACCATTCAACTCCATTTACCTGCCTAAACTGCAAATGCAAAGGTGTTGAAAAGATGTTTCCTCATCAACAAACTAATTTACAAACCAAGTCTTTGTTCACGACTGTATTTACTGCATGACGGAAGTATTTATCCAGCTACGTGGTTGCGGCCGAATGATCCTGTGTGGAAAGCTGTCTGGTCCAGATTCTTTCTAACCATTTAACTCTGCTAATGGCCTCTCTGCTGCACCAAATGGCCCTTCTCTCCGCTCCGCCACACAGTCGTCAAACTGATATGCCCTAATGTAAATATTTGGACCTGTACCCCCACCCCCTCCAAAGGGCAGAAAAGGAGCTTTTTAATTGATATACTGCACACTCAAACAGGTTTAACTTCTAGGAGAAGAGGTGAGTGTCAGGAACAGAACAAAAGATCACACCAGAACAGACCTCTAAAGTGCTGGTGTTATGTATAGTGACCTCATGTGGGAATATCCATCTTTCTACTCCTCTAGATCACAAGATAATACGACCTGGTTCATCCCTGAATGGTTGAACTCACAGACAGGGCAAAACAAACAAGTGACAGTGAAAGAATGATGGTAGGAAGGGTGAAAAAAGCCTACTTAAAAACATAAACCAACTTCTTCATAAAGGCACTACTGCCATTCCGCTTAGGAAGCTTAAAAAAAATTACATTTCTTTTGTAAAAGCTTTGAGAGTTATTCTATAATCCTGGAGAGAGAATGAGACACATATGAGACACATGAGACAAATGTCCATTTGCCGTTTTCCTGTGATGGAATTTAACATGATATTGAACTTGAACTTCTCCTTTATTACTTCAATATATAGTGGCCCCAAAAGGACAGGAATATTAAGAACAGTAATATTAAAAAAAACTAAGTAGCACAACTCTTTTCAACATTAATAATAAGAATGTTTGAGCACAAAATCAGATCATGAAGGATCATGTGACATTGAAGACTGGATTCATGGCTGCTGAAAATTCAGCTTTGCCATCACTGAAATATTTTTTAAATATATTACATTAGAAAACCTTATTTTAAGTTGTAATAATATTTTAATAATATTACTATTTCACTGTATTTTTGATCAAATAAACTTTATATATACACACACAAACACGCACTGTTACAAACAGTGCACTGATATAAGGATTGTGGTCATTTTATGAATTGCAGGGTAAATTTTTCTAATTCTATGCTAAAAACCAAAAAGTGCCATGAATATAGCCTACAGTACACACACATATAGTCTGCATATTCAACACGTCCTCTGGGTAATCTAGGTCAAAGTGTCAGGAGTCTCATTGAGGCGTGTGGCTCTGGATTGTCTTCACACCTCTCTGTGTTCGGGCTAATGGACTATAATTAGTAAATTTACTGGTCAGTAATTCAATTTTGATTGTTTTTTCCCCTCTCTTTGCTCCAGTGAATTTTGGAGCTCTCACCCTGCACTAAGTGTCAAGTCCAATCAACCTGGTGTGAGACGAGACCCAATTAGCACTGTGAGGCGATCCCTCAAAAAAAGGGGGCCTAAAGGGGACATGTCCCGGGGACATAATTGAATGAGACACCAGCTTTCATTTGGGTCTATACATTGGGAATGCTGGACTGCACATGGTTAGTCCAAAATTGTTGTTTTTGGTTGTTTTGTTAACAAAATAGATTAAAAAAAATATTTATAATTCATCGCTTAAACACTTATCCAATTCAACGTACAGTACACCAGTCATATTGTTGATTGAACGACTTTTTGGGATGAACTACTTTGTCTAGTGCTGGACTGCTGTTTAAGGTAGAAAGAAAGAAATGGCCTGCTCAAGCTCTATGAGACAGAACATACAAACAAAAAAAAAAAAAGTTATGTTTATTCAAAGAGTACCACCATCGCACCATGTATATTCTCCTTTACCTGCTCTGAGCAAAGTGTTACAGGCATTGAGGAAATTATCTCCTCTCTTCAGTCTATTATTCCAACAATCTTCATTGTAGGGTTGAGTGACTATAGGGAAGACCTTCAGATCCTATTACCTCAGTACAGTCCACAATGAAAGCCTGAACTTCTAACCTGATATGATTCTCCCGGCTAGGATTAATAGGACACCAGAGTTCCAACCCGCATCCAACCAGCCCAACGTATTAGCACCATTCAGACCCAATAACTTGCAGTCTCTGTAGCTGGGTCTATCACATGGATTTTCCTTAAATGTGAGGTGGCACTGCTGGGCCAAAGACCTGCCTCAGTTTACCAGTGCCTGTGGTCATGGCCTGTGAGATCTCCATCCAGTCCTGTTGCCCCGGGTCATCTTTAGCTGGACGACCCAGAAACGAGCAACCAACCACTCTATCACACATCCCCCTCTGGAAAAGCTGGTGGGTGTCACCAAGGGTGTTTGCGAATTAACTACTCAGAGAAGCAAGAAAGAACTTAGTGGTCAACCACAGAAGAAAAGACTATATAGTGCACTAAGAGCCAGATTTACTAACAGCTTGCGCCAGTGCAAAACCCTCTTTTGGCGTTAAAAAACTACTGTCAGGATTTACTAAAGACACGCAGTGAAAGGTTAGCGCTGAAAAGGCATGGACATAGAAATTTTTGTAGACGAACTTATTGAATATGCATTTATAGGAGTTTCCCTTTCAGACGCAAAATTTATGGGAGGAGAGTATTTAAATTAATCACGCAATGTGATTTCCAAAGTTTGCGCTCGTCAATGTACTGGTGTTTGCGCCATTATTTACCGCCCGAAAAAGCACGTCTTAAACCAGGTGCTAACTGGTAGACTGCGTTGGTCATTATGGAAATGATCCGGCTGCGTCAGTGTTCTTTAATTTGTGCATTGTCAGTAGACCATGAGCAGAACTTTCCACTCCCATCGGCGCTTTTTTTGGAATTGCGCTCTCACGATAATTTGCCCTGTTTAGTAAATCTGGCCCTAATTCTCTTATTTACTGGAAACACCAACAAATGATTGTTAAATCATTTCACGCACCTAAAGAATATTTATTGCACCAACTAAAAAGAAAAGCAACATTATTATATCATGAGATATCAAGATAATATTGTCAGATCATACTCAGCTAGTACACATGCCTCTCTTAAAATAGCTGAGTAACATATTAACACCATTAAACCACCGTTTCACTGAGAAACCACAATCACACACACACGTACTCTCCACCAATAGGCCTGTGCAATTTTGATATTATGCACCTATACAAGTCTATTATTGTTATGACAGCCTGGTGATCCCAGGGGCCTTTTTCAATTAAGCCGCTGGCTGTTTACAGGTATTGTGCTGGACTTGTTGTACCCATGCAGCCGGCGCTCTTGGCTATTGTGCCAGGCCACAATGGTTAATGAGCTATCTACCCATGAGGACCAAGCAGAACAAATAGACAATGTGCTCTTCCCTCCTACAAAACTCTCTTGTCTAACACATACACACAGACAATACACTCCACCTCTGCCACCGAACACACCAATCCAAGACCGACTACTGTAAATATAGGCCACTGCGAGTTCTCTCCTTTGATCTCTGTTTGCATTTCAACATCAAATGAGCTGACCTAACCTTCTCCTTGGGCCATTTAAATGATAATGTGTAGCAGGGACTGGTTTGGGCAGCCATTCATCTCAAGGTCAAGAGGGCGATCAGACGTGCTCTCTCTGGGTTAGCGCAAGACAACAAATGTGTTTTTAACCAACCAAATGCACACTGGAGTGTAGTTTTGCCACTGTTTGATTGCATAAGAGATGCTTTGGCCGGAACTGGTCAACGAATGAAATGATTGACAGGTGATGAACCAAAGCTTACCTTAGGTTTCAATCACATTAGAGTAGAAATAATCATTCCCAATAACAATTGTGAAATTGCAAACATCATAACTTACAGCATGCATTTAAAACAATTCAAAACAATTTATACTTTATTTGAAAAGACAAACATATGTAAGCCTACTGCCACCTCAGTATAAAAACTCAAACATGACAAACATGAAAAAGTTAAAATAATAAAGTTACATTGTGATATAAAGAAAAAAAAATCGAAATTAAGAGAAATAAAATTGCAAATGATATATAGTCACATTGTGAGAAACAAAGACAAAGACGCAACTTTAAAAAGACGCAGGATTTAAAAATGTATAAGAGATATAAAGTCGCAATAATGAGAAACAGTTGAAATGATGAAAGAAAAATAGAGAAACATCACCATGCCTGATATAAATACGCAACTGCGAGATATAAAGTTATATTACAACTTACAAGACAAAATTACAATAAACTATGATCCAAAATTATGAGAAATTCAAAATAACAAGAAAAAGTTAAAATGACCATAAAGTCGAAATTGAGAAATACCACACAGACTGATATAAATACGCAATTGCGAGACAAAGTCATATTATGAGAAAGTCACATTGGAAGATTGAATTTATTTATTTTTTTCACAATTATGAGAAATAAATTGCAATTGTGTGTTATATAAAGTCTTTTTTTCCCCCTCTAAGGCAGAAGCAGGCTTTCGTACAAACAAGCTAGACCAGCCTAGTAACAAGTACTACAAGCGCTTCAGAAATAGAGCATTACCAACGTTCATATACATGTTTATAGCTATAACTGAATGTCATACACAGACAGGCAGTATTATCAAATGAACAGAAAAGCAAATGCACACATTCTTCCCAAAGCATTTGTGAGTGGCCCGTCGGGAAGGTGACATCTCATGACTCACGCTACAACAGAGTGCACATACAGGCAGCCAGAGCAAATCCAGTCCCCCCTTGAGCAGCAGGTAAGGAGATAAAATGCTGGCTGGATTTACATGCCACAAGTGATGCGGAGAAAGAGCCACCTCGCTCCACACTGCCACATCAAAGCTGGCCAGGTTATTAACGGGGCATGAAGAGCACTGGAGGCCTCACTCATATCATACACAATTCAAAATGGACAACACACACACACAATATTTTAAATGTCTAATTCTGACATTAATGTGAGGCTCTGACCACTGTTAATGCCTCTTACAATTCATTAAGCAACTTATTGGGCAAAAGATTCAAAATGCATGTTAATTTAATGGGGTTTCTGGTTTCTGGGGGAAATCATATAAAAAAAAAAAAGCTTTGATGTTCAAAAAACTTGGCAGTCAATCATTTTGCAATGAATTACAGCTTTAATGAAGAATGGAGAAACAATGAGGGATGCTATTGTTTCTAACACATGCATGTTAATGTCCTCCATTAGAATGCATGTAATCGTTTCAAAAACCATTAAAGCGGCCCGGCTCGTGTTCAGTACAGGTGATTTCTGCGCCCTTTGTCTTCTAATCTGCTTATAAGGTTAATGTGATCATGTACATCCTAAACTGTGAGTTACAAAGCTAGATCAGTCCAAACTAACGGAGATAACTATAACTACATTAGCATCTGCACCAATGCACAATAATATTTTATTTACAGTATTATAAGCACACGCTGCTTTAAATGCTCAAGCTCTTTGAAGCAGGATAGGCTGTGAATGTTTTTTTGTTCCTCTGTGCTATTATCCGACTCTGCTATTCTATTACATGGTTTTTAAAACTAAATCGTTATAGTTATCATTCTTGGTGTGAACGGCCCTTTACCCAAAAAACACTCCACCTGTAAACAACAGTCTTATAAGACTGAAGGGCAACAGACTTAACTCTACCAGACAAGTACGCCCATGGCAGAAGCGTTTCGACAAGATACATGACAACAGGTTAAAGCAATGCCCACCCACACTGATTCGATTAACATGCAAACAAACTCTGATGAGGCTGTTAAAGCGACTTATAAGATGACAACATGATTACATTTTTCTCAGTGAGTCGAAGAGTGGAAGCACGCTGACATTTATACAGGCAAACAGAAGTGATAGATTGAGGTCAGATGGAAAACGGTGTCTTAGTTTGTCGCATTTTCAGCATGTGTTGATTCATCTGGAGTTGTGGAGGCTGGATAATCAGTCTAATCAGCACAAGCCACACAAGCATGTGCTGGCGTTGTGGGAGCGGGAAACGTGCCCCATGCTTTTGCATAGTCAAATAACAACTCGGTTGAATCAACATTTTTGGTCCACTAAACATCACGGTTACTTCACACAAACTGAGAGTAGTTCTTACGTGGAAGAAAGAAACAGCCTTAGAGACCTATATCTTAATGATATTTTTTGCACTAAATCAATCTGAAAATAAAAATCTATCTAATTAACACTTATAAATCACCCTAAAAATTCTCTCTTAAAGGGATACTTCACCCCAAAATGAAAATTCTGTCATTATTTACTGATGTTGTTCCGAACCTGTATAACTAGCATTGTTTTGTGGAAGATATTTTGAGAAATGTCTCACTTTTTTTTCTCTTTTGTGTTTCACAAAAAAATTGTCATTGTTTAGAACAACATAAGGGTAGGTAAATGGCAGTATTTTCATTTTTGGGTGAACTATCCCTTTAAGACTTAAACAGTCTCCATGTACAGTGATATAACCTGGAACCTGGAAAAGTCAGGAAAATAGCTTTATGCCTTCTGAAATTCTTCAGAAAGAAAAGTCAGAAATTAAAACATGGCACTAAAAAAGACAAAAATATACAAATCTATCTACCACACATACATTGAACATAGGCCTGTCTGGTTATGGATTTAATGCCTTGACCATACACTCAAGTGACCTGTAGCTGTCTGAATTCAGTGTCTTTGAGACAATATGAAGTGTATTAATGAATAAAAACTAAAAGTAGGGCCCTGGTCGGCGTTTATTGTGATATCTTACAGTACTTTTATATTTGTTGTTGATGGGTATGCTGTGTGCTTTACTGTATATTATTAAAAAATACCCTGAAAATCAATTCAAGTGGGAAATATTGAAAATATGACTTTTGATGTTTTATATGATGAAATGAATATGATGTTTTAGGAGTTAGGGAGTATGGGAAAGTGCTCTTAATGTGAATGGACACCCAAAATAGACATTTTAAATTAAAACCAATAAACTGTTCACTTACCTTAGCTATAGATGCCCAGTGTTTCAGCTGAGGTCATGTGCAGAGGCTCTTCCACACAATTATTAGGCCTAGTGTGGCAGCCTACACAGCAATGCAACAATGTGTTTAAACTCTGGGTCAAATTGACTACATTTATGATTTTCACTCAATACCTGTGAGGCAGGCAGTCCCACATTGATTCCACAAACACAAAGGCTCCTCCAAGCTGAAGAAATACTGCAGTTGTTAGTCAATTGCAACTTAAAATGTATCACGAACGAGCACAGCGCGGCTTCCAAAGGAGAAAGAAAAATTGAGACTCTACTTCGTGCTCACTTGTCATCTTGTATCTCAGGCTTTTCAGCACCCTCGCTGCACACATAGCGAGAAGCCTGTTCCAATTAACAAAGAAGTTGTCAGGCCTTTGATTCGCGCTTGGTTTCTGTGCGTGGTACCCGCCCGCGAAACAACAGGCTGTCGGGAAACCTGCGCGCACCATTGCCTCACAGGCGAAAACATGTGCTTATCTCTTGACACAGGTTTCACCATGTACAGACACGTCCGGGAATATTAATCTTCCATAAATACGATAAAAATAACCGAGGTCATCTGTCAGAGTGCAAACTGTCAGTGCCAAATTGTTTTACCGTTTTAAAGACTGGTGTTTGATTAAAATTTCATCGTGGAAATAAATGTATTGGGATAGGCCTATAGTTAATGAGGATGCGGAATGAAGCCCGCATAAGATAGTCTAGTTTTTTTTTTTTAATTTATAAGCATAAATCAAAAGCTCTTCTAATTAAGTAGGCCTACCGTTACAGAATTATTTCTTTAAATCTGGCAGTGTACATAATATTCGCATATAAGAAAGGTGAAAAAATGATTTACTTATGCACAAAGTATGCACGTCAAGTGAACATGGATGTAGCTACCTGTAGAAATGGAAGTCCTATTTTGAAATAATGATGGGTTTACTGTTACTTATCTCTTTTACGAATATCACAAAAAAATGTATAAATATTCCTACATGGAAATTAAATATTAAGTTATTTGAAATTATTTGTAATAGCGCTATGATTCCGCTAAGAAAAAAAAGTCCATAATATCCAGTCACTCGCGTATCAATGAAACTTAATCAAATGGATACTAAACTTAATTTCTCCACGACAATTTTACATCAATCGTAATCGTTTCTTTGCGTTGAAAAGAAAAATAATATAATATCGCAGAATTAAGACCAGAATTAAGAGTTTGTTACCAACGACAACAATGAAATATCCAATTTAGCGGTCATTCGACAATTTTTTTTTTTTTACTCTGATCAAGTATTCCAGGGAACCGTGTCATTTATTATTAAATGTAGCCTATCAGTAGGCCAAAAAATAATAAAATTATATAAGTGCATAAATACACTTAGACATACAGAGAGAAATATGATTTGCATGCATTAAACACCTATATATAAACACATGCTTAACTGATTCACTAATTATTTTGTAGGCCTATATATTTTGCCTCGTAAAAAAAAAAAAAGCATCTGCAAACTCTAAGCTGGGAAAATTGTCAGCACATGCCCTCTACTGGTGAAGAACAGATGTTTTTGTGTTCTGTCCAGTCTCCTCTAAAGTGAGAGATGCTGGTGTATGTATTGTTGGCTATATAAATATATGGCATTTTCTTTTTACAGTGACATACACAGGAAAATGGCTTCACTTGTCATACACTTTCACTACTGGACTACTGGAAAACAAAAATTTCTACTAATCTTCTTCTACCAATCATACAACTTATAATTTAGACTTATAAAATAGAATTTTGAGGGAAAATTGACTGTACAATAAAAATGTTAACAAATTTAAAAAAAAGTACTTGTGATATCAGACATTTTAATAACTCTTATTTACAATACAATAAATGATCTTGAATAAATGAAACAAAAGCCTGCGTGTGAAAAACACGACGCAAACTGGCAGCCAAACTGTTGAGGTGTAAGTAACAAGGCCAGTGCCATATGAAGCAAGTCACAAACAAGGTCAAAAAATGTCCGATAAGCAGCAGCAGTCAGTCACCACGCTCAGACCAGAATGATGATTCAAAGTTTGAGAAAGAGAAAAATTATGTAATGCGGAAAATACAGAGCGAAGACTTTACATCATGTGCTTTAACAGAGCTAGAAACATAAGGTAAAAGCACCTTCCTGTCAATGCAGAATCTTTATTGCTGCACTGGAATAACTGACAAAGCCAATAGCACAGCAGCTTGTGACTTATATTATTGTATTGAATAGTATTATTGAAATGCTTGGTCTCAATAAGCTATGTTGACACTGAAACACTAATATTGATAAGTATTTGAACACATCAGTTGGTATTTTGCCTTTGGCTGGTTTACTAGGCCATAAAAGTGAGAGAGAGAGAGCGGGCATGGGGTGAGTTTCCAGCCATTGCTGCCAGGCATGCTTTAGGTCAGACGCGGTCCCTGTCTGTCTCTGGTCTGGTCAGAGAATTGATTCCACTCTGGGAGCTGGGCTGCCAACAGATCCCTGCATCTCTGCCTGTCTGGTCAGTGACCTCACTCTTTACAGCTGCCAGCCACTTCATTATGATGTCCAGTTTACACGCCAGACAATCCCAAATGCCCTTAAAGGATTTCTGCACAACAGCAACCTTTTGTCACGAGCAATATTGATTCTGCTTGTATGTAACAATGATAATGTAATGCACTCACACAAGACGAATGAAAACATGCTCACGTGCCTCAATACATTCTGTGCAGTGCAAAGCAATCTTTAGGTACTAAACACATTCCTGATATGCCAAAATTTTCCTTAATAAAAACCTGTTGATAATACAATAAAACATAAGACATTTTCAAAATGTCACATACAGTACAACCAAGATTAAAACCTGAAAACAGAGCAAAATATATATTATATAGTACAATGAGGTCTACTTTATGCCCTAAACAAAGTTATTATAATTATCATGATCATCATTTTTTATTTTCTCCAGTGATGATACTGCGGACCACAAATTAATGCAATCTGCAAATGCCAAAATTGCCCCTTTAATGAAAGGCAGGGTGGTGCAGAATTCAGAATAGAATTGAGAATAGAATTGTCTTTCTCAGTATCAATTGCAGAATAACAATTCAAATGAGAATGTAAGGAAATATAATTAAAAAAAAAAAAAATCAGCATTAAAAAAATAAGTAGAAAATTGAAGTTTGTCAAGACAAACTTTGAATGTTGGCTTGTTAAAGCCTTTTTAAATAGTTTAAAATAGTTTGAAGGTTTATAGGCCTGATAGATAGATAGATAGATAGATAGATAGATAGATAGATAGATAGATAGATAGATAGATAGATAGATAGATAGATAGATACAACATAGTCCTATACTGTAAAAAGTGCAAGACATGCATGCATGCACATATCAAACACCCCATGCCTCCTATATGAAATCCCTCCAGTCCCAACAATTAAAATCTAAGAAAAGAAAACAAATAGAAATCTTTCCCCAACGTGCTTTGCACAAGACCAACAAAGGGCTCAACGTTTACAGTGTTACTTGTGTTTCAGTGTGAATTCAGCTTAAAAACTGGAGCGGGGGGCCTGGATCTCCCGTTCCACACTTGGGATGCTAGGTGTATCCCGACAGACCAGCCTGTGACGGAAGTGTCCGCTCAGCAGGATGTAGATGAAGGGGTTTATGCTGCTGGCGGCGTAGCTCAGGCACACGGACAGGTAGTAGCATGTGTGGTACGCTAATGAGGGGCGAGGTACGCTCAGGTTAACCAGCTGCAAGATGTGGTACGGCCCAACACTGACCAGGAACACCGCTACCAGAACCAAGACCATTTTAGTGAGACGGACCACACGCTCCCGAGGTAGGCTGGTGTTATACCTGAGAGAAAGCAGGGAATGCAGGTTTTGGTCATACAGAATCTAGCCAAACCCTAAATCTAAGTTTAGGGTTACATGTTCTAATCTAAAATCCTAAATATAGTAATTGCAGTTAGAGGAATAGTCCACTGAAAAAAATGAAATTTCTGTCATCATTTACTCACCCCCATGTCATACCAAACATGTATGGCTTTCTTTTTCCACAAAAGGAGATATTTTGAAGAATGTTGGTAACAAAACGTTTTGTTACCATTGACTTCCATTGTATGAACAAAAAACTGTTTGGTTAACAACATTCTTCAAATGAACTTCTTTGTGTTCAGCAGAATAAAAAAGACATGCATACAGATTTGGAATGAGATGAGGGTGGTTATGTGCTGACAAAATGATCCCTTTAATATGTAAATTAACAATGCAAAATTTTGATTTTAGTGATTTTAGTTAACATTAAAAAAAATCGCTCACTACCCTACTCTGTGTGAAGTTATATGCAAGTTTACAAGTTGTTGCCACGACAACATAATGCCATAAAATGATTTAAATAGCATTACAGCATTACAATTTCACAGAAAAGGCTTAAGCCTAGTCCCAGACTAAAATGCATGTTTGAGCAGTTTAAAATGAAAGCAACTTGCATTGACATATCTTAAAATATGTCCATGCCATTGTTTTGTCTCAAGATGCACACCAGTAATGCATTTTTAAGAGAAAATTCTTATAAATCAAGGTTTAGCCCATAAAAATCTACATTGTCAATCTAAAATGAAAACATTTCCATGAGCAGGATAATTCTCAAAAGGGACGTCACATCTGACAACTTCATACAAGAAAAAGGGATTCATATTCACTTTGCAGAAGATATTCTCTTTATGGATGGTGATTGAAATATTAATAAATGAAACCAGTGTAGACCTAGTTTGAACAGTAAAGCCACTGAATGGCTTCACAAGCAATATCATTTGTAGCTTTGACAGTTTGATATCACATACTGGCTGTAATGAATGTAAATTCACCTGTGAGCCTTTTTGTTCTTGCGATACATTCTCCAGGAGTAGCAGAGAATCAGAATGTAGCAGATGAGAATCAGAGGTAATGGCAGAAAGAAGGATGTCACAGTTTGGTAGAGTGTGTACCTATATGAGGGACATGAAGTCAGTCGTATGAGAAAAGCTTTAAAGCCTTTATTTTCCCTCTCTATACTTCACTTAGTTTAATTAAAGAAGAAGGATCGATTCCTCTGAGCATCAGACTTCTGTAAATGCAATTTTCTGGTGAAGTGGAAAATGTACTGACTGAAAAGACAGAAAAGGTTTTATTGTGTTTCTTTTAAGTACTATGAACCTATGTGCCCTATGCTGAATGGCAGCTTCCACAACAGATAACAGAAAACAACTTCCTTACAAAAAAAAGGATGCATTCTGAAAAACAATCTGCAGGCTTTGTAGCAAAGTTCTCAAACAGAATGCTGAAAATGGGACTCAATTGAAAACACATAATTGTTGGTGCATTTGTTCCTTTCATTGCACTTTTCAATAGAAGATTTTATAACAATAGAGTGATTCAAAAATTCAGAAGTCAAAGCAGAACTATGACAATAAAGATAAGGTGTGAGAGATGGAATAATCAGACCTGTGCAGAAGGCTGTACACAAGTACACAAGCAGAACCAATTACCAGAGCACCTCTTTGGGAGAGACCAGGTTAAGGGAACAGCTTTCCAGCCCGTCCCTGAAGCGGATCACTTTGGCGTGAACCCAGGCTGGCAGAACCATGATGAAGGAGGCCGCCCACACAAACAGGTTAATACGGATTGTTCTGGATCTGGTCCTGAGACTCAACAGCCGAAATGGATGCACAAGGGCCAGGTATCTGGAGCACATAAATGAATGAACAACACAGATTTTACCCCTCTTATGTGTATTTTCACTAAAAAATTTGTCATTTTATAATTTATTTAGTTGGCTGACAGCTATGAGAAACAAAATGTTTAATTAAAAAAAAAAGGCTTCCCATTCACCATTACTCTGCTTGTTAAGACACGGTCTGACATTTACAGTAAATGAATGACAGACAATCTTATTGCTTAATTAATTAATTAATTAATTAATTAATTAATTAATATAATCTTCTCAAACCCAAAATAAACCTCTTTTAAACAAAAGAGGAAACAGTGTCTACTGCAGATGCTGCATTGTGGGAAATGAGGGTGTGCATGGACAGTCAACTGCAGCTTCCTGTCGATGTCCAAATAACACATCCTAGCAAATTCTTCCTCAAAATTATCCATTATAATTCTGAGAGGGTTTATGAAAAAAAAAAGGAAATAATAAATGTTCATATAACAAGAGAACATATACCACTCCTTACTAAGCTAAAAAAGCACAAAATAGGCAAGACCCTTATTATACTCAGTGTTGGGAAGGTTAGAAATGTAATAGGTTACAGATTACAAGTTACCCTATTTAAAATGTAATAAGTAGTGTAACTATTTCAATTACTTTATTAAAGTAATGTAACTGATTACATTTGATTACTTTTTGATTACTTTTCTAAATTTCTAACGAATGTTTTCAACTGTTTATCATTTTCAAACATTTAAACCAGGCAGGCTTAACCTCTAAAAAGCAGAGATAGTTATATTTAGTTATATTTAAGTTATATTTAAAAACACAATTCTAGATCATTATACTGTAGTAAAAAACATGATTTTCTTCTTACTAATATAAAAAATAGTAAAAATCTACATACTATTTATACCACTATGTGTGTATGAAGTGAAAACATCATACCATATAAGGTCTAATATTGATTGAACAGAAGCAAGAATAGATTCTAGTTTCATACTCACTGGCAACCCAAACAGACCCGACAGTGTAGCTGTCATAACATGCATGTTTTTTTTTTTAAGTTGTATTCACCTAAAATATTGTTTAGACTCAATGACCAATCGTTGTGTAGTTAAATAGCTATATTTTGCAAGTCAAAATGGGACAAACTAATAAAGAGATTTGTCCACCAGGTGGCGCTTAAGGTTAACATTCATAGGAGATGCTTCCTCAGGTTCGACATTGAAACATTTTAATAGTTGACTTGACAAACATATTTTGCACTAAATTGTTATATTTGCGTCCTTTTCTGATTTCTGTATGAAATGATTTTTAAATTTCCAGCACTGAAGAGCATTTTTATCACTCATGGTGGCAACTCTCAGACAGGTTGTAGCCTAAAGCTCTCATGTGGATGTGGATTGATGTAATTGTAATGTGGATTAATGTAATTGGCAGACGCGAACAATCAAAAGCATCAGAATAGCATCGCTTTACTAAACGGCTTTTAAATGGCAGGAGGCATCGTGCACATCAAAAACAGTCAAAGCAACAAATTAATATTATTCAACATATACTAAATTTTTACAGAAATTATTCAGATGTATAGTCTAAAAAATGCTGGGTTAAAAACAACCCAAGTTGGGTTGAAAATGGACAAACTCAGCAATTGGGTTATTTTAACCCAGCGGTTGGGTTAAATGTTTGCCTAACCTGCTGGGTAGTTTTATTTAACTCCACTATTGTTTAAAAATGATTGTATTGCTTGCTTAAAATGAACCCAAAGTATGTTTGAGAAATTAACAAGTATCAATATGTTTAATAAATGAACATTATTAATAAGTGAAATGAATAATAATTAAACAATAAACATTTATTAAATTGCTTATTATTAAATGTTCACCTTTTGATTATTATTGTTGCCTCTAGTAATTATGTGTCTGATTTCTGATTTACAACCTATTTTGGGTTCATTTTAAGCCAGCAATACAGTAATTTTTAAACAATAGTTGGGTTAAATAAAACTGCCCAGCACGTTAGGGAAACATTTAACCCAACCACTGGGTTAGAACAACCCAATCGCTGGGTATGTCCATTTTCGACCCAACTTGGGTTGTTTTTAACCCAGCATTTTAACCCCCTTTGTAACCGTTAACATTTTCATAAGTAACTGTATTTTAATTACACATTTTTCTCAGTAACTGTAACTGATTAGTTACATTTCTTTTGTAATTAAATTAAGTAACTCTGTTACATGTAACTAGTTACTAACCAACACTGATTATACTGTATGCATATCAGCATATAATTGGTTTGTCTTTCAATAGGCTACTATAGTGTTTATAAACAGTCAAGATCTTAAAGTCCTATTTTCATTACTTTTGAAACAGTGAGGCTGCTCTAAGGTTCTTTGCGACATTAATGCATCTCAGGTTATAATTTCCTGTTGTCATTTGTTCATTTTGATATTTCGCTTTGGGTCAAACTGTTGTTCTTAAATGTGCTACACAAATGAATAATAAGTTTACTTGCCTGCTCTATATTTGTGGTAAGAGTGGCCTCTAGTGGTGATATTACAGTATAGCAGCTCTAAATGAAACTAATGCACTTATGTTTACATAGAAACATTACTGTACTACTAGCCACAGTTCAAAAACGGTATGCAATTCCCAATGGAGAAGCTTAATCAAAACCTAATGAACACTAACTAACAATTCAGTGACTATTCAGTCATTAACTTCATTGAGAATCCAACATAGGCCTACAGAAAACAAACTTTTGTCTCAAAACCTTGTTACTTAAAAACAGCTACTGGGATAAAGCCCTTATAATAAGTATGTGACAGACTGCCTCAGATCTCCTTTTCCTCTTCTTCTAATAACTCATAACCTGTGCTGCTATTTTCAGAAGAGATTAAATAAGAGATTAAAGGGCAATTTTCGGGCAAATCCTGAAATTTCCATCTTCATTTCCATCTCTTCCAAATTACATTAGTTGTGGCGTGAACGCAGCATAAGCTAGTTTTTTGGTGCAGGAGGAACTGTAAAAGGCGGCTGCTGTTTCGGTTGCGGTACTCGTTGACTGACTCTGTCTAACTCTACATAGCATGAAACGCGCTGATGACGTGTGATGTCTGCACGAGCAGGGTGCGAGGAGGTATGAAAATACATATGCTGACAGGCAGGCAGACCGAAAGCAATGGTTGGACGAACATTTTATGGTCCTACGCCTTCCACAGACAATATCAGTTTCATCGGTAAATAGGCTACTGTAGTTTTATCTTTGTGAACTTAGCTAAGTATTAAACGGCTAGCAAATGTCAGCATTACTATTATCACTCAAAATACTGACTGTTAAAGGACATCATTATTATCAATTGTAAAGTTACATTAGTAATTTTGCAGACAAATGTTCACATCGATTTATAGAAGTTAGGGAGGGAGTGAGGGTAGACAATAACAAAAATATGAGTCGTCATAATGCAATAACATGTTCAGTATTATGATATTTAAAAAAAAAAAAGATATTGTCATGATGTAGTTATTGTTGTATTAAGTCTGACATTTAGGCAATTTTGATTTTTTTTTTTAACTATATTTGTGTGAAATATTTAAGTCATTCTAAGAATTAATAAAGAAAAACATCAACACATTGTCCTAATGCAATACTTTGATTTTAACTTAAATACATTTAGATTCTGTGCACACACACACACACACACACACACACACACACACACACACACACACACACACACACACACACACACACACCACACACACAAGGGAGAGACAGAGAGATATCAGGAAAAGGGAAGTGAAGGTGCAGTTCAAGAGAGCACCTTTAATTATTTTGCATCGCCCCAGCCTAAGGATTTACACCTTTTTTTATGTGATGGCCATACAAAAATAGGGTTGTCCGTGGTTTGAAAATGTGTTGTAGGTGTATGGGATGGCCTGGATGAGTGTGAGATTTCCTGGCCTGAATTTGTGTCCCAGTCCATCCCTGGGTCTATGAATGCACTTTTGGCTTCACGTGCATCAATGTAATTGAGACAATAAAAGCATTTTGATTAGGGTAAGTAAAAAAAAAATCTATTTAGATTTGAATGATATGATAAAATGACCTACATTTCCTAAATAAAAATGACATAAAAAAAATTAATCACATGTAAAATGTGTAGTAGAAGAGCAATTGTGTATTGTTATTTTTGATGAAAAAAAAAACAAAAAAACAGTGTTTATTTTAAAGCTAGTTATCTGGAAATGTAATTATATCCTTTCAAGCAACCACATGACACCGTTATTTCACTGATCACGAACCTGTCAAGACTCATAGCAGTCATGACTGCAGCGCACGCCACCTGGTTGCAGTTATCAAGAGAGGTGATGATGGTGCAGAGGGTGCTCCCGAACACCCAGTGCCCCCCACGCGCCCACTGGTGAATGAGGAACGGCATGACAGTCACGTGGACCAGGTCGGCCACAGCCAAGTTCCCCATATACACATCTGGTACTGTCTTTTTGGCAGACCTGCAAAAAAGTACAATAAAGAACTTGTTGTGATCTGTGGTCCCTTGGTAAAATACTGCTAAAGAAACAACCAGGAAATGTGAGGGAAACATGAAAAGTTGCAAGCAGCAATAAACAGGATTATATAATATCCAGTGAGTGACAGGAGTCTGAGGTTGGGCTATTTCCTGAGGGAATACATCCACCAAAACAGTGAAAATTCTCTGAGGAATTCCTCTGGCAATAAACTGCATTAAATGGTTTTATTGCACACCTTCCAGCAAATCAGAATCGAGTAGGCTACTTAGACCATAGTATAAATAAAGATTAATTCGTTTTTTGTGAATTAAAACATTAAAACAATTTCATTGATCTAAAGGAAAGGAACTATGGCAAATAAGATGTAATATTTCTTTAATCAGAGATTGTGCAAATGAAAAAATATCAAATGGAATGCTCTATTACTGCCGTATGAAAATAATTGCATGAAAAATGAGATGTTAAATGTAGGCTATAGTGGCAAATTCCCATTTAATGCTTATTATAAAGCTATATCCAATTAATAAAGCTATCAAATCCAATTACATCCTTTCAATGATTTCAAAAACCTTAATAAACATGTTTTATGATTCAGTAAGACCACATTTCTTTTTATATCCTTTGGAATTTGGCATATTTCTTTACTAACTACCTTGCAGGCAGGCGATCGTCTATGTAGAAAGAGAAAACCATATAGCTACACCACCATTCAACGTAGAGTTATTGTGAAAGGATGCCTGTAGAATTCCAGGGACGTGGTTATGTATTCCATAAGCAATAACTTATTTAACATGCCATGAAGTAAATGTATTGTTTTTAAAATATATAAACAAATGCAAAATAACGTATTTAAAACAGAAGCAAAATAGTGAGGCTTCCCTATCAGCCTGTAAACTCACCTTAAAATAGTCACCAACACAAGAACATTTCCAACAAGCCCGGTGGAGCACAGGAATCCAATAAATGCAGGAAGGATTTTGGTTTCTGTGACGTGAACAATATTATAATATTCATCGGCTGGATATCCTACTGCTGTCTCATTAGCGCGCGTGCCGTTGTCTAATTTGAGCGTAAAGTTCCAAACAACAGGTTCCAACTCCACCATGGCGTTCATCATTCGCGTTTCATTCTGATCGACGAGAATGTGCTGAAATGCGGTAACATCACATGTAGTTTTATGTCCATGGAAGGTCCTCGTGGGCTTCAGCATCCTCATCATACCAGACAATGCGCACTGGTGTCTCCACTCGTACCAGCGCGCGCACGCAGCCACCTTGTTAACAATCCATGACGCACTCCAACGTGATATTATTGAAAGGTACCAAGGATTTTATTGTATCGCACATTCGGTTCTTCTTCTACAGATAATAAGACATTACTAAATCAATTCAACTGGTAACTTTATTGATTATTTGTGATTTGTGTGTAATTATAGAAACATATCAGAAGACATTCAAAATCTCTCTCTCTCTCTGTGTGTATAGGCCTATAGATATAGTGTATATATATATATATATATATATATATATATATATATATATATATATATATACACTACCAGTCAAAAGTCTGGAAACTGTACTATTTTGATTGTTTTTGAAAGAAGTCTCTTCTGCTCACCAAGGCTGCATTTATGTTATTAAAAATACAAAACAAAGCTGTAATATTGTGAAATATTATTAAAATGTAAAAGAACTGTTTTCTATTTTAATATATTTCAAAATGTAATTTATTCCTGTGATGCAATGCTGAATTTTCAGCATCATTACACCAGTCTTCAGTGTCACATTATCCTTCAGAAATCATTCTAATATGATGATTTGCTGCTCAAGAAACATTTATTATTATTATTATTAATGTTGAAAGCAGTTGTGTAAAACATTTTTTTTTTTTAGGATTCTTTGATGAATAGAAAGTTCAAAAGAACAGTATTTATCTGAAATAGAAAGCTTTTGTAACATTGTACTACCGTTCAAAAGTTTTGGGTCGGTAAGAATTTAATTTTTTTTTTTTTTTTTTGGGAAAGAACTTAAAGAAATTAATACATTTATTCAGCAAGGATACATTAAATTGATCAAGTGACAGTATAGACATTTATAATGTTGCAAAAGCTTTATATTTCAGATAAATGCTGTTCTTTTGAACTTTCTATTCATTAAATAATCCTGAAAAAACAACTGTACAACTTGTACACAACTGTTTTCAACATTGATAATAATAATAAATGTTTCTTGAGCAGCAAATCATCATATTAGAATGATTTCTAAAGGATCATGTGACACTGAAGACTGGAGTAATGATGCTGAAAATTCAGCTTTAAATCACAGAAATAAATTGCATTTTAAAATATATTCAAATAGAAAAAAGTTATTTTAAATTGTAAAAATATTTCACAATAATACTGTTTTTGCTATATTTTGGATCAAATAAATGCAGCCTTGGTGAGCAGAAGAGATTTCTTTCAAAAACATTTTGACTGGTAGTGTACACTCACCTAAAGGATTATTAGGAACACCATACTAATACTGTGTTTGACCCCCTTTCGCCTTCAGAACTGCCTTAATTCTACGTGGCATTGATTCAACAAGGTGCTGAAAGCATTCTTTAGAAATGTTGGCCCATATTGATAGGATAGCATCTTGCAGTTGATGGAGATTTGTGGGATGCACATCCAGGGCACGAAGCTCCCGTTCCACCACATCCCAAAGATGCTCTATTGGGTTGAGATCTGGTGACTGTGGGGGCCATTTTAGTACAGTGAACTCATTGTCATGTTCAAGAAACCAATTTGAAATGATTCGAGCTTTGTGACATGGTGCATTATCCTGCTGGAAGTAGCCATCAGAGGATGGGTACATGGTGGTCATAAAGGGATGGACATGGTCAGAAACAATGCTCAGGTAGGCCGTGGCATTTAAACGATGCCCAATTGGCACTAAGGGGCCTAAAGTGTGCCAAGAAAACATCCCCCACACCATTACACCACCACCACCAGCCTGCACAGTGGTAACAAGGCATGATGGATCCATGTTCTCATTCTGTTTACGCCAAATTCTGACTCTACCATCTGAATGTCTCAACAGAAATCGAGACTCATCAGACCAGGCAACATTTTTCCAGTCTTCAACTGTCCAATTTTGGTGAGCTCGTGCAAATTGTAGCCTCTTTTTCCTATTTGTAGTGGAGATGAGTGGTACCCGGTGGGGTCTTCTGCTGTTGTAGCCCATCCGCCTCAAGGTTGTGCGTGTTGTGGCTTCACAAATGCTTTGCTGCATACCTCGGTTGTAACGAGTGGTTATTTCAGTCAAAGTTGCTCTTCTATCAGCTTGAATCAGTCGGCCCATTCTCCTCTGACCTCTAGCATCAACAAGGCATTTTCGCCCACAGGACTGCCGCATACTGGATGTTTTTCCCTTTTCACACCATTCTTTGTAAACTCTAGAAATGGTTGTGCGTGAAAATCCCAGTAACTGAGCAGATTGTGAAATACTCAGACCGGCCCGTCTGGCACCAACAACCATGCCACGCTCAAAATTGCTTAAATCACCTTTCTTTCCCATTCTGACATTCAGTTTGGAGTTCAGGAGATTGTCTTGACCAGGACCACACCCCTAAATGCATTGAAGCAACTGCCATGTGATTGGTTGATTAGATAATTGCATTAATGAGAAATTGAACAGGTGTTCCTAATAATCCTTTAGGTGAGTGTATACACACACACACACACACACACACACACACACACACCAAACTATCAAACAGCAGTGCAACTGTGTTGAGAAATGATACTTTTATCAGTGCTCCATTAGGACCTCTTTTAGTTTACCATGTAAATCCATTAGCAAAAACATTTATGTTTTACATGTATGCATTTGTCTGGCATGTTTTATTCAAATATTGCATTTCATCATTTAATACATTCCCTGATAATTGAACCCAATGCTGCTATACTGTTTAGGAAAAAAAAAAAAAAAAAAAAAAAAAACGCTATCTGATCATTTTCTGTAGGGAAGATTTGCTCTGTTCAAGGTTAAATCACTCTTTTGGAAGAGAAAAAACGATATAATGATATTCCTTTTCATAGCTCTACTACCATCAAGTAAACTCCCTAATTCCTATTTTAATTAAAAGAGCATTAATGAAAAGTAAACGGTGCTATCATGCAGTGTTCACTCGTTGTTACCTTGGTTACATTTGTATGGTACATCACCAGTGCGCCATAAAGTAGGCTATACATGGCTACAGTGAAGATCATAATAAGACAACTCTTCTATTACATGAAATGCATCTTTTACCATTTCAAAATTTTCTGTGAAAAATAAGTATTCTAGATTATTTTAATGTAATGAAGAAATAACTGTGTCTGCCTAATAGATCGTGAAATGACAGGCATCAGGCAACTTATTTTGATAATATTAAAAAATTAATCAAAGCCTTTTGTGTTAGAATCCTTAGAGGGCTGTAGACTTCTCCATTGAAAGTTCCTTTATTTCATTTTCTTTAAACATTTATCTGCTTCTCAGGAAGCTTCTCATTAAACATGATCAACATGCAAATCCCACTGTGGGAATAACGTAAATGTGCAGCTAAGGAATACAGCCTTGAATTATAATTAAATTATGATGCCTCTGAAATCCACAAATTTCGAGGGTACTCCCAAAGGAACAGCATGTTCCAGCAGCACAGATCTCAGTGCTTGGTTAAATGTGCAACACATTGAATGCAGTAATTGAGATATAGTTCCAGTGAAGGTCAGATGATTGGAATCTCTTATTAAACACTTAGTGGCTTGCACAGATGTTTTCAAATGAACATATGATACTTTTTATTTCTTAATGGAATTTTGCATGGGTTTAAAAAAAATAAATCTCTATAGTATGGTGTATAGTAAGTGGAGTGTTTACATTGATGACAGGAAATGAATGAAACTTACAACATTTTTATAATAAACACAGTCATATAATGGTTAGATCAGCAGGTACAGACACTTCTGTTTGACCTTCCAAATAGAGCTAGAGACGGGGGAAGAAAGAGAGCTTCACTGTGCAGTAGAAGGATCAGGTTGAAAACAAAATGTATTATACTGTTGTTGCCAGATTTTATTGCTAATCTGACAAATGTTATCAAAGCGTTATCTTGACAAACATTTTTTTTTTTTTTTTTACAGAACTTGATATGAAATGTTCTTGTATGACTATTATCTACAAAGAAAGCTGGTCGACTTTGTTCAGTAACTTTGTTTTCATAAAAAAAACAAACAAAAAAAAAACACCAAAATTAACACAACACAGAAAAAAAACAGAAAAAAAATCAACATAAATACCATGGAATGGCTGTCCCCTCATTTAAAGGTATAGGGGGCGATTTCAGACACAGCCTGTTTACAGATATGATGAGACGCACACAGGCAAGTGGCGTGTATACACAATTTTCCATGAAAACCATCCCACTAGGTATAGAATATAAGTACTTATAATAGACTTACCATAGTGAATCAGGGTAAGAAAAAAACACGTTTTGGAAGTTACATAGTGTACCTTTAAATTCAGCCTCGTTTTTAAAGGGACTTTGGTTTTATCCAAATAGATAATTTTGTCTTCAGGTTTAAATGTAAACACTTAAAAAAAAAAAAAAAAAAAAAAATCAGACAAATTTGTTTCTTTACATCACCAGCACTCCGCTGGCAGCCATGACGACTCATTAAAGGGTTAGTTCACCCAAAAATGAAAATTCTGTCATTAATTACTCATGTCGTTCCAAACCTGTAAGATCTTCGATCATCTTAGGAACACAAATTAAGATATTTTGGATGAAATACAAGAGCTTTCTTGACCCCCCCATAGACTGCAACGTTATTACCCCTCATTTTCAATGGAAATATCTAGAGTAATTGATTATGGTGTTAAACTAAAGTCGTTTAAATTTGTCTTAGAATGTTTAAAATCTTTATATATCTGGTTCCAGAATATCACTTTTATTGAAGAGAATGACACATTAGGCAAGTATTTTAAAGGTGAAAGGTGCTTGATAATTAATGGTTTTTCTAAGGCACAGTTCTTTTTATAGCCCAACATGAACTGTTCATATAATGATCATACAGTGCTCAATGTTCCTTCATGCATCCTGAAGTACAAACCATATTACTTATGAACAATGGTGAATCGTAAAGAATAAAGTCCATACAATGTAATAAATAACATACTCTCTCACAAAATCACAATAAATGACATTTTATTAAGGATATCTTTGGTTTACAGTACTGTTTGCAAATAATCATGTCAAGAAATCACATTTAAAACAGAAATGTCGTATTATAAATCTCATTCTGGTCTGTGTATTTTGGGTGGTCACAGTTTGCACGTTTGGACATTCATGGCATTCTCAGGCCAGCTGTACGAGTCCACCGCAAACTCGTCGTAGTCGGTGCTGTAGATGAGCGAACGAACAAAAGCCTCTTTATCATGTGGTTCCGGGTGCAGTGTTGCCATTTTGTGTTTATAGGCATACTCCACAATCTGTCAGGATGCACATTAAAATTATTAGAATCTGTAAATAGTGACATGCATGAATCACGGCTGTGGTTTGAGATGTTCTTGAGTCGAGCCCACCTTAATAGCCAGCTTGATAGAAACATCCCGGATGCTTTTGAGAGGAGGATACAGACGCCCCTCTGCAAGATCCTTTTCAGTTACCATTTCTGCTATAGTCTGTAAACACAGCACAAACTGATGCTTATTATGTCTAATTACACCATTTGTGTACACGCACAAAGAGTATGAACCTAATTAATCTTCTGTTGTTTGTTTTTCTGATAGAACTGCATCAAATATTCATCCCAGTTTTCCCACTGCTTACATACACTATATTGCCAAAAGTTTTGGGACGCCTGCCTTTACATGCACATGAACTTTAATGACATCCCAATCTTAATCCGTAGGGTTTAATATGGAGTTGGCCCACCCTTTGCAGCTATAACAGCTTAAACTCTTCTGGGAAGGCTTTCCACAAGGGTTAAGAGTGTGTTTATGGGAATTTTTGACTATTCTTCTAGAAGCGCATTTGTGAGGTCAGGCACTGATTGTTGGACGAGAAGGCCTGGCTCACAGTCTCTGCTCTAATTCATCCCAAAGGTGTTCTGTCGGGTTGAGGTCAGGACACTCAAGTTCCTCCACACCAAACTCGCTCATCCCTGTCTTTATGGACCTTGCTTTGTGCACTGGTGCGCAGTCATGTTGGAACAGGAAGAGGCCATCCCCAAACTGTTCCCACAAAGTTGGGAGCATAAAATTGCCTAAAATGTCTTGGTATGCTGAAGCATTAAGAGTTCCTTTCACTGGAACGAAGGGGCCAAGCCTAACCCCTGAAAAACAACCCCACACCATAATCCCCCCTCCACCAAACTTTACACTTGGCACAATGCAGTCTCCTGGCAACCGCCAAACCCAGACTCGTCCATCGGATTGCCAGACAGAGAAGCGTGATTCGTCACTCCAGAGAACACGTCTCCACTGCTCTAGAGTCCAGTGGCGGCGTGCTTTACACCACTGCATCCGACGTTTTGCATTGCACTTGGTGATGTAAGGCTTGGATGCAGCTGCTCGGCCATGGAAACCCATTCCATGAAGCTCTCTACGCACTGTTTTTGAGCTAATCTGAAGGTCACACAAAGTTTGGAGGTCTGTAGCTATTGACTCTGCAGAAAGTTGGCGACTTCTACGCACTGTGCCTCAGCATGCGCTGACCCCGCTCTGTGATTTTACGTGGCCTACCACTTCGTGGCTGAGTTGCTGTTGTTCTCAATTGCTTCCACTTTGTTATAATACCAACAGTTGACCGTGGAATATTTAGTAGTGAGGAAATTTCACGAATAGACTTATTGCACAGGTGGCAACCTATCACGGTACCACGCTTGAATTCACTGACCTCCTGAGAGCGACCCATTCTTTCACAAATGTTTGTAGAAGCAGTCTGCATGCCTAGGTGCTTGATTTTATACACCTGTGGCCATGGAAGTGATTGGAACACCTGAATTCAATGATTCAATGAATTTTGGCAATATAGTGTACATACATACTTGTTTAGGCAGTAATAAAACTGTTTTTCCAGCCAGATCCACAACCAATTTTTTTTTTAACATTTAAAAGAAAATGTATCCATGAATTTAAATAAAGCTGTTAAAGTTTAAGTTGAAGTACTTAAATGGCTAAAACTAGTACTGAAATTAAAATAAAGCTAAATAGAAATAATAAAAAAAAACAAAAAAAATTACATAAGAAAATGACTAAAACTTTAAAATGAAAAAAAAAATTATATTATACATATATATACACACACACACACACACACACTGAACAAAATTATAAACGCAACACTTTTGTTTTTGCCCCCATTTTTCATGAGCTGAACTCAAAGAATCTAAGACTTTTTCTTATGTACACAAAAGGCCTATTTCTCTCAAATATTGTTCACAAATCTGTCTAAATCTGTGTTAGTGAGCACTTCTCCTTTGCCGAGATAATCCATCCACCTTACAGGTGTGGCATATTAAGATGCTGATTAGACAGCATGATTATTGCACAGGTGTGCCTTAGGCTGGCCACAATAAAAGGCCACTCTAGTTTTACTGTATTGGGGGTGTCCGGGGGGGTCCGAAAACCAGTCAGTATCTAGTGTGACCACCATTTGACTCACGCAGTGCAACACATCTCCTTCGCATAGAGTTGATCAGGTTGTTGATTGTGGCCTGTGGAATGTTGGTCCACTCCTCTTCAATGGCTGTGCGAAGTTGCTGGATTTTGGCAGGAACAGGAACACGCTGTCGTATACACCGATCCAGAGCATCCCAAACATGCTCAATGGGTGACATGTCCAGTGAGTATGCTGGCCATGTAAGAACTGGGATGTTTTCAGCTTCCAGGAATTGTGTACAGATCCTTGCAACATGGGGCCGTGCATTATCATGCGGCAACATGAGGTGATGGTCGTGGATGAATGGCACAACAATGGGCCTCGGGATCTCGTCACGGTATCTCTGTGCATTCAAAATGCCATCAATAAAATTCACCTGTGTTCGTTGTCCATAACATACGCCTGCCCATACCATAACCCCACCGCCATCATGGGCCACTCAATCCACAACGTTGACATCAGCAAACCGCTCACCCACACAACACCATACACGCTGTCTGCCATCTGCCCTGTACAGCAGACACCTCTCCAAAGTGCCTCTCCAAAGTGCCAGACGCCATCTATGTGAGCATTTGCCCACTCAAGTCGGTTATGATGACGAACTGCAGTCAGGTCGAGACCCCGATGAGGACGACGAGCATGCAGATGAGCTTCCCTGAGACGGCTTCTGACAGTTTGTGCAGAAATTCTTTGGTTATGCAAACCGATTGTTGCAGCAGCTGTCCGGGTGGCTGGTCTCAGACGATCTTGGAGGTGAAGATGCTGGATGTGGAGGTCCTGGGCTGGTGTGGTTACACGTGGTCTGCGGTTGTGAGGCCGGTTGGATGTACTGCCAAATTCTCTGAAACGCCTTTGGAGACGGCTTATGGTAGAGAAATGAACATTCAATTCAAGGGCAACATCTCTGGTGGACATTCCTGCAGTCAGCATGCCAATTGCACACTCCCTCAAAACTTGCGACATCTGTGGCATTGTGCTGTGTGATAAAACTGCACATTTTAGAGTGGCCTTTTATTGTGGTCAGCCTAAGGCACACCTGTGCAATAATTATGCTGTCTTGATATGCCACACCTGTGAGGTGGATGGATTATCTTGGCAAAGGAGAAGTGCTCACTAACACAGATTTAGACATATTTGTGAACAATATTTGAGAGAAATAGGCCTTTTGCGTACATAGAAAAAGTCTTAGATCTTTGAGTTCAGCTCATGAAAAATGGGGGCAAAAACAAAAGTGTTGCGTTTATAATTTTGTTCAGTGTATATAAAAATATGAATACATTCTATAATAGTATATAAATAATACTAAAACAACACAGAATGTGATACAGAATAACAAGTCTCTTGGAGAAATAATAGCCAGAAGGTCTTGCAGCTTTAATTAAACTAAAACCAAAGCACAGTCTTGATGCTTTGTTGTGCTGCCCTCAAGATCGTTTCTTTCTTTGTAAATACTTCTAGAGCCCAAACAAACCTTTTGGCTCTATTAGAGTTTACTTTTTTTTTTACAGCAACTTTTACCACCAATAACAACACGGAATAATTAATCACAATCAGCTTTTGTCATTTTCCAATTTAGAATTAATCAAGAAAGACAACAAAATTCTCCAGCTACCATCAGCTGCAGTCGCTCATTGATCTGGTTGCTCGTTATATCTTAGTTGCCTTATTTACATCAATTTCCCGTCTCTCTCCCTTTATTGCTCTCAGTTGGTTTGTTTTGTGTACCACTTTGCCATTTCAGGTCACATTGGGTTGCTGCAGTAAGTGACTATAGACCTTCCGGAGACTCGATAGCACAGAACCATAACTTATTGAAATATACAAAGGCCTAGCACGACCAGCGGGGATAGAGACATTAAGCATTCCCCCCTGCTGCCCAATGCTGTTTAAAGTTCAAACATCCACACTGCAGCTTCACTGGAGTTGTCCACAGACTGCAGGAGAAGTGATCCCGCTCATGCTCAGAGTACATCATTGCACTTGGAGCTGCTTTAAAGAGATAAATCTCCTTCATTGGCACATGCTGATATAACGTGTAGGCAAGTAAGGCCTTGGCTAACCTTTTTATGCTGCAATGGTCTGTTTCCAGCATAACAGGGCAGTGGTTCATTGACATTCATAAACCGCTCTCTTGTTTACACCGTATGATTCAACCATTTACTAAAACACCGTCTGGATGATATCAGGTGAAGCACAGAGCTTGACAGATAAGTTGAGCAAAATACAAGATGACATTGATTGCTTACAGCGAAAAAATGGAAGATGTTTGCATATTGAAATGGAATTTTATGGTTTATTAAGAGTATGTAAATACAGAGAGACAGAAAAAGTAGGGCTGGGAAAATAGTGATAGTGATTTAGAATAGTGAATAGTGATTTTCTGATTATGAATGTATGGATGGATATACATATGCACACTATATTGTTTGTGTTATATTGGTTGTTATTTTTTGTGCTAGTCGCACATTTTTTCTGCAATTAATCGTGATTAAAAACATTGGAGTTTTTAATATTTTTATATTGTAATAATGTCACAGTTACTCTTCAAATTAATGTAGAATTAACTATAAAGACATTGAATGCCAGTATTACTGATACTAATACTGCTACTGACGTCTCTATGAAATGGATTTTTTAAAAAACATTAATGATAGACATTCAACATTACAGTATAATTGAAAGCTATCAATTTCAATATTTATTAGGCTTTAAAAAAAATACCTTTTAATTTAAGTGAACTTAAAACAATCTTCACATAAACCCATTATAATAAATGTCATATTTACCTGTGGCCTTCCTACCTGTTAGAGATATACAGAAATTTAATAGTTATCAAACACCTTTCTTAACTGCATAAATTATAAATTAAATATAGATTAATTCTTATTAAAGCTACAATTTTCTCTGTTACCTTTGTTCTTTGATTAACATTAATAACAGACATCACAGCAACTGGTTTATAGGCTGCTGTCACTTTAAGATCTGCCGCTGCCGAACATGACACGGATCTGACGCGCTCTCACATGCATCTCATTTTCTCGCAACTCTTTAAGGTCATTTAAGACGTTATTTAACAAAATGAAAGTTTTTGAAAACAATACCGTTATCGTCTCAGTGTAAACTACCAAAAATGCGAATTTGTGAATATGGTGATGTCATGCTCTTCCCTATCACATGTGCAGTCTACAGGCGCGAAGTGTTTCTTTACAAAGTAACATCAGCAATTACTGGCCTGGCATGCATAATACAGTATTTTTAGTCGTATTCGCGGATCCGTTTTGGCAATGGTGTTATCTGTACGTGAAAAACGCGAAGGAAAAACTTTTTTAGTATATCGTTGTACATCGAATTTCAGGGCATGTAAGCCTTTTCCTATCACTAGATAAAAAAAAAAATTACAAATAAAATCTTATATTGTACATAGATAAATTTGATCTAAACATGTTAAAAATTGATGCCATTTTGTGTGACTTTAGTGAGCTGTGAGAGATAATTGCAAGTTTTTACCCACCAAACTGTTGTGATAAATTTCAGACTGTCAGCTACTTTTATGTGCAGTTTTTACCCATATTTAGTGAAAGTTAGATACTATTTAATTGTTTTAAACAAACAAAATGATAATTTTTGAAATGATTATTTTTGCAATTGTAATGACTGAGACAAATCAGACACAATTATTTATTCATTATATTTAATGAATAATCCAGAAAACTCACTCTCCCAACAAAGGGTTGTGAACCATCCCCCAAAACTGCAACTAACATCCCTAGTGCAGCTAACACAGGGCCTCTGGTTACAGGACACATGGAGACTGATAAGGTTTATGACCAGAAGTAATTTGCAGAGAGTTGTGACTCTCACTTAATTCTTTTTGAAAAGGACAAATAAACCATCTTAAACCCATATAGCCTATATATAACCACTTGAGAAATATATAAACATATATCCATCTCATGATTTTTCTTTCATAGGGTTTGGTCTATGTATTAATTCAATCTCTGTTGGATTTATGTTTCAGAATTGCATACTATGGTTAACGAAAATTATGTGTATGGCATGTTTGGTCTCTATGAACTCCAAAAGTTCTTCCCCATTTGTTAATTTACATTATATTTTGCTAACTCTGTGCCACATTAGTATAATAAGAATCTTGAAGGTTCTTCTCTTTAGCATCCAATAAGATTACATATTCAAATGCCCTTCTAGAAGACAAAGGATCGTAAAACTTTCCCTCCGAAAGCCTAAGTACGATTGGCTCACTGCCCCCTAGGAGGAGAGGCTATCAGAGGTTAAAAAGGCCCCCCGCAGATCTTGCTCTCTCGAAACTAACCGTGCAAGTTCATCATATCTTCAGTCAACGCAGAAGAAATCGATTGCAACTTCAACACCATCGACTCACAGAACCATCAAATCAGGAACTTTACGAAACTGCTTCAACTGCAACGGCAATGCAAGTATCGCCTATTTTAACTAATCAGAGGGTGAGAATAAGCAGTAAAATCCTCCTAACGAGGTGCTTTGAAAATAACAAGCTGATGGTTCTTTTCATGGTTAATGACTCTTTTTCCATAGTTTCATTCCCGTTTTTCGGTTTCATTCTGTCACTTTCCATCTTACCCATGTATATGTGATTTGTGTGTATGCGTTTCTGTTAGTTTAGTTGTGTTTGTGATTTAGTTAATAAAAATTGTGCACACATATCTGGTTCTGACTCCCTGCCTGCAAACAAATTGTCACTTAAATGATCGATTTTGTTACATGCTCTAAGCGCTGTAAATGCTAAGGAAGAATAATTTTTCTGTGGGCATGAAAAATACCCTTCTCTTAGAATTAATTAATAATCAATACTGAGTGTTCACAGGATGAACTGATTGATTGATTGTAATGTTAATGTAGCTACATCAAGTTAATCTCATTAACTGATTCAAATATTCATAATTTATTTATAATGAATAATCATAATGAGTTATGAATCATTATTAATATTGCCCCTTTGAGCTAACTCGCTACACAATGTACAGTTAGAGGTTTATTGTATAATTTTAAATAGTTTAGAGACTATAGTCAATCTGTATTGAATCGAATCAGGAACTGTGCATTAATATCCAGCCCTAAGAAAGAGAGAGTGAAAGATGGATACAACAGAATAAAAATGAAAAAATTAGATTAGAGAGAAGGTTTCCAGAAACATATATAGATAGATTTAGGTAGACAGAAAAAAGCAAGTGAGATTCGATCACCTCAGCTGTAACGAGGAAAATATCCTCAGAGATGTGTCTCATCGCACAAGCGGTGACGCCCAGCCCCACTCCAGGGAACACATAAGCGTTATTGCCCTGACCGGGGTAAAACTTCCGGCCATCAGGAAGGGTTACCGGATCAAAGGGACTCCCGCTTGCAAAGATCCCCCTTCCCTGCAATATAAAACAAAAAGCAAATTAAACCAAACGTTTCACTCTCTCACATAAATGTACACATGTGACTTCCTTCAAAAGCACCTCAGTGAGTGTGTAGCACTGCTCAGCAGTGCACTCCGCCTTGCTGGTGGGGTTGCTAAGAGCGAAGATAATTGGTCTCTTATTGAATGACGCCATAGCCTTGATTATCTCCTTGGTGAAAGCACCAGTGATAGCTGCCACCCCTGTGGAGATGATGAGAAGTATTTGAGTCCAATAGTCCTCGTGGGGACTGCTGGGACAACAGCAATGTATAAATTATATATATATATTTATACAGTACATGTATTACCAATTAAAGCAGTGGGTTTCAGCTCCTTCACAACATCCTCAAGCTTCTTCATTTGTGCATGATCATGTGCAAACCTCTCTTTCTCGTGGGTGAGGTGATCCCTACCCTTAATGCGGGACAGAGAGATTTCTCAATTGACAGAGAAAAGCACAGAGAAAATTAAAGCGTATCAGGAACATACAATAGCACATCTCACCGCACTTCATAACGAACACAGATTCTCTTCACAGAGAACAAAGAGTGTATAATCAGCCAGATGGGCAATAAAAACATTGCTCAGTGTCTAAAATATACACACTTAAAAATGTAAATAAGTAAGAAAGCATAAGTAATAGTTAGTTAGGGTTTAAATGATGAGACAATATATATATACTGTTTCTGGTAGTCAAATGTTAGTGGAACTCATCGATATTTAATGTGATGAACTACACCTTAGTGAGAGGAACTGACTTGGTCCAGCATCAAACGGTCTAGCACATGGCATTTGGTTTGATATATTATTATTTAATGGGATGAAATTCACATTTTTAGGTGTGGATTACGTGTCTGACACACTGGTGTTAATTTAAAGCAATAAAAAAAGACGACCCATGTTCTTTGGATAAGAAACTATTATGTCAAATAAACAATAACCTAACATAAAATTAACTGCACAGCTAAACTAAACACGGTGTAACACATGTCACCTTCTCAAGTATCATCACAACCTCCCTGACTTCTTTGTCTTTATTAATCTTACATGGCCAAATGATCTGTTAAGCTTAAAGGGTTAGTTCACCCAAAAATGAAAATTAGCCCATGATTTACTCACCCTCAAGTCATCCTAGGTGTATATGACATTCTTCTTTCAGACGAATAAAATCGGAGTTATTTTAAAAAAGTCCTGGCTCTTCCAAGCTTTATAATGGCAGTGACTGTTGTTCTGTTTTTAAAGTCCATAAAAGTGCATCTATCCGTCATATAACGTGCTCCGCACGGCTCCGGGGGGTTAATAAAGGCCTTCTGAAGCGAATCAATGCGTTTGTGTAAGAAAAATATCCATATTTAAAACTTTATAAAGTAAATTATCTAGCTTCCGGCCGATCGCCTTCCGTATTCAACTTACGGAAAAAGTGTAGCGCCTCTAGCAGTGTGCAATGTCATCAGACGTAGCGTAAGCATTTTGAACTGCTAGAGGCGCTACACTTTTTCCGTAAGTTGAATACGGAAGGCGATCGGCCCCCCGGAGCCGTGTGGAGCACGTTATATGACGGATAGATGCACTTTTATGGACAGAACAACAGTCACTGCCATTATAAAGCTTGGAAGAGCCAGGACTTTTTTAATATAACTCCGATTTTATTCGTCTGAAAGAAGAATGTCATATACACCTAGGATGACTTGAGGGTGAGTAAATAATGGGCTAATTTTCATTTTTGGGTGAACTAACCCTTTAAAGGTGCAGTGTGTAAATTATAGCAGCATCTAGTGGTGAGGTTGTGAATTGTAATAACCCACTGCTCACCCTCCCTTTTGAAGCACATAGAGAAGCTACGGGGGCCGACACAGGACAAAAATGTTGTCGTCGGAGAGAGCAGAGAGTGACTAGCGCTCTGTAGAGAAGTTTGTCCGTTTAGGGCTACTGTAGAAACATGACGGCGCAAAATGGTGACTTCACTGTAAGGGGACCCGCAGTGTATGTAGATAGAAATGGCTCATTCTAAGGTAATAAAAACATATGTAAGGTCTTTATACACCACTGAAAACATAGTTATGTATATTATATTGCATTTCTGTCAATAGATCCTCATAAATACTACACACTGCACCTTTAAAATAACAAAATCATATTGAATTCTTACCATCTTTTCTGATGAAGACCAACAGTAATGTTCATGGACAATCAATGAACATGACTGAATGAGAAGAGTGTAAATTCCGATACAAATCACATGGTGTGCTTAAATGTAAATGTAAATATAACTTGTCATTAATGATGACCTCACCTTAACGATAAGTCCTTTAGAGTCCACCATCCAGATTTTCTTTATACACTGCTCACGAGGAAGCCCCTCCTTCTCCATCGCCATAATGATAAGCTCAGCTATGCCCATTGCGGCCTGAAAACATAAAAATGCTGTTAAATCAAGAGTTACATTTCACATACACCTCTAAAAAGACCAACTCTGTAAACTTCACAATAATTCAATAAAAATCTCACAGCTTGAATCCATAATGAATCCATTCCATACATCTCAAAATAATCATTTCATACATTTTTAAATAGTTTTACTGACAGACAAGATGAACCGTGGAATATTTGTGTCCTTGCATCACTGTGTTGCGTTAGTGCTGTTGTTAACTCAATATGGTTTAACCACCATCAAAATACTGGAACAACTGGCATTTAAAACAGTTATATGTGGATCTGTGCAGCCGACACACGCACCTCCCCTGCACCCTGAAACACAATGGTATGGTTGCACATTTTGCTCTTGGTAATGCGAAGGGCAGCCAGCAGTCCCGCCACAGCCACAGAGGCAGTACCTATGGGACAGGAAACATAAATATATTTTCTAAATAGAGTTTCTAGACATTCTAGACATCAAGGTGGAGTTTATATGGAGGTGAATTTCTGGAGAAATTGTAAAAAGAGTGAGATAAGCAGCTGTTAATAGATTCTCACCCTGTTGAAGAAGAAAATGTTATATTGGACAACAGAGGACCTTCAATTAAAAAAGGCTGAGAATCACTGGCCTAGACACCTCGAAAATGTGCAAATTGAATTTGAAATATGAAACGGGCACTGACATCACAAGAAAGTCCAATATCAACAGCTCCCATTTAGAATAAATTGAAAAAGGCTGATCAGCTTTGCTCGCTCGCTCCACTCCAGTGGACACATATGGTTAACTCTGTGAACGGTGACATTAAATGAACATGCACCATCCAAACGTTTGATTGAAACTCAATTTCAAACAATAAAATCGTGTTGAAGTTGCTGATTGGAATGTGTCTGCAATGATAATGTAAAAAAGGATAGAGTGAGAGAGGTGGATGGTAGAAAATAGACTCAAGATAATCAGTCTTGCTATCGAACCATAAATATAAGAAGAGTTTAAGCAACAGTAGAAAGGAAAATCAGAGTGAGAGATGTGGTCTGAATGAGTAACTTGCAATCATTGATTTCAGCATTCACTCAAATGGACTGCACTACAGACTAGGAATCAGCTTAAGCATAACATTATGACTCTTTTAATTGACCTAAATCTTAACTTATACTGTATGTGTTGTCTGTGCTTTCATAATTTAGTGCAAGAGAGACTAAAAACAAGTGTGTGACTAAAATCTCTTTTAGTGCCCATACCTTGGATGTCGTCATTGAAAGTGAGGTATTTGTTGCGGTATTTACTCAATAGACGGAAGGCGTTGGTGTTGGCAAAATCCTCAAACTGGATAAGGCAGTTAACCCCATACCTGCATAACAGAAACATCTATATATGTATACAGTATTTTTCTTCAGAACTCAAGAAACACAACAAATGAAAGATATCATCAAATGAATTACACAAATAAAAAGTTAAGTACAAAAAATCTTTATAAAATGGAAAATAAAATGGTCCAAATCTTCACAGGCTAGTCTAAAAATGTAAATACTTTATCATTTCATATAAAGTGGCTAGCTAATGCACTCCACTTCAGCCTGCAGAGGGGGCCATCCAACTGCTCCTCAAGCCCATCATAGATGGGGTGGTTCAATCCTGAAGGGTTTTTTCCTTCTCAGTGTGGGCCTTAGACTGTTATTGTTTCTTCGTAGTTGTTTCCACAGCCAAACACAACTCTCAATGGTCAGAAAAGAAAATAACAACCCTTGTATGATTAGTTAGTTAATGATGTGGTAAGGCCGTGGCCTCTAATTCTCCCAATTAAATACTAAGAAAAACATGCTAACATGACTATCAAAATCAATAGTCAATGAACTGCACGCCCACAATCGTGTCTCTCGTCAGAACAGCAACTTTGAAAATGGACTACAGCGGTAATTCAATGGTTTCTCATGTTACAGTGGGGAGAACAAGTATTTGATACACTGCCGATTTTGCAGGTTTGCCCACTTACAAAGCATGTAGAAGTCTGTAATTTTTATCATAGGTACTTCTACAACTGTGAGTGACGGAATCTAAAACAAAAATCCAGAAAAAAAATCCAGAAAAATCCATTTTTAAGTAATTAATTTGCATTTTATTGCATGACATAAGTATTTGATACATCAGAAAAGCAGAACTTAATATTTGGTACAGAAACCTTTGTTTGCAATTACAGAGATCATACGTTTCCTGTAGTTCTTGACCAGGTTTGCACACACTGCAGCAGGAATTTTGGCCCACTCCTCCATACAGACCTTCTCCAGATCCTTCAGGTTTCAGGGCTGTCGCTGGGCAATACGGACTTTCAGCTCCCTCCAAAGATTTTCTATTGGGTTCAGGTCTGGAGACTGGCTAGGCCACTCCAGGACCTTGAGATGCTTCTTACGGAGGCACTCCTTAGTTGCCCTGGCTGTGTGTTTCGGGTCGTTGTCATGCTGGAAGACCCAGCCACGACCCATCTTCAATGCTCTTACTGAGGGAAGGAGGTAAGTTCTCACGATACATGGCCCCATCCATCCTCCCCTCAATACGGTGCAGTCGTCCTGTCCCCTTTGCAGAAAAGCATCCCCAAAGAATGATGTTTCCACCTCCGTGCTTCACGGTTGGGATGGTGTTCTTGGGGTTGTACCCATCCTTCTTCTTCCTCCAAACACGGCGAGTGGAGTTTAGACCAAAAAGCTCTATTTTTGTCTCATCAGACCACATGACCTTCTCCCATTCCTCCTCTGGATCATCCAGATGGTCATTGGCAAACTTCAGATGGGCCTGGACATGCACTGGCTTGAGCAGGGGGACCTTGCGTGCGCTGCACGATTTTAATCCATGACAGCGTAGTGTGTTACTAATGGTTTTCTTTGAGACTGTGGTCCCAGCTCTCTTCAGGTCATTGACCAGGTCCTGCCGTGTAGTTCTGGGCTGATCCCTCACCTTCCTCATGATCATTGATGCCCCACGAGGTAAGATCTTGCATGGTGCCCCAGACCGAGGGAGATTGACCGTCATCTTGAACTTCTTCCATTTTCTAATAATTGCGCCAACAGTTGTTGCCTTCTCATCGAGCTGCTTGCCTATTGTCCTGTAGCCCATCCCAGCCTTGTGCAGGTCTACAATTTTATCCCTGATGTCCTTACACAGCTCTCTGGTCTTGGCCATTGTGGAGAGGTTGGAGTCTGTTTGATTGAGTGTGTGGACAGGTGTCTTTTATACATGTAACGAGTTCAAACAGGTGCAGTTAATACAGGTAATGAGTGGAGAATAGGAAGGGTTCTTAAAGAAAAACTAACAGGTGTGTGAGAGCCGGAATTCTTACTGGTTGGTAGGTGATCAAATACTTATGTCATGCCATAAAATGCAAATTAATTATTTAAAAATCATACAATGTGATTTTCTGGATTTTTGTTTTAGATTCCGTCTCTCACAGTTGAAGTGTACCTATGATAAAAATTACAGACTTCTACATGCTTTGTAAGTAGGAAAACCTGCAAAATCGGCAGTGTATCAAATACTTGTTCTCCCCACTGTATATATCCAGTCAGCAGAACAATTGAAAGAATAGTATAGAGCAACCAACTGATTCCCCAATGGGAAATAGAAAGCAGAGATCCCCATCAGATTTTGATGAAATATTAGAGGTCACAGACACCCAAGCATTGGACACAAGATGGGTAAACACTGCAGTGTGGCACCGTAGAGAGCCAGCCTGTCACTCAACCCAATGTAAGAAGAACAGAGATCTGCATTGCTGCCTCGAGCTGCAGTGTATACATATCATTCAAACACACAGGGATTCGCTCACTGTATTCACAACGACAGTTGTCTCTTGAAGCATCCATCCGTTTCTCTATTTCTGTCAACAACATTATAAATAGACAAGACAAAATGACAAAAAAAACAACATAAAAGTATCTATATAACATCAAATCAAATCAAATCAAATCACCTTTATTTATATAGCGCTTTTTACAATGCCACTTGTTTCAAAGCAGCTTCACAGTGGTAACAGGAAAATAATGCAACAGAATTTGATTCGGCTGTACAGCCGCTCTGGTGAAAACGGTGATGTCATATGCCATAGCTGTGAAAAAGGCAACCCGCTTTCGAGTCTCAGCTCGAGATTCAGGCTTATTTGTTCATTAATGATGTCATCAGCGACTAGTCACCGTCGACTTGACTTTCATCACATAAAGTCGTTCAACCCCTAATGTATACAGTACATGTATTTGTATAGTAATGGAACTGTGGGTCTAAAAATGACACAGACATGCACTTTTTTAGCTTTAACATTTTAGGTTAAAATTAGAGCTTTCAATTTGGTGGATTAATTTAATCAGATTATTTTATAGACAGATAATTATATCAAATCAAATCACCTTTATTTATATAGCACTTTTTACAATGCCAATTGTTTCAAAGCAGCTTCACAGTGGTAACAGGAAAATAATGCAACAGAATTTGATTCGGCTGTACAGCCGCTCTGGTGAAAACGGTGATGTCATCCAGCTCATTTCAATTATCATATAGTGTCAATGCGGGCAGATCAGTAATATAGTTGAAATTTAAGTGTCCCCAACTGAGTAAGCCAAAAGCCAAAGGCGACGGTGGCAAGGAACCAAAACTCCTTCAGGGCCAGAATGGAGAAAAAAACCTTGGGAGAAACCAGGCTCAGTCGGGGTGCCAGTTCTCCTTGGCCGACGAACAAATAGTGTATGATTATGATTCTGGCAACATTACAGGTCAGAAGTCATATTAGATCAATAGATATTCGTAGGATTATTCGAAAGATTGGAGTCGTCACGCCGGGGACGGGTTTAATGAGGATGGTGTGTTGATGCGGCATTTACAGGGGGGAGTTTAATTGACACGGTCTCTACAGACACTTCAGGGATGCGTTCGTCATGTCCAGGCTAAGGTCCACCATCTGGTCCGGATACGGCCCGGATCCGGCCGACTGCAGTAAACCTCGGGATAAACAGAGAGACTAACATTAGCGTAGATGCCATTCTTCTTATGATGTAACGAGTACATCAGGTGTTATGGGAAGTGTTCCCGGTTCCGGCTGACCTAGTTAATGCAGCCTAAAACAATCATTTAACTGATTTGAATAATATAAATTAAAAATGTTTTATGTGTATGCCATAGTAAAGAGATGTGTTTTTAGTCTAGATTTAAACTGACAGAGTGTGTCTGCTTCCCGAACAATGCTAGGAAGACTGTTCCAGAGTTTAGGTGCTAAATAGGAAAAGGATCGACCGCCTGCAGTTGATTTTGATATTCTAGGTATTATCAACTGGCCAGAATTTTGAGACCGCAATAGACGTGATGGAGTATAAAGCGTTAAGAGCTCGCTCAAGTACTGGGGAGCTAAACCATTTAGTGCTTTGTAAGTAATCAGCAAGATTTTAAAATGTATACGATGTTTAATAGGGAGCCAGTGCAGTGTTGACAGAACCGGGCTAATATGGTCATACTTCCTGGTTCTAGTAAGAACTCTAGCTGCTGCGTTTTGGAAAAGCTGCAGTTTATTTATTAAGCGAGTAGGGCAACCACCCGGTAGAGCATTACAATAATCTAACCTTGAGGTCATGAACGCATGAACTAACTGTTCAGCATTTTGCATTGAAAGCATGTGCCGTAATTTAGATATATTTTTAAGATGGTAGAATGCAGTTTTACAGATGCTAGAAACGTGGCTTTCAAATGAGAGATTGGTATCAAAGAGCACACGCAGGTTCCTAACTGACGACGAGGATTTGACAGAGCAGCCATCGAGTGTTAGACAGTATTCTAGGTTACTACTTGTGGAGTTTTTTTGTCCAATGATTAAAAATTCATTTTTTTCTGAATTAAGTTGCAGGAAATTACTAGTCATCCAATTTTTTATATCAGCTATGCATTCCGTTAATCTTGTGAATTGGTAAATTTCGTCAGGGTGTGAAGAAATATAGAGCTGAGTATCGTCAGCATAACATAACATGTGCATTGTATTTAAGTTAGTCATGACTGTTTTCCAAAAGCAGTAACTCTTTTGCACATCCATCGTTCAAATCACATTGGTTCAGCAATAGAACTGTCATTAATGACTAGAACTGTTAATTAATCTGTTTGAGATTGAATTAATGTCAGATTATTGCTGTAAACAACAAACATGGCACCTGATGTTTTGCTTTATTGACACGTTTGATCCAGTCACGGTTCCCTTTTCATTATGGAATTCATTCGCACATGCACAATCTTCAAAAACAGAAACTTTTATTCTCTTGACAAACTACAAGATGTAGAATGAAATTTGTATATATATGAAATGACAAATACAGATTGTACTGCATGTTAGCTTGCTAATTTTGCTCAAGAACATGATATATTCAAGTCTATGTCATACTAAGTAGAAACTATGCTTCTAACCACAGGTCGAGAGCTGTAGGTCCAATCACACAACTTTCCAAGGCTGTTTGCGAATGTTCTTTGGAACTATGGTTTAGAGAAAAAACTAATCATTAAATTATGTTGCTCACAAATCGGCCATTACTATTTCTCTCATGAATCCACAAAGGAGAGCTAGGGTGGATGTTAGGGCTGCCCCCTAATATTCGACTAATCATTAGTCGACTAGAAGAGGCTTGGTCAACCAAAAAATTTGGTTAGTCACAGAAAAAAAAACTCCACAGGAAGTGGCGAAGTCACACAGTCTGTGAGGGACAGATCCTTGTGGCAATTACAGAATGTCGGGCAGGAAATCCAAACGTTCGCCTTTCATCCATCGACTTCAAATTGTGCTGGGTGTGGAAGGCTTGGAATAAAGCATATAAAACATTTGTATGATACTTAAATGGTGCTTCTACTGTATGTCATTTTGTCACTCAATTTCCTTATGTGGAGAATGGTGTTCTTCAAAAATGTAATTGTAAGTCATACAGGTTTAGAAAAACACGAGGGTGAATAAATGCAGTGAAATTTCATTATTTGTGAACTAATCCTTTATGTGATACAAAATGGTCAGTATTGTGTGGTCAAACATGCTGCAAAAACAGAAAAACACTATAAAGTTTTCATTGTCTCCAGAGACTTTCCAGCACCAAAGCACTCTAGGTAAACAAGGTTTAATGAGTTCAGAAACCTTTTTCAAGTTTTCAAGAAACCTCCGATCTGGGGACGCGTCTCAGGACAGTCCTTTTAATCAAAATGCAGTCTAAACTCTCACATATCTACAGGATGAGGCAGGAAAGCAGTCAAGAGAGACTGACAGAATAATTGGTCATGGATTTGGAGAACTTTGACAGATATAAATAGGACGTAAAGAAAGTGAGTCATGCTCTCTGATCTGCTGTAGTGCATCATCTGAGGATGAAGATGAAAAGTGATGTGACGTGTATCCAAGTATGGTGTCCCATACTCAGAATTTGTGCTCTGCATTTCACCCATCCAAGAGCACAGCAGTGAGTATTGAACACACACCCAGAGCAGTGGGCAGCCATTTTTTGCTGCGGCACCTGGGGAGCGATTGAGGGTTAGGTTTCTCAAGGGTAACTCAGTTGTGGGTAATCAGAGTGGAAGAGAGCACTGTTCATTCACTCACCCCACCTACATTTCCTGCCGGTACTGAGACTCGAACCCGCAATCTCTGTGTTACAAGTTCGACTCTCTAAGCATTAGGCCACAACTGCCTGATCTACCTCAACAGTGTTCGTAAAAGACATTAAGATGATAATTAGAACAATAAAATCTCTACTAACTTAATACTACTTAATATTTGAGGTAATACAGAGTTAAGTATAGCTCTCACAGTTGTTTATTTTGGGTAAATGTGCATGAGAAAGAGGCAGAAACAACTAGCCGACAAAACAAAGTGCCCATTCGGTGCATTGTGCTCTCATTCTCACTAAAGCTTGTTGTCTTTTTTTGCCGCCTCGTTCAATCAGATCCATAATGCACCTCTGCTTCTGTTGTAAAACTCAAACAAAGAGCTGGCCGAGAAACAGCTCCACTGGTCCTCTCCATCAAAAATCAGGCCAGACAATGACAGACACACCCAAGTTTCCCCTCATCTGCCTTTACTTCCAGACAGGAGCAGAAAGCACTGGGGTGTTGAGAGGAGCCAATATTAAATCAACTCTGTGCTCTGGGAGAGCTGAAAATCTCATTTTGCAAACAGTCTACTTGCTTTGGTTCTGTCCTAAAAGTTCTCTGTCAACAGATCAGCATCTGTGAATGAGAAAACTTTCTAGGCTGGAATAACAACTTTTAGAAAGAACTTTCTCCATAAGCCTTCTGGTTACTGCACTTCCTTTGACCTTTTGGTGCTTTGTACTTTGGAAAATGGCATAAGCAAGTGGCAAACACATACCTGTGAGACTGTTGCAGGTAGAGTTAAGTGAGAACTGCAAAAATCTAAGAAAATGAAGGCTATTTTTATGGATGTAACATATATGTTGTGTTTCGTTGTTCCCTGTGATCTAGTTTCTCAGTTTGCTCGATTAGTCATTCTGTTCAGCTGTTGTCTCATTAATTATCTCATTAGTTCCCTTTGTTTGTGCATTTAAACTCTCAGTTCTCCTTCATTCTCTGTCCGTTCTTGACAGTGTTACGTCCATGTTAAGATGGTTGTGATTAAGTTTCCCTGAGTATTCTGTGAGTTTAGTGATGGGAGAAACAAAGATTTTTAAAGCTTTAAATCAATTGAACCAATTGCTTCGCAAAATGATTCATTGCCACACGCTGGTGACCCCTGCTGGTCAGAACAGTGGAAATGCAACAAAAACTCAGGCCAACATGAATAAAAACACCTTTTACAAACACATTTCTGGACCTGGTGTGCCTCACCAACTTTCCAGACGAGAGCATCTTTTACCATGCAAGCCTCAACGAGGAAACGAAGGCCTGCCCGGTGTGGGTCCTTGGGGGAATTTTGCCGAGTATGTGGAGTGGGTGCTGGTGAACTGCGATTTGCTATTGACAATCAGCCTCACTTAGGAGGATGTCACCAGCCCCGCTCCTAATCCAGAGCCCAGCCTGCCATCACCCAGCTGCACAGAAAATTTACCAGAGCCCATCACAGATGGAGGAATTGAGCCTGACTCAACAAACAAGCTGGAGCCAGGCGAAAGGGGCCGTGCTTGAAATCGCCCCCAGAGCCTGAGCCTCAATGATCGCCTGACCAGCTGTGTGAGCCGGCAACACCGTGCGCCATTGTGGGAGTCCTCGTAGAGTTTGAGGGTATGGAGTGGAGCCCCGCCCACACCCCCGCCACAGAGGGTGAGCTGCCGCTGGACTTTGTATTTTGTTGCAATGCTGTTCATGCATCTCCGCTGGTCCCACCCAGCTTCAAGCCTCCTGCATCTCCTAGGATCCCTCCCACTTCCTCTTCAAATTCCAGCCAGTTCCTCTGTCCAGTCGCCACTGTCTCCTGTCAGCCCACCAGTTCCTCCTCTATTTACCCTCTGTGGTGTGGATCCACCTTGGGCCAGCTGTTTACCAGTGCCGCCTGGACGTATGGATCCCCTGGCTCCGCCTCCAACCTCTGATCCAGTCATTCCACATTGGCTCGTCGTCTAGACTCCTCCACCTTGGCTCCTCCCTTCCTCTGCTCCACCTGGGACCATCTGCCTTACGGCTCCATCGGGCTCCCTCGACCCTCCGGCTTCACCTCGGTCAGACGTCATCTTGCCTATGCCACGGACTTGCGAGCCGTCTGCTACGTGCCGTCTCTCCATCCCTGCGGCTCCGTTGCGGCCTCCGAAGTCTGCGGTCTTATGCCTGTCCATCGGCCCACCGTGCCTGTCTCCATCCATCGTCCCCATGGCCTCGTTGAGGAGATTTACACCATGGCTCCTCCCTCCCTCAACTTAGCTATGGGGCATCATTCTGGCTGGACTCTGAATTTCCACCGGACTCCTCCTGCTCCTGGCTTTCCCCTAGCTCCTCCCACCCTCCACTCCCCCTTGGACAGTATTGCCAAACTTAGTCTTGTCTAGCCCCTCTTCAGTTCCTCACCCTCCCTCCTCTGTTGGACTATTTAAGGTGCGAGGACGTGCCTTTTCAGGAGGGGGCATACTGTAACATGTATGTTGTGTTTTGTTGTGACCTAGTTTCTCAGTTTGTTTGATTAGTCATTCTGTTCAGCTGTTGTCTCATTAATTATCTTATTAGTTCCCTTTGTTTGTTCCATGCATCTCACAACTGAACACAACAATACCGTGACAATGGATTGTTTGTAGATGATTAAAACAGACATGATTTTCATGACAATAAAGCACAACGTTACTCTAAGCCATTACTATGATGTAAAAATATCTTATTCCATGACTGTAATACAATAATTTTCTATTGAAATTATCACTAATAATTATAATTTGTTTTTTTATATATTACATTAAAAGCATTTATATATTATGGTAATGCCTTTAAGCTGATTTAAAAAAAAATTATCAAGGTAATTGCTGTAATAATCTATAATACATCTATAACTCATTTATATATAATCTAATGTGAATTAAGGAAATACAAAAATACTGTACTGTAAGCAAAATAATAATACTATAAGTATTTCTGCATTTCATTAAGACATTGTTTACTATGTTTATTAATCCATTTTCCTTATAGGGGCCTTTCTCACACTGTAATTCTGATACCTGATCTGTTTTAAAGGACATTTGGTCCCTACCATGTTGGCAACTCCCACACAAACACATACACACTCACACATAAACCGTAACATTCAGAATGACCTCTCAAACAAACACAGAAGTCTCAAAATAATTAATACACACATGAGGCATGTGTAAACTTAGAGACATAGAAGGATGATTATATCCCCAGATCAACACCTGTACATTTAGAGCACTCATTTATTATCATCACACAGAAACTCTTCCATGCACCATGTCTCACAATTCCCACATCTATTTTTCAGGCATATGGAAGCTGGAGACTGCAGCCAGCAAATTCTATACAAACCATAATACACTTCAGTCTCAGTCTAAATGATCTTAGGACGGAAGCTGGGCTCCATCACTCCTACAGTGGAATGCAGTAAATGAGCTTGGAGCCCATGAGAGACTGTTGAACCCATCTCCACACCATTACCCATCTCACTAACACATTACACCAAGCCCCTTTGTGTCTTCCTGTTTCATTCACTGTTGATTTATTACTTGTTTCTTTCTAAGGTAAATTTTTTGCTCCAGACAAAAGTGCAGGAAAAAAGTTTATTTTGATAAAGCACTGAGATTTGACGCAAACCAGCCAAATCTCACTGCGGCACTTCAGGTTTCGTACACTAACAGGAACACAACATGCTGTTGGGAATTAAGCATTTCTCATAAAGTGGTTTGCTCAGACATAACAGAGTGGAGAAAAGAGAGATGAAAAACACAGCCACTAGGTTTAGGTTTAGCGTAATCTTGCTGGGCCAGTACTGACCACACACGTCAGGACGTTTGCTGAGATTGGGTCTAAGGATTCTGGTGGAGCTGACACGCTTTTAAAGATTATCTTTTCCCCGTATGCCTACCGCGCAGCTCACAGGCCTCCATCGTAAAGGTCATGGTAAGAATCTCGTCCAAACACAGCTGTTCAACCAAAGATTTAAATCCGTGCACACACGCAGTACCAACACATTTTCAGCAGTAGCATTCCAGACAGGTTTGCCCACATTATCAGGTTTAAAGTCAAACTGATAAACTCTATCCACATTTATAGACTATTTTTCATCATATGCAGAGGGGGGATATCTCAAACTAACACCCAGGACCTCATTTATAAAATGTTGCATAGATTTCATCATAAAAGCATGTGTATGTACAAATGGCACAAAGTTCACTTTACAAAAATGTATAAATCCCAGTTAGTGAAAGAGTGTTTATTCACCAAAATAAACATATATGGAGCTAATAATGTGTCTTTTAAATGTGCATTACCTCATTTGCATTTATTTTCATATACATTTTTTTTATGTTTTTGAAAGAAGTCTCTTTGCTCGCTAATTGCATTTACTTGATCAAAAACAGTAATATTATTTTTTTTTAATAAAATACGGTAATGTATTATTCGATAGTAACATTTTTTAGAATTGCTTCAAGCATACAGTGCATCTGGAAAGTATTCACAGCGCTTCATTTTTTCCACATTTTGCTACGTTACAGCAAAATTCTTTGCTGAATTTTCCTCAAAATTCTACAAACAACACCCCACATGACAACGTGAAAGAAGTTTGTTTGAAATCTTTGCAAATTTATTAAAATTTAAAAAACTGAAAAAAATCACATGTACATAAGTATGCACAGCCTTTGCTCAATACTTTGTTGAAGCACCTTTGGCACCAATTAAAGCATCAAGTCTTTTTGAGTATGATGCTACAAGCTTTGCACACCTATTTTGGGCAGTTTCTCCCATTCTTCATTGCAGGAGCTCTCAAGCTCCATCCTGTTGGATGGGGAGCTTCGGTGCACAGCCATTTTCAGATCTCTCCAGAGATGTACAATCGGGTTCAAGTCTGGGCTCTGGCTGGGCCACTCAAGGACATTCACAGAGTTGTCCTGTAGCCACTCCTTTGTTATCTTGGCTGTTTGCTTAGGGCCATTGTCCTGTTGGAAGATGAACCTTCGCCCCAGTCTGAGGTCCAGAGCGCTCCGGAGCAGGTTTTCATCAAGGATGTCTCTGTACTTTGCTGCATTCATCTTTCCCTCGATTCTGACTAGTCTCCCAGTTCCTCCCGCTTAAAAACATCCCCACAGCATGATGCTGCCACCACCATGCTTCACTGTAGGGATGGTATTGGCCAGGTGATGAGCGGTGCCTGGTTTCCTCCAGACATGACGCTTGCCATTCAGGCCAAAGAGTTCAATCTTTGTTTCATCAGACCAGAGAATTTTGTTTCTCATGGTCTGAGAGTCCTTCAGGTGCCTTTTGGCAAATTCCAGGTGGGCTGTCATGTGCCTTTTACTGAGGAGTGGCTTCTGTCTGGCCACTCTAGCATACAGGCCTGATTGGTGGAGTGCTGCAGAGATGGTTGTTCTTCTGGAAGGTTCTCCTCTCTCCACAGAGAAATGCTGGAGCTCTGTCAGAGTGACCATTGGGTTCTTGATCACCTCCCTGACTAAGGCCCTTCTCCCCTGATCGCTCAGTTTGGCCAGGCGGCCAGCTCTAGGAAGAGTCCTGGTGGTTCCAAACTTCTTCCATTTACGGTTGATGGAGGCCACTGTGCTCATTGGGACCTTCAATGCTGCAGAAATTTTTCTATACCCTTCCCCAGATCTGTGCCTCTATACAATCCTGTCTCGGAGGTCTACAGACAATTCCTTGGATTTCATGGCTTGGTTTGTGCTCTGACATGCACTGTTAACTGTGGGACCTTACATAGACAGGTGTGTGCCTTTCCAAATCATGTCCAATCAACTGAATTTACCACAGGTGGACTCCAATCAAGTTGTAGAAACACCTCAAGGATGATCAGTGGAAACAGGATGCACCTGCGCTCAATTTTGAGTATCATGGCAAAGGCTGTGAATACTTATGTACATGAGATTTTTTCATTTTTTTATTTTTAATACATATATGCAAAGATTTCAAACAAACGTTGTCATTATGGGGTATTGTTTGTAGAATTTTGAGGAAAATAATGAATTCAATCAATTTTGGAATAAGGCTTTAACATAACAAAATGTGGAAAAAGTGAAGCGCTGTGAATACTTTCCGGATGCACTGTAAACTAATATACACTTTATATAAATGTATCACTTCAACAATATTTTGATATTTTTTACTGGAAACCAAACAGATATTAAGAAATTGTTTCGCAACTTTAAAAAACCTATTGTTTGACATCAGAATATAACTGAAAAAACATTTTTTTAAAACAAAGCTTACTGTTTCATTTAAACATTACACCTAAGCACTTCTGAAACGCAATGTGTTAGGAAGGCCCAATATGGGGTTATCATTATCAGGTCAGGGTTAAGTGGGACAGGCAGGCAATTCACTCATGGTGAGCATGCAGCTCTGAATTCAGTGCTCCTCTCCAGCACACACCGGCTCCCACGGGGCCCATGGGGCTTCATAGGCTGCTCTTTCTATTAAAACACTCCTTAAATTCCCATTCCTCAATTCCCATCTGCAGATAAAAATCAAGCAACATTCCCATCCATCTCTTTTCCTAACATGGCTTCGTAACATTGCCCTAAGATGGCCCGTGTTACCATAGCGATAGCTGGAACACCGTCACCATTACAGCTCTGTGAAAAGCAACAAGCTCTAATGAAATAATTTGACATGGGAATTGTGCCGGTGCACACAGAGGGGCTAAAGAATACTTTTTAGTCTGTTCTGGGAGCGGGTAGAAAACAAAGTCAACCCCCACAAACTACTTCAGCGCCACAACACAAAGCCTTAAAAGCAAAAAAAAATAAAAAATTCTTGAATCTATTCTTGAATTAACTACATCATAAAAGAAACATAACAACCCCCCCGCAAAAATACTCCCAGCATTTACTGCCTAAAATGCTGCTTTTTTTCTGGATGTTTCTTTATGGTGTTGTACACTCTTTAAACAAAATAAAGAACTCAAAGATATCTGTGCCCACTATCTGCTCTATAGTCCTCTTGTTAAAGCCATTGTGGCACAGAAAAGTGGGGGGATTGGTGTCATTATTTTTCGTCACTTACACAAAAAGGCTTGATGGGACACAGAGTACTTGTAGGCTGTTAAACTTATGGTCTGAAAGAATATACAATGCATTTAATGATTTTTTCTTTGTCTTATTTATACATTTGATTTCAAACCGCAATAGTTATTTTGCACAAATGCTCTATTTTTAATATGTATTGAAATAAAGCCAGAATTTTGCATTTCACTGACCCTCCCCAAAAAATACAACTGGACTGCAGTCCACCAATAAACGGCTGTGTGCAGTTTCTTCTAAAAAATGTTAAATTTTAGAACAGAGAGAAGTTTAGAACTGTTCATGTCACTCAAAGAGGAGAAAATGATGCTAGCAACGGCAAGCCCTTTTATTTTATTTAAAAGTATATTTTTTTAAATAAAACCCACCAGTACCACTCAAATTAGAACACATTATTACAAGCTTACCGTTGTGAATCGGGCTAAGGTAAGGAGATCGTTTTGAACACTGGCTGGTTATGTACTTGCTCAAAAATTTATTTTGGATAATTTTTAACCAAAAAAAGTTATGGACTGCAGCTTTAAGTATACTACTATGTTCCTATTTAGGTATTAATTTTTTATACTTGAAATATATCTTGGTAACTCTTTCCATTTTAAAAATGTTTTATTCTAGCTTCATGCATCTTTTTTTATCAACACTAGAATGTGAGCAAGTTTAATAAAAAAAAGCATTTTAAACAAAAAGCTGAGAAAATCGCATTTTTGTCAAAGACTACGTCCGGTTTGGATTCAGAACGATTATCAAAACATTTCATTCGGTAACGTTATGTAGTTTTGATTTATATGCTGTTTATGTAACGCTCAGGTTCTAGGAAGATGATGAAGACGAAGATAAAGGTTTTATTAACAAGATTCAAATAACAAGCCCACATGCGAGACAGTGTGCACAGGACACAAACAATACTGGACAATGAACTGAAAACAAGCAGAAACTTAAATACACAAATGATTAACTAAAATGACGAACAGCTGTGATGAATGAGCTTAGGTGTCCATGGTGACAGATTGTGGCGGGAAATAGAACAAAGGAACACATGTGAATGATGAAAACAAACTGAATGTCCATGAAAACTAAAACAAACTGAACATAACTGTGACAGTTTAATGTTTGATGATCGTGCTATTTTACATTTGTGTAAGCAATCACTTGTTTCTGCTTATTCTTCACCTGTGGTTGGACTGGAGATTCTGTACTCTTTCAGAAGATGCGTAATAGCGCCCCCCCTACCGTATAACAGTGAAAAGACGGATAGACAGAAAATTCAGTCAGTGGCGGGGAAAGAGTAAAGTTGATTTAAAGTAAATTCCTAAGTACACTGCCAGTGGACTAGCCCACATAAAAATTCAGATACTCAGAATTAGGAACATATCTGTTTTCTTTATAAATCAATATTTTCAAACAATGTAAGTTTATAAGACAGTATGTAAAATTGTGAAAAAAATATTTAATGGGCTATTCAATCAAAAGAGTAAACACAACTACAAGCCAGGCATACTTAGAATACTTAATTATACTTTTACGCATATCTCGATCAAAAGATTGAGTATAAGTATAGGCCAAATATACTTAGACTTTTCTGTCAGTATAAGTCAAGTATACTTCAGTGCAATTTTAAGTATATTTCTGAGAAGTAAATAAAGTATATTTCTGAGAAGTACACAAAAAGTAGACTGAAAGTACGTTCGTATTTTTAGTTTAAAAGATATATTAATAGCACACTTATTAGTATTAGTACCAATAAACTTCTTTTTCATAAGAAAGGTTATGGGTTTGATTCCCAGTAAAAATATAAACTAATGGCCCAAAAAGCTAATGTAATTTAGCACTTATCCAGCAACCTTTTCAGGATTTTCCTGAAGCATTAAAGGAATAGTTCACCCTAAAATGAAAATTCTTTCATCATTTACTCTCCCTCAACTTGTTCCAAACCTGTATGAGTTTCTTTCTTCTGCTGAACACAAAAGAAGATATTTTAAAGAATGGCAGTAACCAAACAGTTGATGATCCCCATTGACTTCCATAGTATTTTGGTATTATGGAAGTCAATGGGGATCATCAACTGGTTGGTTACCGACATTCTTTAAAATATCTTTTTTTGTGTTCAGCAGAAGAAAGAAACTCATACAAGTTGAGGAAGAGTAAATGATGACAGAATTTTTATTTTAGGGTGAACTATTCCTTTAAGCCTCTGAATTTTAAAATTATAAGGAGTTTATTAAAAATCACCAGGACTGTAATCATTTGTTCAGTCGGCAACCTATAATCATTCATTTTCCACCAACTCTGCACTTTTGGGGAAAAGTGATGCTGTTCCCTGTAGTTTCATGTCCACCCCGTTATTATAGAATCATGGCTATATTCTGCCAACTGGAGAGAAATCAGACACTGGGGTTTTTGAGTTCTCCTTTAAATACAGCCATGTGTGGTATTACGTTCTTATGACAATCTCCATCAAACCAGGCCACACCAGAGCCTAAAGCAACCGAGAGTCCTTTGACCAAGACCCTGGTTCTGAACTTTTAATGGTGTTAACCAGTGCAAAAAGTGCTGCCATGTTCCGGGTGGTTGCTATGGAATTGCTAGTTGGCTGCTAGGTTGTTTGCTAGGTTGCTTACTGTTTCAGATCAAAAGAGCCCACCTTAAAACCCCTATGAAATCCTCTCTCCTTCAATGCAAGTCTTAGAAATTTTTCTTCAAATTTTTGCATCCCCAAAAGAACAATGACTTAAATAATAGCACTCTTCTCCTAAACAACTTGCACGATTATAATAATCATTCATTATGTAGCACAGCTAGTGCAACTACACAATTTGTAATCCAAATCCTACAGTAAGGCTGTGTATCCACCAAAGCGTTTTTAGCTCTGCTGAAAATGCCTTGCTGTGAGCGCTTGAGAGTGTTTTGGCAATGCAGCATTTTTTTTTCAGTTGAGACTCTTTGCTTGCTTTGATACGGAATATCTGCGGAAGTGTTACTAGTATCTAATTTCACAGATAGTTTGTTTCTGTATTGATTCTATATAAAAATGTCGATACAATGTAAAGTATTTGCTCCGGCTCCTGTTTTAAATTATTTTGTTTTGTTATTATGCTTGTTGTTGTCATCTGTTGACGTTGTTTTCCCCAAAGTTGAACATTCTTCAACTCTGGGCGGCCGGTAAAAAATGCAGAGCGCTCAGCGCTTGAGCGTGAAATAGACGCTCAGCACCTCGTTACGCTCATGGCGTTCTAAAAATGTGGCCTCCCATTGAAAACAATTGGGAAAAATACGCCAGCCGTGTGAAAAAACGCTTTGGTGGACACACGGCCTAAGAGTTAAAGTAAAAGTAATGCCTGAATTAACAAATTCCACTAATAAAGACTTAAAACACACAAAGTTTCATTCTCCATGCTAACAATGCTAAACTCCAGCATCCATTACACATTTTACAGCAAATTTTAATCTTACAACATCCAAAAGCTGAGCTTTATGCATGGACATTCTCTCTCCATTTAGCTGTCAAAAAAGTGACAATGACTCAAATAACCCAACCTGCCATCTTGAAGACTAGCAAAGAAAATGGCACAAGACCATGAAACATTCTAAGTATCAGGGAGCCCGATGAGCCATCAATCAGCCAGTGGGGGCTGGTTATGGGCCGAATTACATCACCGCATGGCACTATATAGAGCAGGATATGTGGGGAGAGAACTGATGAGGCGTGCAGTCAGCAATCCGGTTCGGGTCCCTGCCACTGGAGTCGTCGCTCAGAGCCCACAAACCTAGAGGCATGCGCTTTACCCCACATTCCTGCAACGCAATGGCTCAGCTATGCTCTCCAGGCATTTCCATCAGCGGCCTGGAAGGAAGCGTGTGCTGTGAGGGATGAATACAGTGATTTTACAATACCTGTCTGTGATGGCCTTCATAAACTCTTCCAGCAGCTCATCATAGGCCTGTCCACGTACTCTTTTATGCCTCAGACCAATGTACAGAGGGTCCTTCAGGAGTTCCTGTGACAGGGAAAGAGAGAAAGAGAGAAATAATGGTTTTTAACCACACTTTTATAATACCAGGCATCAAGTAGAAACAATAGCATGACATGAAGATTTATCATATTACTCTAACCAGTGGAAAGAATGAGAACCAAAAATACAACACCATCAAAACTCAAAAAGAGAATGTTTATTATGTATACAGTTCATCTTTAATTAGATTACATATGGTAATCTGGTTATCCCGCAGCTGGATAAACCTCTCACAGTTATTTGTGCCTGCATGTGCTTAAGGAAACACAGACCGAGAACAAGAGAAAGAGAAATGCATAAAAGCATAAAAAGAGACAGAAAGAGGCCAACATGTGAGGAAAAAGAAAAACACTGCATTTTCAATTTAAAAGTCTAGCAGCTGTCGCTCTTGTACAGATCTGCAGACATCACAGTGTGAGTCATAAACGCTATGGGAAAAACAGAAAAGAAGTAGAGAGAGAACGCAAGCGTCATATAAAAATTCTGGGCGCCCCATCACTGTCAGCATGCCAGTCAACCAGAAAAGAAAATGAATTAACAGAGCACCGGCATCACTCTTAACATACTTAACATCGTATGGCAATAAGTCTTGAACTTTTTCCATGTTTTGATGACAGTGAAAGAGGAAGTGCTTTCATCAGAGTTCATTCCCACATGGCACACAAAATTTCAGTCATAATCATTTCTGACGATCTGTCCTCAGTATTAAAGCTTTTTTTTTGTTTGTTTTTTTTGTTTTATCTGATTAGACATTAGACTATAGTGAAAAAGAAAAAAAAAGTAGTGAGGGACTGAAAAAGTAACTCCTGAAGTTTTAAAAAACAATAGTTAGAAAATAGTTTGAATTTTAATTTCATGTTATTGATCTTATTGTGAACAATTCATCCATGTTTCTTTTTTTTTCTTCTTTGTTTTGACCATAATTCTTAATCAATATACCATAACTCAATTTTCCAGTGAATGAAGACTTCTCTCTGGTGACATATGGCAGGCTTCTCCAATCTTTAAAGATTTATTGCTACTTCCGTTTCATCTTCCTTCAAATTTCTTTTAAAAACTCTAATCGATAACAAAAGTCATAAACAAACAGATTTTCTTGGTAACACTTAATACAAATTTTCATTAATAAATATTACATTGACTTCCATTGCATGGACAGAAAAAAAACAGGCATTTCTCAAAATATATACCTAGTTCTGTCATGAAACTCTAGATGGCACAGGCTGATTGGTCCTTCCAATTGGCTGATTGGAACTCAATTTGGTAGCGATCAACGTAATCTACATAGCGCAGCTGATTGGTTGCAGTTGCATTACCGGCCAATGAGCTGAGGCTCAGCATTCAAACAAATACCGGTTGTGTTGCTGTTAGCAGTCTGCAGCGCACTTTCAGAAACCCTCCACCTTCCCCAGCTCCACCTGTATAGATCTGCTACAGGGGGTTATTTCATGTATGTTATATGTGAAGAGCTAAAGAGTCACAAACGCACACACAATACATCATAGCATTATCCCTGGATAATTTTCGATTCACTATAGGCTACGTTTGTGTTGTTTACATTATATGTACTTACGCGCCGATTGCCAACAAAACAGACATTTGATGCAGTTTCACTTACCACCTGCGGTTTCGACTCATAACCCGGGAACAAAACAAACACACTTGCAGCTTGTTGCTCTTGCTTTTTCTCTGGTTGACGTTTGCACGCGCTCATCCGGGAGAAGTGCCCATACAAGGAATTCCACCTTTTATGACATCATACAGGGCCATACTCGAAAAAAACTTTCCGAAACTTATTCGAGTGTATTTGGCACAGAAATACTCTGTCATATGTCCAACTCGTTTATTGACATTTTGGCCATGAGAATCCAACTCAGAATGCATGAAATAGCATTAGACCCCCCCTTTAACATTGCCATATCCATTACCATGCCAATCTCTCCGAGAGTTGTCATGACAGAAATATATATTTTTTTATGTTCTACAGAAAATAAGAATATGTGCAGTAAAACAATGCAAGATCGATTTCATAATCCATGAGAAACTTTTCGTAACTGTGCTGGCATGCTAGCTGTAAAAAAAAAAAAAAAAAACATGCAGGAAGGCTCAAATTGACCTAAGGTGATATTTTTCTTCCAGCACTTCTTTGGATTTCTCCTTAAGAGTTTTACACAGCAATTGCGCTCATAAAGGTGCCCTTAAATGGGAGGACTGTCTGGTTTCTGGCGGTAGGTCGGTAGGTGAATTCATCAGTGTCGTAGAGGAAACAAAGAGTGCAGTCTGAGATATGAGACGGTGACTGCAGGCAGATTTATTGTGCGTTCATAATGCGCTTCTAAGTGCACACTCAGTTGGAGGGAATATACTTCCAGAGGGTCTGGTTTGTTGTAACTGTGTTTTTTAATCTCAAGACAGTCGCTATAAAAGTAGTTTCTCTGAACCTCACAGGAACCAAAACAAACATCCCATCAATGGGGCGGAGACAAAATAAGCCCTTCCCACACTGCATTTATAGGTTATCCCAAAAAACAAAAACTATATTATTTGTCATGGCCAGGATTTTGCCAAGCAGGATGTCTTGTGTTGGTCCTGGAACAAGAATAAATTGTATTTTAAAATATATTAATATTTATAATAATATCTCACAATATTACTGTTTTTACTGTATTTGATCAAATAAATGCAGCCTTGGTGAGCATAAGAGAATTAAAACAAATCTGTAGTGTACCTTTAAAATGAGAAGAAAATGACAGGTTAATAAGAATACCATTAAAGCCCCACTCCAAAGTCTAAGCTAAAATCTGACAGGTTGATGAAAATGTGGTTCAGGGAGCAAAAAAGATCCAGAAACATCCTACTTCACAAAACTTTTTTTTCCATATTAAATTTCCAATTAGTAATCTTCTTACCCATTTGATAAACACCAGAATGTATTCTGATAAAATATATGTTCGCAAAATGTAGGAAATATATCTGTTGTTGACATTAGTTAAGGCTCTTTTATCTGAAAAAGAATCAGATTACAAGCTAAGATAATATCTAAAATAACAGATAACATCTAAAATAATGTGCCTGCTCTCACAGAAAGTAAAGTGCTTGAAGTGCTCAGAAGAAAAAATCCACCTGAGATAATTCTGGCAAAATCAGGACAAAATCTGATCCTAGATCAGCACAAATACTCAGAAGTGAATATGAGTACTGAATGGTCAGTGGGTGATGAGAGAAAGCCCTTTTCTCTTCGGGATTAATACTGGGTTTTGATGAATCATGCTTTGTGTGTGTGAACTGTATGTGTATGTAGTCTTTCAGGTGAGATTAAGGCACAGGAACAGTCAAGGTCTGTTAGCCACAGTCAGAGAAGAATGAGAAAATGAGTGTCAGAGAGAGAGAGAGAGAGAGAGAGAGAGAGAGAGAGAGAGAGAGAGAGAGAGAGAGAGACAGACAGACAGACAGACAGACAGACAGAGAGAGAGATCCCTTTGCATAGGCCACCCACAACCAAAACAGACAGAACTTTGTTTGCAATGACATCATTTGGTTTCCTTTCAGTATGTGAATGTATGCGTGTGGATGAGGTCACATGAGGAGACAGTACTTTAGACAGAGTGTCCCTGCTGTCAGTCAGCAGAAGGAGCCTCTGAAGTTCAATGTTGATGTGTAAGAGACGTCATTAGAGATCATATTCCCCTTTTACACGAGACACATCAACAGACTTTGTATCAGCGATCATAATCTGTTGTCTGGAGGTCTGCAGTGTATACGGGAGCTCAGAAATTTCCATGAAATACTGCACTGTTTAGACAAGGCACAATACTCCAGCAAAACTCACAGGAGGTGTTTACAAAGATAGTGTTTACATGGGTTTGATTGCAATCTGCTTTGGCTGTTTGTGTGTGTACAATCTGGATCTACACTGCAGCTGCACCAAGGTGTAACTACTAGTCAGACAGTGCAGCTAGCCGTCGTGAAAATTTAACCCAGAGATTATGATATTTTCAGATCCTACCTGATTATATTCCAATCTATAATTAAAATAATTCAAATTAATTAAATACTTAAATTAAAAATAATTTACTACTGTTTAATGTATTATTATTATCATATATACACACTTCAAAATATCTCATTATAAACACACACACACACGCACACACTATCTCAAAAATCATCATAAGTCAAATATATAATTATAATAATAATAATAATAATAATAATAATAATAACAACATGTTCTTAAACAATTTTACTTATATTATTTTATTACACAAATATATATATATATATATATATATACACACACAGTGGGGAGAACAAGTATTTGATACACTGCCGATTTTGCAGGTTTGTCCACTTACAAAGCATGTAGAGGTCTGTAATTTTTATCATAGGTACACTTCAACTGTGAGAGACGGAATCTAAAACAAAAATCCAGAAAAATCACATTGTATGATTTTTAAGTAATTCATTTGCATTTTATTGCATGACATATGTATTTGATACATCAGAAAAACAGAACTTAATATTTGGTACAGAAACCTTTGTTTGCAATTACAGAGATCATACGTTTCCTGTAGTTCTTGACCAGGTTTGCACACACTGCAGCAGAGATTTTGGCCCACTTCTCCATACAGACCTTCTCCAGATCCTTCAGGTTTCGGGGCTGTTGCTGGGCAATACGGACTTTCAGCTCCCTCCAAAGATTTTCTATTGGGTTCAGGTCTGGAGACTGGCTAGGCCACTCCAGGACCTTGAGATGCTTCTTACGGAGCCACTCCTTAGTTGCCCTGGCTGTGTGTTTCGGGTCGTTATCATGCTGGAAGACCCAGCCACGATCTTCAATGCTCTTACTGAGGGAAGGAGGTTGTTGGCCAAGATCTCACGATACATGGCCCTATCCATCCTCCCCTCAATACGGTGCAGTCGTGCTGTCCCCTTTGCAGAAAAGCATCCCCAAAGAATGATGTTTCCACCTCCATGCTTCACGGTTGGGATGGTGTTCTTGGGGTTGTACTCATCCTTCTTCTTCCTCCAAACACGGCGAGTGGAGTTTAGACCAAAAAGCTCTATTTTTGTCTCATCAGACCACATGACCTTCTCCCATTCCTCCTCTGGATCATCCAGATGGTCATTGGCAAACTTCAGACAGGCCTGGACATCGGCTGGCTTGAGCAGGGGGACCTTGCGTGCGCTGCAGGATTTTAATCCATGACGGCGTAGTGTGTTACTAATGGTTTTCTTTGAGACTGTGGTCCCAGCTCTCTTCAGGTCATTGACCAGGTCCTGCCGTGTAGTTCTGGGCTGATCCCTCACCTTCCTCATGATCATTGATGCCCCACGAGGTGAGATCTTGCATGGTGCCCCAGACCGAGGGAGATTGACCGTCGTCTTGAACTTCTTCCATTTTCTAATAATTGCGCCAACAGTTGTTGCCTTCTCATCAAGATGCTTGCCTATTGTCCTGTAGCCCATCCCAGCCTTGTGCAGGTCTACAATTTTATCCCTGATGTCCTTACACAGCTCTCTGGTCTTGGTCATTGTAGAGAGGTTGGAGTCTGTTTGATTGAGTGTGTGGACAGGTGTCTTTTATACAGGTAACGAGTTCAAACAGGTGCAGTTAATACAGGTAATGAGTGGAGAACAGGAGAGCTTCTTAAAGAAAAACGAACAGGTCTGTGAGAGCCGGAATTCTTACTGGTTGGTAGGTGATCAAATACTTATGTCATGCAATAAAATGCAAATTAATTATTTAAAAATCATACAATGTGATTTTCTGGATTTTTGTTTTAGATTCCGTCTCTCACAGTTGAAGTGTACCTATGATAAAAATTAAAGACCTCTACATGCTTTGTAAGTAGGAAAACCTGCAAAATCGGCAGTGTATCAAATACTTGTTCTCCCCACTGTATATATATATATATATATATATATATATATATATATATATATATATATATATATAAAAATACATAAAAAATATATAAATTCCTCAAAAACCTCATAATAATAATAATGAAATAATAATAAATTTTACTAATATGTTGTTCTTATACTATTTTAGAATTATATATATGTTTGAATATTTTCAATTGTTAAAATTATCATCATTATCATCATCATGCAAATAACAACTGCAATTACGAGGCGCAAATAGTATCTGACAGGAAATCCAGTTTGCTGACATGAACAATTAGCACATTTAAGTTCTTCATAAAAAGCCTGCGCAAAGCCCCTCCATGTTATTTGCACATCTTGAACTTTCTCTAGCAGCTAGACCACAGACAGCGTTCTTTGCGGATTAGAGTTTAACCAGAGCGTACAGGACCTGGATCAAGCAACCATAAATGATGTATGCCGATCCTGGATCAGATTTCTCACTGTTTGTATTGACGTTAGTGACTGTGTTTGGAGAGTCAAAACTGATGCAGGTGCAGTCGTCAAGCTCCCTCAGAGAGGCAGAATGAAAAGAGTCAGCCTGACCCCAGTCAGTAGGCGTCTTGCTTCTTTAGAAATAACAGTAGACTTAATCCTTTAATAACGCTCGTTTTATCATCTGACTGCATAGTCCTATAAAATGCACACACACAGCTGTGGGGGTATAAGCAGTGAGTTCATCAATCAGATCTGTCATCTCTTCAGAATATCCTAAAAACGAGGTCTTAATTATCTCAGACTTCATGCAAAGCTGGCCAAATGGTGCAGCAGAAGAAGTCTTTCAATTTTAGACTTGTAAAGGGACAGAAGACTAAACAGCAAGCCATGTGTGCTGTGCGGGTATGAAATACTGCATTTGCGTGTTTGTCTGTCTACGTTGAGAGTGAGACGATTTCAATAACAAAAACAGACTCTTTATCGTGAACACATGCATGCAACATTAACCCAGACAGTGAAAAATAAACAAATAAATAAAGTTAACCCAAAACAAATGATAAATAAATGAAAAAAAATTGAAAAAAAAAAAACCTTTTTTCCCTCCATTCCTCCAGCTGAATACACTTGGATGCAGACAGAGACAGGGGGGCAAAATCTAGAGTCAACTCATTAAAGTGTTTTGATGCCTGAGGATACGTTGAATCGCTGACTGGCCACTCTGGATTTAGCATCGCAGCAGAAGACACACGTGGAGCTGGCCTGCTGGATACTGAAGCAGAACCGAATGGGAAAACTGACTCAGAGCAGTTACACAACAGTGTTAATGTGCTTTTACCCTCTTACTCATTTATGAGCTTTTGTACAGACCAACAAGAGTGTGAAGCTGTCAAATGAGTTAAGGAACTTCAAATTTTAGTGTAAAAGCAAGAATTGTTGACATGACATATGGCCTCATATTAACTGAGATATACATAAATGCATACCTTGAATTTAAAGTAAGATGCTTTGGGTAAGATAGTTAAGATTTTTTTCAGAAGTCTCTTGTGCCGGGTACACACTGCGGAATTTTATCCCTGATTTTTACTCGCCAACAGATGAGTGACAATCATGTAGTGTCTGTTCCGCAAATTAGCAAATACAAAAAACCATCAAAACCATTCAACGGTAAAAATTTAATTGATGTCCAACAAATAAACAACAGATATAATACAGATGATCAAATGATAAAGCTCGGGCTGCTGAATATTCGATCCCTTTCCTCAAAAGCGCTTAATGATATGATTACAGATCATAACCTAGATGTGCTGTGTTTGACAGAAACCTGGCTAAAACCTGACGATTACATTACTTTAAATGAGTCCACCCCCCCAAGATTATTGTTATAAACACGAGCCGCGTCTGAAAGGTAAAGGGGGAGGTGTTGCTGTAATTTATAATAATATCTTCGGTATTACTCACAAGTCTAGTTTCAAATATAATTCCTTTGAAGTTTTGGTGCTTTATGTAACGTTATGTAGTGAAATTGATAAATCCCGTTTGACATTTGTGCTGGCTACTGTATACAGGCCACCAGGGCACCATACAGACTTTACCAGAGAATTTGCTGATTTTCTATCAGAGTTAGTACTGGCTGCAGATAAATCCTAATTGTTGGTGATTTTAATATCCATGTAGGCAATAAAAAAGACGCATTGGGATTGGCATTTAGAGACATTCTAAACTCTATTTGAGTAAGGCAACACGTGTCAGGACCCACTCATCGCCGTAATCATACTTTAGACCTAATACTGTCACATGGAATAAATGTTGATACCACTGAAATTCTGCAGCAGAGCGATGACATCTCAGATCATTACCTAGTATCATGTACACTTAATTTAGCAAAGGCTGCAAAGCCGTCCCCTCGCTTCAAATATGGCAGGACTATCACTGCTGCGACTAAAGATTGCTTTGTAAATAATCTTCCTCATCAGTTTCATCTCCTCAGCATCCCAGATAGCCTAGAGGAACTCGATGTTGCAACAGAAACTATTGACTCTCTCTTTTCCAGCACTTTAGACACAGTTGCTCCCCGGCGCTTAAAGAAGATTAAAGAAAATAGTCCAACGCCGTGATACAACGAGCACACCCGGGCCCTTAAAACAGCAGCCAGAAAAATGGAGCGCAGCTGGAAGAAAACAAAACTAGAAGTTTTTCGCATTTCGTGGAAAGAGAGCATGATTGCATACAGAAAGGCCCTAAAAACTGCTAGATCTGCTTATTTCTCGACTCTCTTAGAAGAAAACAAACACAACCCTAGGTATTTATTCGATACAGTGGCTAAATTAACCAAAGATAAAGCTTCAACTTCTGATGTTTGTAAACAGCACAGCAGTAATGACTTTATGAACTTCTTTACTTGTAAGATTGATAATATTAGGAAAAAAATTATGCAGCCGTCTAGTACAGTATCACATCAGACAGTGCATAGTAGTGTCACTGAGGAAACATTACATTCATTCACTGCAATAGGAGAAGAAGAATTGGCTAAACTCGTTAAATCATCAAAATCAACAACATGTATGCTCGACCCTATACCGACTAAACTACTAAAAGAGATGCTTCCAGAGGTCATAGATCCTCTTCTTAATATCATTAATTCATCCTTGACATTAGGATATGTACCGAAAACTTTTAAGTTGGCTATTATTAAACCACTTATTAAAAAAACGCAACTTGATCCTACAGAATTAGTCAATTACAGGCCAATCTCAAATCTACCCTTTCTGTCAAAAATACTAGAAAAGGCAGTGTCCTCACAATTATGCTCCTTTTTAGAAAGAAATGGTATCTGTGAGGATTTCCAGTCAGGATTTAGACCGTATCATAGTACTAAGACTGCTCTCATTAGAGTTACAAATGATTCACTCTTATCACCCGATCGTGGTTGTATCTCTCTGTTAGTGTTACTCGATCTTAGCACTGCATTTGATACTATCGACCACAACATTCTTTTGAATAGACTCGAAAATTATGTTGGCATTAGTGGAATTTCATTGGCATGGTTTAAATCATACTTATCTGACCGTTATCAGTTTGTAGCAGTAAATGAAGAGATGTCACACCGATCACAAGTTCAGTATGGAGTACTGCAGGGCTCAGTGCTAGGACCGTTGCTTTTCACCCTGTACATGCTACCACTGGGAGATATTATTAGGAAGCATGGCGTTAGTTTTCATTGTTATGCTGACGATACTCAGCTCTATATTTCTTCACGCCCTGACGAAACTTACCAATTCACAAGATTAACGGAATGCATAGCTGATATAAAAAATTGGATGACTAGTAATTTCCTGCAACTTAATTCAGAAAAAGCTGAATTTTTAATCATTGGACAAAAAAACTCCACAAGTAGTAACCTAGAATACTGTCTAACACTCGATGGCTGCTCTGTCAAGTCCTCGTCGTCAGTTAGGAACCTGGGTGTGCTCTTTGATACCAATCTCTCATTTGAAAGCCACGTTTCTAGCATCTGTAAAACTGCATTCTACCATCTTAAAAATATATCTAAATTACGGCACATGCTTTCAATGCAAAATGCTGAACAGTTAGTTCATGCGTTCATGACCTCAAGGCTAGATTATTGTAATGCTCTACTGGGTGGTTGCCCTGCTCGCTTAATAAATAAACTGCAGCTTTTCCAAAACGCAGCAGCTAGAGTTCTTACTAGAACCAGGAAGTATGACCATAATAGCCCGGTTCTGGCAACACTGCATTGGCTCCCTATTAAACATTGTATACATTTTAAAATCTTGCTGATTACTTACAAAGCACTAAATGATTTAGCTCCCCAGTACTTGAGCGAGCTCTTAACGCATTATACTCCATCACGTCTATTGCGGTCTCAAAATTCTGGCCAGTTGATAATACCTAGAATATCCAAATCAACTGCAGGCGGTCGATCCTTTTCCTATTTAGCACCTAAACTCTGGAACAGTCTTCCTAGCATTGTTCGGGAAGCAGACACACTCTGTCAGTTTAAATCTAGACTAAAAACACATCTCTTTACTATGGCATACACATAAAACATTTTTAATTTATATTATTCAAATCAGTTAAATGATTGTTTTAGGCTGCATTAACTAGGTCAGCCGGAACTGGGAACACTTCCCATAACACCTGATGTACTCGTTACATCATAAGAAGAATGGCATCTACGCTAATGTTAGTCTCTCTGTTTATCCCGAGGTTTACTGCAGTCGGCCGGATCCGGGCCGTATCCGGACCAGATGGTGGACCTTAGCCTGGACATGACGAACACATCCCTGAAGTGTCTGTAGAGACCGTGTCAATTAAACTCCCCCCTGTAAATGCTGCATCGACACGACATCCTCATTAAACCCGTCCCCGGCGTGACGACTCCAATCTTTCGAATAATCCTATGAATATCTATTGATCTAATATGACTTCTGAACTGTAATGTTGCCAGAATCATAATCATACACTATTTGTTCGTCGGCCAGAGGAGAACTGGAACCCCGACTGAGCCTGGTTTCTCCCAAGGTTTTTTTCTCCATTCTGGCCCTGAAGGAGTTTTGGTTCCTTGCCACCGTCGCCTTTGGCTTTTGGCTTACTCAGTTGGGGACACTTAAATTTCAACTATATTACTGATCTGCCCGCATTGACACTATATGATAATTGAAATGAGCTGGATGACATCACCGTTTTCACCAGAGCGGCTGTACAGCCGAATCAAATTCTGTTGCATTATTTTCCTGTTACCACTGTGAAGCTGCTTTGAAACAATTGGCATTGTAAAAAGTGCTATATAAATAAAGGTGATTTGATTTGATATAAATATCTGTCTATAAAATAATCTGATTAAATTAATCCACCAAATTGAAAGCTCTAATTTTAACCTAAAATGTTAAAGCTAAAAAAGTGCATGTCTGTGTCATTTTTAGACCCACAGTTCCATTACTATACAAATACATGTACTGTATACATTAGGGGTTGAACGACTTTATGTGATGAAAGTCGAGTCGACGGTGACTAGTCGCTGATGACATCATTAATGAACAAATAAGCCTGAATCTCGAGCTGAGACTCGAAAGCAGGTTGCCTTGTTCACAGCTATGGCATATGACACAGCGCTTCCCACAAGGCTATTGCTCCTCCATAACAGCTTGTTTTTATCAGTTCTTTTATCTTTGGGTCGTTATATTTCTCACAGATTTCTGCTCATTCTAAATCAGATAGAGATAAAGTAGCACAGTAAAGATTTATATGAATGCATTAGTGAGAGAACGATTGCCTGTGAATTAATTCTACCTCTAATAGTGAAGCTGTGGGTTTTAGTTACTAAGAAATATATGCTAGAACTTTTCGCTTTCTAAAATATTTTATTGATAAATCACAGAACAGTGTTGACAATACATTTCTGCGCTACTGAATGTTTCTGTGTGCGCGATCTGCACATGCGAGCTACTGTCTGTATGTGTGTGCGTTACAACGCAGCAGCGCATTAGCTTAGAATGCCAATTAACTTACAATAAGTTGTTTAAAACGTGCATTCACTTGATCCATTTTGAGCATCCAGACAGTATAATCAAACATATCTTGTGGAGCGTTCTCGGAGTATGCATTTATTTGTCATTTTAACTGTTTGGAAACGGAGCGTAAAAGTGGACTTCAAAGATTTCTTATCCTGTTGCGCCCTCTATAGGCCATGATCAGAGACTAGTCGACGTCAAGCTTAAAGCGTCATGGCAGAGCATTAAAGTCGACTAGTCTGTGCAACCCCTAGTATACATAAGCTATAACTTCAATGGAAAGACAAGTGTCTCTAAAACACAAAGGCTTGAAAGTCATTCACTCTTTCTTAGTCTCATCTTCTCTTTCTTTTTTTGTCTTTCTCCCTCCATCTGAGATTTGGCATCTATGATGGCATGGCTTAGCCACTGCTTTGGCACAGAAGGGGAGTGCCAGGTGGACACTGGAGCAAAGCCTTGGTAGATGAGGCAGTGGTTTTCTATTTCTGCAGTGCCACACCCTTAGCCCTGTCGAGAATGACTTTTTGCTCACTAAATTTACCTCTGAACTCACAGGGCTATTCATAACTTACAGCTACTGCAGCAGTAACCTCCATCCTTCTGCTACTGCACTGCAACATTGCAACCAGTGAAAACAAACAAGTTGGCAGATTAAAGTTGTGAGAGAGGATGTGGTTACTATGAATAGTTATGTCTTTGATTATATCAAGGAGAGCGAGATGGCAAGTAGGTGTCAGCAGTCATGGTCTGGATGGCAGTGGTGCCACATGTCTGCCTACCTCATTGTCTGTCCCCACGTCCAGCATAACAGGCAGGCACTGCTGAGGAGGCATTCCACCACAGGCGGTGTAGAGGGCCAGTTTACCCACTGGGATGCCCATGCCATAGCAGCCCAGATCCCCCAGGCCCAGTATCCTCTCTCCATCTGTCACTACTACAGCCTAGCAAAAAAAATACAACAAAAAGTTATTGAGACAGTCAGCAAATTCAGAAATGCATGAAAAACCAAATCATTTGTAAAATTTTAGGTGAACAAATAATTTTTTTGTACCAAAAATGTGGGCTATACATGCATTATTGGAAGCCATGATTTTGGTATATGATTTATATATACTATATATATATACACTCACCTAAAGGATTATTAGGAACACCATACTAATACTGTGTTTGACCCCCTTTCGCCTTCAGAACTGCCTTAATTCTACGTGGCATTGATTCAACAAGGTGCTGAAAGCATTCTTTAGAAATGTTGGCCCATATTGATAGGATAGCATCTTGCAGTTGATGGAGATTTGTGGGATGCACATCCAGGGCACGAAGCTCCCGTTCCACCACATCCCAAAGATGCTCTATTGGGTTGAGATCTGGTGACTGTGGGGGCCATTTTAGTACAGTGAACTCATTGTCATGTTCAAGAAACCAATTTGAAATGATTCGAGCTTTGTGACATGGTGCATTATCCTGCTGGAAGTAGCCATCAGAGGATGGGTACATGGTGGTCATAAAGGGATGGACATGGTCAGAAACAATGCTCAGGTAGGCCGTGGCATTTAAACGATGCCCAATTGGCACTAAGGGGCCTAAAGTGTGCCAAGAAAACATCCCCCACACCATTACACCACCACCACCACCAGCCTGCACAGTGGTAACAAGGCATGATGGATCCATGTTCTCATTCTGTTTACGCCAAATTCTGACTCTACCATCTGAATGTCTCAACAGAAATCGAGACTCATCAGACCAGGCAACATTTTTCCAGTCTTCAACTGTCCAATTTTGGTGAGCTCGTGCAAATTGTAGCCTCTTTTTCCTATTTGTAGTGGAGATGAGTGGTACCCGGTGGGGTCTTCTGCTGTTGTAGCCCATCCGCCTCAAGGTTGTGCGTGTTGTGGCTTCACAAATGCTTTGCTGCATACCTCGGTTGTAACGAGTGGTTATTTCAGTCAAAGTTGCTCTTCTATCAGCTTGAATCAGTCGGCCCATTCTCCTCTGACCTCTAGCATCAACAAGGCATTTTCTCCCACAGGACTGCCGCATACTGGATGTTTTTCCCTTTTCACACCATTCTTTGTAAACTCTAGAAATGGTTGTGCGTGAAAATCCCAGTAACTGAGCAGATTGTGAAATACTCAGACCGGCCCGTCTGGCACCAACAACCATGCCACGCTCAAAATTGCTTAAATCACCTTTCTTTCCCATTCTGACATTCAGTTTGGAGTTCAGGAGATTGTCTTGACCAGGACCACACCCCTAAATGCATTGAAGCAACTGCCATGTGATTGGTTGATTAGATAATTGCATTAATGAGAAATTGAACAGGTGTTCCTAATAATCCTTTAGGTGAGTGTATATACACACACACACACACATATATTTTTTTTAAAAGATTTCAAATAATTTAAAGAAATTAATACTTTTATTCGGCAAGGACACATTAACTTGAAGTGACAACACATTTATAATGAAAAAAGACATTAATAATGTTACATAAAGATTTATATTTTAAATAAATGCTGTTCTTGCTGGCACCTGAGAATCCTGAAAAAATGTGTCACGATTTCCAAAAGAAATATTAAACCAGCATATTAGAATGATTTCTGAAGGATTATGTGAGACTGAAGACTGCAGTAATGATGCTGAAAATTCAGCTTTAACATCACAGGAATAAATTACATTTTAAAATATATTTAAATAGAAAACCATTTTAAATTGTAACATTATTTCACAATATTACTGTTTTTAATGTATTTTTGATCAAATAAATGTAGCCTTCGTGAGCATTAGAGACTTCTTTTAAAAACATTTAAAAAAAAATCTTAATACTGACCCCAATTTTTTGAATGGTAGTATGTATATAATGTTTTGGACTCTACAGCAGCCTGTACTTTTAATTCACCCTACAAAGCTTGCTGATCTAATTTAAGCATTTTATTATCAAATCACTTGTATGTACTTGTATGTATTTTTGTATGTATTACACAATGTATTTTTATGTTTTTGCCCTGGATTAAACATATGCATTTATAACTGGATCTGTGATAAGCTAGGTTGGCTTGTAAGTCTGCCCTCCAGTAACAACAGATTTTCCGCTTTTATTTTCACATTTTCACATATTCACAATAAACTACTAAATTTAAAATAACAGCGTGAGCTGTGTAATTCAATCCAATTGCTGAACGCAATTGATCCCAAAGCAAGAACAACATGTTTTTTTCCGTTAACATTGTGATGCAGATGCAGTAGGTGTTTAACAGTTTTACTGCTTCATTTCATGCCTCGCATTGTTCCTCAACACGCCAAAGCCCTACAGGGTGCGACATCATTACCTTAATAACTTTTAAATGCTTAACGAGCAGATTAATATGACTTTATGGCATCGTTTTCACGGTACAATCAATGTCTTTGGAATTGGTGAAACCCTGGAGAGTTTTAATTTGTGTCTGACAGTGAGAGTTCTGGTACATTATGTAATAGTACAGGGTGGTGTAGATGTAAGCGGGCAAAACTCACACGAATGTCCTTCTCTGGCCAGCTCTGAAGTAGTGTGGAGATGTGGGAGAGGTCATGAATTGTAATAAATAGGCCCCTAGAAGAGAGAGAAAAACAGAATAATTTACAAAACATGCTGCTGTCCGTGTCACCAAGTGTTTCCATTCATTATATATGGAACAAATCTAAAATGAGGAGGTAGAGTCCATCATTTTATTATGTCCAGTGATTCATGTTATGAAGCAATTCATGAACCACCTTTAGGTAAATGTAATGATAGGCATGCAGATCCCAGAGATGGGCACTCGAGTTAGTGACTCGGACTTGAGTCGCACTCGAGTCGCATTTTAATAGACTTCAGACTTGACTCGGACTCGACCTGAAATTACTTCAGACTTGACTCGACTCGACAAAAAGGACTCGTAAATATTTAAAAAACAACTCAAGTCAAGTCTCAAGTCAAACCTTTATCACAGAATTTGATTACGTATGTCCGTGAATTGCGCGTAAACTCTGAAACGTCATAATGAAAGTCCCATGAAACATGACGGGAGCCACCGCGCCATATGTTCTTTCATTTGGGTTTATTAACGTCAAATGAGCTAGATGCAAAGAATGTGGGAAAACAATTAAAGACACTGGAATGACAACATCAAATTTTATGAGACATCGCATCCACAAAGGTAAGTCACGTTAACTCACATCTGTTATACTGTGGTGTAGCTGCATGGCTCCTTAAGATTGCCTGTCAGTTAAAACATTAACAAAAAAAATAATCTAGCCTTTAAACATAGCACTACGTTTTATCAATCTTTTCATAGTATATGCATCTTTTCTCTCTCTTAATGTGTGTCCCATGAGAAAGAGATAGAAAGAGATGTTAATCCATTTATTACTTAAAGCGCATATTTTAACGTATCGCAATCAGCATGCGTAGCCTACAGTTTTCTATTGACTTAAACATTCCGAGGTTTGATATTTTCTGTTAATGACTGTAGTCAATAACAACGCCGCTGTAACAAACTGCTGTATAACAAACCGTGACTGGCGCCATCTTGCGTCCACTTAGCGACTGTATTAAAAATGACTACTCATCTTGTTGCCAGGACGATTGTTTTGCACATTGTAATGAATTATAAAGTAACAAGCTGGATTTACATTATCCCTTACATCTTAGGACCTTTATTACAAACAAAACAGATAATAGAAAGATCATATATTTTGTCTATATAATGCAACTAGAATAAAAATAGGAATTTTGAGTATGATTTTTTTTTTTTTTTTTTTTGTAAGGCATCAAATGACTTGAGACTCGGACTCGTGACAAAAGACTCCAGACTTGACTCAGACTCCAGCTTAAAGACTTCAGACTTGACTCGGACTTCAGATGAAAGACTTTTGAACATCTCTGGCAGCTCCTGACTATAAAGAGGCTCATTCACAGATTTTTTGTTTTTTCACTTTAATGATTGATTCTGGCAAATCATAGTCTCCCCTGGCATGTGACTCACAACTCAGTGTGTTACCATTACATTCACTGTCAGCTTCAGTGTTGTTATCATTAAACAAAAACTAAATCTATTAAAATACTGTTTAGTAATTGAAATAAAGCTGAAATAAAATATGAGATGAAAAACAAACTTTATATTCTGTAGTACTAAAAATACTAAAAATAATATAGTATATACACCGATCAGGCATAACATTATGACACCTTCCTAATATTGTGTTGGTCCCCCTATTTCTGCCAAAACAGCCCTGACCCATCGAGGCATGGACTCCACTAGACGCCTGAAGGTGTGCTGTGGTATCTGGCACCAAGATGTTAGCAGCAGATCCTTTAAGTCCTGTAAGTTGCAAGGTGGGGCCTCCATGGATTGGACTTGTTTGTTCAGCACATCCCACAGATGCCCGATTGGATTGAGATCTGGGGAATTTGGAGGCCAAGTCAACACCTCAAACTCGTTGCTGTGCTCCTCAAACCATTCCTGAACCATTTTTGCTTTGTGGCAGGGCGCATTATCCTGCTGAAAGAGGCCACAACCACCAGGGAATACTGTTTACATGAAAGGGTGTACATGGTCTGCAACAATGCTTAGGTAGATGGTACATGTCAAAATAACATCCACATGGATGGCAGGCCAAAGCATTGCCCAAAGCATCACACTGCCTCCGCCAGCTTGCCTTCCTCCCATAGTGTATCCTGGTGCCATGTGTTCCCCAGGTAAGCGACGCACACGCACCCGGCCATCCACGTGATGTAAAAGAAAATGTGATTCATCAGACCAGGCCACCTTTTTCCATTTCTCCGTGGTCCGTGGTTCTAATGCTCCCCATGGTCATCAATGAGCCTTGGACGACCATGACCCTGTCGCCGGTTCACCACTGTTCCTTCCTTGGACCACTTTTGATAGATACTGACCACTGCAGACCGGGAACACCCCACAAGAGCTGCAGTTTTAGAGATGCTCTGACCCAGTCTAGTCATCACAATTTGGCCCTTGTCAAACTCGCTCAAATCCTTACGCTTGCCCATTTTTCCTGCTTCTAACACATCAACTTCGAGTACAAAATGTTCGCTTGCTGCCTAATATATCCCACCCACTAACAGGTGCCGTAATGAAGAGATCACATCATAATGTTATGCCTGATCGGTGTAAATAATACTAAAATAATAATGGTTGCTGCTGTTGCTGAGCTATTATATATATTATTTGATCCCATATTTCACTGTGCTTGCTTTGCTTTATTTCTGTACTTTTAATTATTTTTGCATCCAAATCAAATCTGTCAACCTCCCAGTGGATGGTTCTATCATTCCCACATGTGTCAATAAAGACGAGTCTATTTTTTATAGCCACCCATTCCACCCATAACCTTTTTCAAATGAAATGAATCAACAGCTTCAACCCTGGGCTACTGTGACAAGACCTTTGTTCCTTTTAGTAGAGGTTATACTTTGACTGATCCATGCCTAGAAAACAGATGAACAAACGCTCACTTTTGCGCACTCAGATATTCTGATCCATACATACTTGCGTAAGCTCGCATCGGCTGACTCTCAGGCGTCGTATTCCTATAGGTGGATATGAATCAGCTATCACAGCATCCCTATATAAGGTCTGTTCAGTATTATCAGCAGCTTTATTGCGTTGCTCAGGAGCTAATTACCCTCCTCTATCCCCAACTTCTCTTGGCCTTCTAATATTCTAATATTGTCATTTATCTTGATTTATGCTGTTACATTTAATTATCGTCATTAAGAACATTAATGATATCTGCAATAGGCCTACATTTATGTTGGTTCTGTTCTGTTAAGGGGGTTATCACTGCTCTTATCCATGCTAGACTACATGAATGGGCAGGGAGTTCTTGCCCAGAACAGAATCATACCGCCAATCCAAACTGTATGCTAATTGTTAATCATCTTTGACGATAGTGGTCATGACAGAAATACAGTAGGAGATGACGTAGTAGATACAAACAAATACACTTCACAGTGGCATTTCACATTTTCCTGGTCTTGCAAAGATTCTCTCTGTAGCTCAAACTCTCTCTCTTGACCGCTCTTTTTCCCTTTTAAGTTTTTATTTTCTGGTCTCATGAGATCCACTGAGCGTAGCTGGATGAGCAGGACCCCTGGGACATCTTTCACATTGACCTCAAAAATATCTCCGGGACATACACCTACTGTCGATCTATCTTCCTTCCACCTACGGCTTCATGGAAAACTTCCAATCTCTCAGTCAGCCTGAGTTCACAGAATCCATAAAAAACAGATCATTCGTACATCTGGAAGAATCTTGAAATTAGACTTCACCAGGTGGACTTGATCCAATTCTAAGAAGCCTACAAATGGAGGCCATCTTGTGACAAGAAGACACCTCAGGCAATGACAGGAAATCTAAATATGGGTATATAACAAATTATATGACTCCAGGGATACAGTTTAGACATCCTTTTAGGCGTCAACAAGATGTTGCTAAATTCCAGGACAGCAGAAAAGCCACATAAGAGCTCTTCCTCAGTAGCTGACCTCAAGTCAAACGAAAAGCACACGCCTGGGAGCAGGGATTGTGCTCGAAACACAAACATAATTCAAACTGCATGCTCCTCTGACACAGAACTCTTTAAAAGTCATTCATCACCAAGCACCATGGTGAAATAACCTCTGCAGCTTCAGTAAACAAACTTAAAAATATAATAAATGAAATGGATAATACAGATTTCAAGTTCTGCAGTATTGTGAAAGCCTCACTCGGAAGTGTCCGTTGGAAGCCTCACAACTGTCTACCATCATCTTTCTCTGAAACAAACAGGATCCAACAGTTAATGGAAATGAGAATGTAAAATGTCATTTGAAGTTGACAGGAACCATCTTGGTGCTCATCTAAAAATATTATCCTGTATACCGTTCAAAGGTTTGGGATCTGTAAGTATATTTTAATTTTTTAAAAGAAGTCTCTCACCAAGGCTGCATTTATTTGATCAAAAATACAGTAAAAACTACAATACTGTGAAATATTATTACAACTTAAAATAACTATTTTCTACTTTAATGAATTTTAAAAAGTAATTAATTCCTGTGATGGCAAAGCTGAATTTTCAGCAACCAGTACTCCAGTCTTGAGTGTCACATGATCCTTTAGAAATCATTCAATGCTGATTTTGTGCTCAAGATTTTTATTATTATCAATGTTGAAAATGTTGAAACAGTTGCCCTGTTTAATATTTTAGTGGATAACGTGATTTTTTTCAGGGTTATTTGATGAACAGACAGCATTTATTTGAAATAGAAATCTTTTGTAAGATGATGTCTTTGTTGTCACGATTGATCAATTTAATGCATCCTTGCCTGATAAATGTATTAACTTAGTCCATGTTAAAAAATATTATACTATACTAAACATTTCTGGTGTTGCATGAGAAGTTAATCTCATTGTTAGTAACATCCTGTCTACTAAGATGCCCTCCTCTGGTCATTTTTAAAGACATGCCCATGATATCCCATAGTCCTGTGTGTGTGGCTTGGCGGTTGGTTAAAATGTATAAAAATGGCATCTAAAGGAGTGGATGAAAGTAAATTAATTTGTAAATGTTAATTTTCCCGTTTTCCCCAATGTATGATTCCAATTCTCCTGGGAAATAAGCATAGTACTCATTAAAATTTTGCTTAGTTATGTCTAAAGTTCTTTCAAATTTGTTCAACATCATCGCAAATGATGTTATGATGCCTTGGAAACCTATTTCTTCTCAAAAACATTTCAGAATAAAGTGTCCCAGGTTTTGACTGCTCTATGAAATTCTCCACAGTGACTCAAACTTATGCATGATGAGGGGAAAACCACAACAGATCTTTTAAACAGGTTTGAACCATACCCAGACAGCCTGGACAACTTCCCCCACATTATGTCTGACATAGTGCTGTCAAAAGTATGGGTACTTTGGTACATATTGATACTATAATTTAAAAATGTACCAATACCAGCCTTTCTGTAGTACCAGTTATACTAAGCACCGGGTCAACGTGGTACCTGCTGACAGGCGCCTTCTTTCTTAAGCGCTCTGTGAAGAACATCTAAGGTTTCTATTTACAACCTGTTTTGATTGTAGCCAATCACAGACATTTCTGTTGAGTGCATGAAAGCAATGGCCACTCAAAGGTGTTTAAGTTAGTCAGTCACTTAATAATGCACAAAATGCTGTTTTTGTTCATTGAGAGCTCATTGCATTGCAAGCTCATTGCAGTTCTGCATGCTGTTGGATAGTTTCATAACCAACAACTAATAGACCTGCCACTATGTAATGAGTGTCTTTGTTCCTCATTTGTGACCCTGGACCACAAAACCAGTCATAAGTCGCACGGGTATATTTGTGGCAATAGCCAACAATACATTGTATGGGTCAAAATTATCCATTTTTCTTTTATGCCAAAAATCATTAGGATATTAAGTAAAGATCATGTTCCATGAAGATATTTTGCAAATTTTCTACCGTAAATATATCAAAAACATATTATTATTAGTAATATGCCTTACTAAGGACTTCATTTGGTTCCAGATCAGATTCCAGATTTTCAAATAGGTGTATCTCGGCCAAATATTGTCCTATCCTAACAAACCATACATCAATGGGAAGCCTATTTATTCATCTTTCAGATGTATACATTGAAAAATTTACCCTTGTGACTGATTTTGTGGTCCAGGGTCACATTTTATTATTAACTTTTCACGTAACCTTTTTAAAGCCATGTTTACTTATAAATATATAAAAGCTATGTACTGATTTCATATATTTTTTACTTATAATTATTAGCTCATTTAATTTAATTAAATAGTTTTTGCTATGGTACCAAAATTGGTAAATTTTGGTATTGTGACAACACCAGTCTTACATGATACGATATGATATGATATTTTGTGATCAGATTCACACCATCTAACATTAACATTGTGCTCATTCAGTTCTCAGTTATTGCCAGCTATATTCTGCAGCAATTGTCTTGTTCTTCTAAAAGTCACTTGACAAAAAGACAGCAGGGAGAAAGACAAATGCTCTGATATAAGATTCCAAATTATTAAGGAGGGAGAGAATGAAGGGTCACGAGACATTCATTTTCATTTTCTGAAACATTGACAAACGGCCTTTATGTTTTCTGAAGGTACAGCTCAGTTGGAGTAGTGCTGTGGTGCTCAGGAGTGAAAAATTGATTTTCTGACAGTGTAACTCCGAGGAGAAACCATACACTATTAAATGAGAAGCCTTTCAATCCTGAAACTAACGCATTGTTTTGTTTACTAAAGTTATGAATACTTCATGGACCTGAGTAATAAGTGTATCATACTTTGTGTATGCCTATAACATTTCTGCAGCACTGGGATCAATCTAATCAAATTAATTTATTCACCTGTGAATGTTAATTGCAGAAATATTCCCATCTATTTTAGCCTCTCTTTTTTTTCAAATTGCAATCATCCTCATCAACAATTAATTACTGACTAAAAACCCAAACCAGTTTAGTCCCTTTTCATTTAAAATGTTTCTGAATTGCTAAAACACTAAACCCCATTCTCTGAACCAAATTCTCAATCGCCTAAACCAATTTGTCGAATAAATCACTCTTTCTGTAAAACAATAAACACATTCTCACTCACTAAAACACATTTTGCACTGTGATGCACTTGTTTTCAAAATGCTACAACACAGTTGTCATCGTTTACACACAACAACTCAAAATTGTTCACACTTATTTCTAATGATGTGACCAAACCAACTGTACATACAAGTCAGTTCAGAGTGTCAAAATTGACTCAATATGTTGCACTGAAAGTTGATACCAATGGGTGGAAACAATATAGTAAGAGGGAGAGGAGGAAGAGTACGTGTAAGAGGTGGTGGAGGAGGAGGAAGAGGACGAGAGCGAGAAAGAGAGAGAATGTTGTCAAGGCTGGATCTGGCACACCAGAGGATTTTTCCCTTTGCCTGGCAAGAGATGACATTGCCTGTGATGTGGACAAAGTCCTCAGGACGGACCCAACAAGAAGACGTGATGCTGAGGCAGAATTATTCTCTAACTGACCTTGATTTTGCAGTTGCAAAACTCTTTTGAGTGTACATGCTTTTCACTTCATTTACCTTTTTGGATTTTGCTTTTGGGTTACTTTATTTTCACAGTATGCTGAATATACAGACATTCAACAGGCCTACTATACAATATTCAGTACAACACACTTGCAGTGCATACAGTATACAATTTATTCACCTTACTACTATATGTTGTGATTACTATCTTTTTTTTTACATAATTGCAAAATTAGTTTACTTTGTTTTCTGTAACTGCATGCTTTGGATGCTGTGTTCTCCATTTTTTGATGTAGTGTCTAATGAATGATCTGTAGTGTTTATAATATTGACTCGCTGTGTGTATGATCTGAAAGCATTTTTTGATTTTGAGCACAGATAAAATGGTTTTGAGGCAATTGTTTGATTTTGACAGAAGAGCCAGAGGTCCTCTGAATGTAGTTTGAAGATTTGGTTTTGTGTTTAAGGTTTTGAGAAAGTGGGTGATGGTTTCAAGAAATGTGTTTTAGCAATTCAGAGAAATTGTAAACATTATAATAAGAACTTCCTAAATAAATTCATGAAAATTATGATTCAACTATCCCACAGACAGAATAATCCCATGGAGGTTCTCTGGTTTCGAAACAAACATAAACACAGAAAAAGAAACACGTGATGAAAAAGGACAGCGATAGGAATGAGACATGAGATTACATTATGCGGCTAAATTTGACCAATTTCTGGCACCAAAAAACACTGACAATACAATACTTTCAGAATGTGGTTACTGATGTCTTGACACAGACTCCTTCCTAATCCTGATCTATGAGATAATAACAGGACAGAAAGGTAATCTGAGTGGAAAGAAATATAGGATAGGAGAGGAGAGGATAGGAGAGGAGAGGAGAGGAGAGGAGAGGAGAGGAGAGGAGAGGAGAGGAGAGGAGAGGAGAGGAGAGGAGAGGAGAGGAGAGGAGAGGAGAGGAGAGGAGAGGAGAGGAGAGGAGAGGAGAGGAGAGGAGAGGAGAGGAGAGGAGAGGAGAGGAGAGGAGATATTACGATCTTGGATGATTACTATGCACAACAGTGGGCACCTGGTATTAGAAAAGAAGAAAGGGCAGATTTAGTTTCCACCTTTATAAACCGCCTGATATATTTACAGAGTTGGCAAATGGAAATATGCCCAGAGCAAGCGGTATAAAATTAAAGTTCTGTAAACATCAACTTGCTTCAAACGTCATTGTGGGGACATGATCCACTAACAATAAAACAGAGAGTCTAAATCTCTGAGAGCACTGCGTGGGAGTGTGCAAGGGCGTGCGTGTGCTCTGAGGGATGGAAAAGTGCTTGGCAGGAACGGGACGGAGGGACTCAGATGAAAAACGAAGAATCAGCTGGACAAACACACCATCCGTTCTTTCCAATTCCCTCTTCTCTGCTCTGTGCGGGCCACTAGCAGCAACAATAGACTCCTCTCCACCCAGCTGCCGACGGCGGCCAAACTTTCCTCTATTCCAGTAAGACGAGCGCATTGCATGAGACGTTCATTTTTCTGAACCCACCACCCTTTTCCATACAGCCTATGCAAAGTGCAAAGCCATTTCAACTCCTGAAATCAGAGAATTATAATCATAGACCCTCCTCTTCAGACCCTGAGTGCCAGACTGTGGTTTGCATCACCCTCATTATGAGCAATCCAGAGATTGCTGAGGGCTTTTAGATGAAAAATTACAGTTAGAAAGGAATAAATACAATGATTGGAGTTAGTGTAGATGGTACTGGCCTTGCTTCTTCAGTAAAAAGTGGTGCTGCATTTTAATGTCTGTGGGTCAGAGTGGGCTGCCCGTCTGTATTTGTGGGAGTCATAGACAGTTCCTCGACTCGGCATTCAGACAGTCAGAAGAGTTAAATTACCCAAGCTTACATAACAGTGAAACACACACACACACACACACACACACACACACACACACACACACACAGACACACAGACACACAGACACACAGACACACAGACACACACAGACACACACAGACACACACAGACACACACAGACACACACAATGCTAATGGAATAAGCCCTCTGCAGTCAAAGTTAAAAGGACAGATAAATTACAACCATGCTCCATTTTTCCATCAATTACTTTACAGTAATTGTTGCATTTTGGCATGACGTTGGCTATTAAACAACTGACATGCTTAAAAAGCTACATCAAATAGAGTATATGGCTCATTGTGCTAAAGACTGACTGCTACTCTACAGCAAAAGCCAAAACTGCACTAACATCCCATATGAAAATAGTATTAGTTGTGTCTGACCACACAGAGACTCTTTTAAGAAAAGTTAATTCAGAGAGCCTTGGAAATTAAATAAAAGGCAAAGTTATAGCATTATTAAATATTGCTTGTGTGACTATGATTTATGGTGTGTACAGATTTGGTATATTTTATAGATGAATGTGGATTGCATTTTCTACAAGCATGTAAAATATAACAGTTCCTTGTGGGACGACTGTACACAAATCACTGTTAATGCAATCTGCATGTCTCATCGGACCCCATTTCGAGAGAAGATTAATGTAAGTTTCAGCAGTAAAAATACACATCACTCAAAACTGCTGGCGGCTGAATTAAGATTCTCTAACCTCTGACTACTGATGTTAAAATAAATAAACAAATGAATAACATATAATAAAGAGCAGCCATTAAAAAATTGGCAATAAGAATGGACCTTCCCCAGTTTTTTTTTTAACTCAACAAAACATTCTTTACCATCATCACCAATTATATCACCTCGGAGTCCCGCAGAGCTAGTCAAAGTTCCTGGAAGCAAATTGTACTAAATGACATCCAATCTTCCATAAAAGCTGTGACCAATGAATTCCCATCACTTGGTCACATAAGTGGATAATTCCTTAAATTAAAAAAGGAAATTTGATGAAAATGCCTGAATTGTTCATGACATATTTACTTAGGTAAAGCTTTTTTTCCAAATAAATAATACAACAATATATTCCAAAGCCTCCTCTGTTGACTGTGGGTGTACTGCACCCACGGTGTCCATTGAATCTTCGCTATAGCAATGATTACTGCCAATTTCCCCCCCATCCAAATCATCTTGAACAGCTGCATCTGTGTTTATGTGTTAATGAGAATGGATACTCAAAGAAAATGTCTATTCAAACAACATACCATGGGCAATGTGCACTGCATATAAAAAGGATTTCATAATCAAAGTAGAGCAGCACAAAAATCTTCTTAAAAACCATTTTAAACATCAACCATATGCAGCCAAATTATCCAACTAGTCTGGACTTTGCTAGCATGGCATGCCCAGGAAAGAGCTGTGACATTTGTTAACTTTCACATCTCTTCAAAATTGTGAAGCTATGCAGATGCGAGCAAAAAATAAGTCTGACACTAAAGTTTTAATGATGATAAACTCCCACATATCAGAATTATATGCACAAACGGATTGACACAGAAGTGTGTTTTTTTATTTATTTTTTTTATACCTCCGGTCACGCAATTTCATTTTTTGCTGCAATGCCTGTCAGGCTTTGTGAGTCCTCATTAAATGTGATTAACATCCTGAGATAAAGTATATTCAGAGCTTTTGCACACGTCACTCTTTCTACTGGAGTGATGTGCAACCTCTTGATGCTTTCCAGGTTATAAAACCCCAAGACTAAGTGCACATACAGGAAACATAAATGCTTTAATAATGTCCCATAAAATGTAACATGTTTTTAAGGCCACGAGTCCTACACAGTATGGGTTCTATCCACATTGGTCATAAAATAAATCGAGATAAATCTGAATTTAAAATGTCCTGTTACACATAATTATTTATGACTATGCATCCGGAACCAAACATCAACAGTTCTGCTAAATAAAAAATGAGCAACATGACAAGTCAAGGGGGCGTCTGAATTTTTGTTTCTAAAGGTTACTTTCCCACAGTTTTAAGAAGGACAAAATTGCCCACAGGCTTATTTATTTAACTAAATCACATTTAAAGTCACTTCAGGCTGAGATTCTGTTTTCCCCACAGGAGATGTTGCACTTATTGCAGCTGATAAAATAATAAGGCACTAAAATTAAATGTAGAAGTGTCAGCGCTGTGACCTGTTGGACGGGGCCTTTTTTAAATATGACACCACACAGAGTTATAAAACGCTGCAATAGTGTTTGACACTGCAATAGAGCCTGCAAAAAAAGAGTTCTTTCCTCCCCTTGAGAAAATCACAGCACGCTGCATAGTGTTTCATAGGCCCTTATTAAACACACTCTGGCATCTTCAATTCATTCCCAAACTATTAAAAGCTCTCTTTAAGTTCAGGCCAAAGATTTTGTGCCGTGACTTCCCTACTTCATTTCAGAGAAACAGTACAGGCAGACAAAAGTCTGGAGCTTGACTTAGCTTGCTTGGTTTAAAGAGAAATGAATTCATTATTGTATGACTTTATTCTGTTGAACACAAAAGGAGACATTTTTAATAAAATACTGTTTCCATGCAATGGACCCTAAAAGTATCATAAAAGTATTACATACAACAAGTGTCACGCAGTGAATGCAGCAAAAAATAAACGGCTGGATCTATTCACAAGCAGTTTCTTTAAAGTGAAATCAAATTTGAAGTTTTTTGGCTTTTAGTATGAATATGTTAGTCTTACTGTTATCTATAAGCTAGTGTGCTGCAAAACAATGACAAAATTCGCATTTAGAAGATACAAACATTCAAAACTTAGTCTCTCACTTCCGCCAGTAGGGATCATTGATTTTGATGACATCACCCTGCACTTCTCATCAGATTTTCTGTCCAATCAAATGCTCTCTAGAATCTAAAGCGCCCTGTCCCCTATAATAGATGCTGAAGCTGCAGCTAAAATCGCTCACTTGTTCACGCATTTACTATTTTCTACATGGTGAATGGCACATAGTGCACTATATAGGGGATAGGGAATGATTCAGATTTCCATTGATAGCACATGATAGCACAGAGCGGATATGCGCGAGTCGGCGCATACCAGAAAACTTATCTAACCCATTTGAATTCTGCACAGAATGCTGTATTTTAAAGCAATATGGAGGAAATTAGGAGGAAACTGCGGCTTTACAGAGCTCAACGGCTCTGGCCAAGCTGTGATATAAACGAAAGGCTGCTGGCTATTTTAAAAAAGGGGAGGAGCTGTTCAATATGTCCCGCTCTGTCTTCCTGTTTCAGTGGAAATTCCGTCAACACATTGAATAACGCTACGCATTTCAAGGCACTTCATTGAGCCGTCAATTAAAACAAACTCAGGAAATAACTTCTCAGGATATTATGAAACAAAAACATGATAAACAGAACAACCACTCTTATGAGACAAGATATGACCAAGAACGTGACAAACACAGGGAATGTGTATAAATACACAGGCAAACCAATCAATGGAAACAAGAAACAGGTGCAGAGAATCAACCAAACAATGAATCACCAGAAACAAATGAAAACACAGGAAACTGAACAGAAAACGGTGCAAAACCAACCCAATTCGCATACTATCCGTAATCGTAGAATGAGTATTCCAAAGATACCCAGATGGTCTACTATTTCCGGTTAGAATTCGAAGTGCAGATCTGTGCACACTCTGACGGCTAATATTGCTCACAACCCATTGCGAGTTGGACAAGGATTCGATTAGAACTACAAATGCGGATAAAAAGTGTTAAAAGACTACAAACATGACGGATGTGCGAGTCCGACCGTGAAGTACAGAGAATTAGATAAAGGGGTTTGAGTGAATAATTATCAGTATCTAACCTGATATTTATTCAGTGTTATCCACGTTATATTTCATCTGCAACAGCTTTGAGAACTTTTGTAATGATACGTTTGGCCATTCCCTTTTAAACACATCATCATATTCAAACTGCAAACACGTGAGGGGAGTCTCTGCATGAAATACCTACGACTGGCAGATCAACGTGCTACTACAATTGCCTCCGATACGGTAGGAAATTAAATTAAATTGAATGTGGTGAGTTTTAACTGTGACAAGATGATTGACAGGGCACTTTAAACGGTGACTAAGTGACAGAGCTGTCCGTTAAAGACGACAAAGTAGTATGTGGCAAAGCTTGCCTACTATTCTGCTACACACTCAAAAGTATGTACTTTTTCTTCACAAAAAGAGTACATACTTTTAGGACGTAGTATAAGAAGGCAAATTGGGACGCAGCAAAAGTCCAACTCAAACTAAACTCAAACACAGGTCAAACATGACACTGAAAGAACTTAAAGAACTACTTCCTGTTTGAATATAACATGTTTTTTAAGGTACTTCATTATGTTGAATAAATAATGATGGAAATGTTCATTTTTGGGTGAAATCTGTCTTTAAATTCTTCCAGCCATAATTTCTGAACATTTGTGTTCTTAACTTTCAAATTTACCATTTTCATCCAATTAAACTGTGCAAGTGTGCTTTCACAAGCTGTTCCAACCGACTTAAAACAATAATTGCATAATGACACTGTAACCCAAGCTTTATGCATTCCTAAATAATGTTAAAACAACAGACAAGCGTTATGTGATTTGTCACGCATAGATAATTGTATACTGTCTTATCTCTGCAAAACAGGTAAAATGATTTCACAACACATGGCTAAGACCTAACAACCTCTAACAAACGTGCATGATGTTCAATTTGATGTTATTCCAGACTTATCTATTTTTATGTAAAATGTGGGCTATGTTTTGTTAAACACTGCTTAAATTCATTACACTACTTTCAAATGAAGAATGAAAAGTGTAAAGAGCTTCTTTTTTTTTTCTTTTTTAAATCAACCCAATCAATGAGCACAAGCATCTTTCCAAGATGACTGGAAATTAAAACATCCTCCAAAAGCAAATAAATGGCACGGATCCAGACTAACACATCTGGATCAACAGATAACCTAAAACATCTGGACGGAGAATTTGTTGGCCTCTGAGCACCACCAAGGAGGAGTCAATGCCACGGCTTGGCATGTCTGGGACTGATGACCACAGGTTTAAGAGTACATAAAATGCAGATAATTATTACAACATTGAGTGTACAACACCTGTTTTCAGTATGATATACTTTATTGCTCCCTATATATTAACTGACACTAAAATCTGGTAAATGTGCATTGTTAACCTTGAGGTCAGAACAGTGTATTTGTACAATATGTGAGAGACACTGTGTCAGGTGCCTTGACGCTCCCTTGAGTGGGAGATTGTTGAAATCCTTTTAGGCTTATAATGGGATGTATAGCTCAAATACATCTTCAAACTGACTGGTGGCACATTGAGAGCTACACTAAACACTAAACAAAAATTTAGCTTCCTGCAAAAATAATTCCTTTATCAATCTGTGTATCATATTTAATCATTATATCATATTTAATATAAAAAAATGAATGAACGAATAATTTTTACGTTTAGGGGTAGAAAATGAATAAACAGCTTGAATATTCGATCTCTACATGTGCCAGAGAAATAAGCTTATAGGTGTTTATTTGAGAAAAATGAATGTACCTCGCATCTGCTTCTGTATATTACCCATTAGTATACTATAGCCTGTTTTATTTAGCTGACCAACTCTCAAAATCTGTGTGGCAAAACTTTCAGGGTTCTGTCACTTCGGTCTAGTTTTGCTCTTGGGTTTGTGACAGAGCCCTGACACTGCTATATTGTTATGTTTGGTGTGAGCACATGGCTTGTCATGTGTTTCCTTGTGCCATGTGCTCTCATGTCTATTGTCTCACCCCGCCCATCTTGTTAACTGATTATTGGTCATTTGCCCCACCTGTCCTGCCTTGTTTGCTCCCTATTTATTCTCCTTGTGTTTGCAGTCCTGTGCTGGATCGTTGTTTTCTGTTACCCGTCATGTGCTTCCCGTTTGTTTCATGTTTCCCTGCTCTTTGTGTTTTGTAAGTTTTAGTTTGGTTTTCCCCCTCGTGGGTAGTTTTGTTTGTTTTTGTTTATATTATTATTATTAAATAACACCTTTTCTTTCTGCAGTTGAGTCCTCGCTCCTTTCTACCATTCCCCGCCGTGACAAAAACTGTGATGGCAAAATAAAACACACCGTTTTGTGTGACATCAACTAATACTCAATACTAATTAAATAAATTCAGCTAAAACAAAATGTTATTTCATGTGTTCACAATTACAAATATGTAAGATAGTATGCGTATTTGGTGTGCTGTCCGAGGATAGGGCTCCGAGCTTGGTATTTGGCCCGAACCCAGAGTACTCCCCCCGTATTCCTGGCTGTGGTAGGATCAAGCCAAGAGTGAGGAGTCGGGGTGGTGGAGGGATGCTGAAAACTGGCGAGGAATGTAAGCGAGTCAACTGTGTGTGTGTGTATATATATATATATATATATATATATATAGGCTTCCTCTTATGCTTATAGGATTAGATGTGGTAATTGCTGATGACGAGTTGATTGGATAGATTATTTGAATGTGCTCCTTTGTTAATGAAACGTTGTTAATGAAACATCATGACTGCTGCATATATTTACACTTAACCCTCTGAAGTCTGAGCTGTTTTGGGGCCCTTTAGAAGTTTTGACATGCTCTGACATTTGTGCTTTTTTCAGTTGCTTATAAACACATTAATGGCAAAAGTGTCATTACACTGTATTCAGCACAAACTGGGCTACCATAATATGTGAGCAACATGTATGTACATGCTTGTATTTTTGAAAGAATAACGTTTATGCATGGTTTTTGAAAAAACAAAAAATGTAAGTCACTGAATTAAGGCCACAAAACACACAATAGATATGTGTCCACAAGACTTTTGACTAATGGGTGGTGTTACCTAGAGTTTTTGCTTCAGACTGATGTGAGAATCATTGTGCCTGCTCATTCACATAAAACAATTTACTGATTTAAATTTTGTAAGACACTTTTTCTTTACAAAGTCCGTATGCGAAGGGGTGTGAATGATCATGAATAATGCTGTGATTCACACCTGAGAGAACAAAAGACCCATATAATGAGCTGCATAATGACCTGTATAATGAATGAGCCTCAGGCATGTGACTGAGAGAGCTAAGCAACAGGACAAAAGAAATATATTTTGTTGTAGTTTATTTAGAATATAGTTATCAAAGGCACATTACAAAGGCCTATTATATTTTAAATTATCAAAAGATTTGACTACTAGTTTTAATGTTTTTGAAAGAAGTCTCATGCTAAAAAAAAACAGTAATATTGTGACATTGAATACAATTCAGTATTCAGTAAATACAAATAACTGAATAATTGGTAATGATGAATGTTATAAGTAAAATATTTGGGATTTAAAACAACATAATACAATGCAATTATGATTTCAAAGAGTATAGAGTGAATTCAGGTTGATTGGGACACTTTTTTCCCAGTCATTTCAATGGCAAAAAATTTCTGAATCCTTTGATTTTGTAAACTATCCGATACACACAATACTCAAATATCATTTCGAGCTTTGATTCATTTATGAGACACGCGTGCAATGCATGATCACGCCAGCGCTAAGGCTATTGTCTGCTATATTTGCTTCTTATTAAATAAGAAGCAAATATATTACAAACCCGATTCCAAAAAAGTTGGGACACTGTACAAATTGTGAATAAAAACAGAATGCAATGATGTGGAAGTTTCAAATTTCAATATTTTATTCAAAATACAACATAGATGACATATCAAATGTTTAAACTGAGAAAATGTATCATTTTAAGGGAAAAATAAGTTGATTTTAAATTTCATGGCATCAACACATCTCAAAAAAGTTGGGACAAGGCCATGTTTACCACTGTGTGGCATCCCCTCTTCTTTTTATAACAGTCTGCAAACGTCTGGGGACTGAGGAGACAAGTTGCTCAAGTTTAGGAATAGGAATGTTGTCCCATTCTTGTCTAATACAGGCTTCTAGTTGCTCAACTGTCTTAGGTCTTCTTTGTCACATCTTCCTCTTTATGATGCGCCAAATGTTTTCTATGGGTGAAAGATCTGGACTGCAGGCTGGCCATTTCAGTACCCGGATCCTTCTTCTACGCAGCCATGATGTTGTAATTGATGCAGTATGTGGTCTGGCATTGTCATGTTGGAAAATGCAAGGTCTTCCCTGAAAGAGACGACATCTGGATGGGAGCATATGTTGTTCTAGAACTTGGATATACCTTTCAGCATTGATGGTGCCTTTCCAGATGTGTAAGCTGCCCATGCCACATGCACTCATGCAACCCCATACCATCAGAGATGCAGGCTTCTGAACTGAGCGCTGATAACAACTTGGGTTGTCCTTGTCCTCTTTAGTCTGGATGACATGGCGTCCCAGTTTTCCAAAAAGAACTTCAAATTTTGATTCGTCTGACCACAGAACAGTTTTCCACTTTGCCACAGTCCATTTTAAGTGAGCCTTGGCCCAGAGAAAACGCCTGCGCTTCTGGATCATGTTTAGATATGGCTTCTTTTTTGACCTATAGAGTTTTAGCCGGCAACGGCGAATGGCACGGTGGATTGTGTTCACCGACAATGTTTTCTGGAAGTATTCCTGAGCCCATGTTGTGATTTCCATTACAGTAGCATTCCTGTATGTGATGCAGTGCCGTCTAAGGGCCCGAAGATCACGGGCATCCAGTATGGTTTTCTGGCCTTGACCCTTACGCACAGAGATTGTTCCAGATTCTCTGAATCTTTGGATGATATTATGCACTGTAGATGATGATAACTTCAAACTCTTTGCAATTTTTCTCTGAGAAACTCCTTTCTGATATTGCTCCACTATTTTTCGCCGCAGCATTGGGGGAATTGGTGATCCTCTGCCCATCTTGACTTCTGAGAGACACTGCCACTCTGAGAGGCTCTTTTTATACCCAATCATGTTGCCAATTGACCTAATAAGTTGCAAATTGGTCCTCCAGCTGTTCCTTATATGTACATTTAACATTTCCGGCCTCTTATTGCTACCTGTCCCAACTTTTTTGGAATGTGTAGCTCTCATGAAATCCAAAATGAGCCAGTATTTGGCATGACATTTCAAAATGTCTCACTTTCAACATTTGATATGTTATCTATATTCTATTGTGAATAAAATATAAGTTTATGAGATTTGTAAATTATTGCATTCCTTTTTTATTCACAATTTGTACAGTGTCCCAACTTTTTTGGAATCGGGTTTGTAAAAACAATGATTAAATCAATACTGGTCTGAGCTTCATTACAATGTAGGCGCAATTTATCTGCTTAGAGTTTATTCACCCTATCACAACCTTCTTTTTTCGGAACACAAAAAAAGTCCAGCTCACGCTTGCCCATTTAATGGCAGCAAATGGTGACTTTCATAAAAAAATTTTTTTCAAAAGCAGATGCAAACGTGTCAAAATAATCCTATGCAAACACACTACCTTTCAAAAGTTTGGGGTCAGCATAATTTTTTTAAAGAAATTAATATTTTTATTCAGCAAGGATGCATTAAATTGATCAAACGTAACAGTAAAACATGTATAATGTTACAAAACATTAACATTTCAAATAAATGCTATTGAACTTTCCATTTATGAAAGAATCCTGAAAAAGAAGTATCACGGTTTCCTCAAAAATATTAAGCAGCACAACGGTTTTTAAACATTGATAATAAAAACAAATGTTTCTTGAACCCAAAATCAGCATATTAGAATGATTTCTGAAGGATCATGTGAAACTGAAGACTGCAATAACGGCTGCTGAAAATCCAGCTTTGCCATCACAGGAATAGATTACATTTTAAAATAGAAAAAAAAAGTAGTTTTTACTGTATTTTTGATCAAATAAATACAGCCTTGGCATAAGCATTAGAAACTTCTTTCTAAAACATCAAAAAATCTTCGACCACAAACTTTTGAATGGTAATCACACACTTAAAATGTTTGAATGTTATTGTATTAGAAAAATTTAAACCAAGTGGCATTTATTTTTGAGAAAATCAATCATATATTTTTAAATGAGACTTAAATGTCTTTTTGGGGCCACTGTATAATCTTTTAGGTTGTGTGTCCACCAAAGCGTTTTTTTCCCAAGACTAGTGTACTTTTCCAATTTTCAATGGGAGCACTGCGCTTTTTTTTTTTTAAACCGCCAGCAGCGTGACAAGGCACTGAGCATCTATTTCACACTGAGCGCTCTGTGTTTTTTACCGGTCACCGAGAGTTGAAGAATGTTCAACTTTGGGTAAAATGCAGCTCTCATCACTGTCACTTTTTACCCAGCTGTCCAATCACAGTGGAGGAGGGGCGGGACAAACACCACACCGACCAACCTTTACATTCTGCTTGTACAACGTCAACAGATGACAACAACATGTACATCTCTTCATCAAAAACCAGTGCCAGAGCAAGTACGTTACATTGTGTCTACATTTTTATCCTCAAAAAACAAACTAATTGCGAAATTAGATACTAGTAACAGTTCCGTGGATATTCCGTATCATAGCACATAGCGTCTCAACAACAAAAAAAAGAGGCATTTTCAGAAGTGCGCTGCCGATTTCAGCTGGCTAAAAACACTTATTCATTCACACGGCCTTATTCATTTCATGCTAAATTAATTCATAATGTCAAAATTTAGCATATCCTGCAGCCTCAATTTCTGGTACAAGAACCACAGGATTGCAAACCCTATGACACATGGGAATGTAAACATGCAGCACATTTAAATAATTCTCTATATATTAAAAAAAAAAAACGACTACAGAGTCAACACAGCAATATGGTATAATTTCAGCTGCTCAAAACACATAGCACTCTACAAGGAAACACCTCTCATCCCCAAAGTTCTATAAACTGCCTTAAAAAAAGTTTTTTTTATTTTTTTGCCTTTTTTGCCCTCTGATTAATATACAATCATAAAAAGACAACCATCCCCCAGAGACAACTCTGACTTCTACTCGGGATAAAGCAAAAAAGCAGAATGTGCCAGTATGTCACTGTGGTTGGAAAATGAGGTTTCTGAGTAACTGGAGGGCATTTACATCCATCACAGAATGGTAAACCATTCAACCTCTTACCACTAGGAAATGAGTTCTTCTTAAATGAGCCCTGTGATATTCAGTGCTTCACATTCTGTACATGCAAATTCACAGGACAGGAAGATGCTTGGGGGTCTCCAACACAAAAGGATTTTTTTAAATTATTCTGGAATCTGCACGAGAACTTAACTTAATAGAATTATTTAATATTATTACCTCATAGCTGGATACTTCCATGTGGAAAACATCATAAAAACACCCCATCATGAACGAGTATACCAACTGAAACTGCCAACGCTACACCTTATTTCTCTCATCAGCCTCTCTTGCTTTAGGGTAAGGTTCCACAATTTTACTAGAAGGAAAGGAATTTCAACAACCCAGCCAATTTCAATGATTGCTACAGAGAAAACTTGGCCTGGAATTGGGTAACATTGAACATTTTTTTTTAACATAATCTGCTATACAATACAGTGGCTTAAAACCACAACATAATCATCCAAAGGTCAGAGTACATGTTCATAGCTAGTACTAGGAATAAGCAAAAGAAGCCAAAAGTACTATATAGCTTCCATAGTTTACAATGTACACTGCAGTGCAATTCTAATTGGATCAAATCCTAAATTTCATATATCTCCAAGGTGTATAGTGTTTAAAGACAACACTGTGACAAGTCCCTGAATGATCCATCCAGCTCTAGGCAAAACTTTTGAGCGTGACATTAAGATTTTACATTAAGAAGTGTATATATACGCAAGTGGAAAAGAGAGAATTAAACATTCCACAACCTACAACTGGATGTGATTTTTATACTCCACCAAGCATACCCTTATTCCCTTTAGGTTTATTCAAGTGTGCTAGTATACTTCTTTTAAACTTAAAAATAAGAAAGTATACTTTCAGTCTACTTTTATGTTCTTCTCAGAAATATACTTAAAATTGCACTAAGTATACTTGACTTATACTGACAGGAAAGTCCAAGTATATTTGGAACAATACATGTACTTAATCTTTTGATTGAGATATACTTAAAAGTATAATTACGTATTCTAAGTATACTTTTTCACATCATTTTACATACTGTCTTATAAACTTATATTGTTTGAAAATATTGATTTATAAAGAAAACAGATATGTTACTAATTCTTAGTATCTGAATTTTTGTGCTGTCTAGTCCACTGGTAGTGTACATAGGAATTTACTTTAAATCAACTTGACTCTTTCCACGACCCTGGCTGAATTTTCCAGCTAACCATGTTTTCACTGTTAAACTGTAGGGGGCGCTATTACACATCTTCTGAAAGAGTACAGAATCTCCAGTCCAACCACAGGTGAAGAAGAAGCAGAAACAAGGGATAGTTTTGCTTAAGCAAATGTAAAACCATGCGATCATCAAACATTAAACAGCATATAAATAAAAACTGCCTTACATTACCGAATGAAATGTCGACCCAAGGACTGTGAAGCTTTAGGGGTGTTGATGGACTCGATCTACTCCATCTGTGTTTTGATCATAGCTCATAGCTCTCATCTTCACTTAACTTACAAGTATAATTGCAGTATAAAACTAAACTAGTAGTTTACTGAGAGTATACTTCAAAGTGTACTTTCATAAACTAAAAAAAATGTTTAGTATAAGAAAAAGTAAAAGTAAAAGTAAGTAAAGTAAAAGTAAGTAAAAGTATACATGTAAGTTCACTTGTAGTACAGATGCAGTGCAAATGAGAAACGTAGTTGTGAACTAGTTGTGCACTTATAGTACACTTAAACGTATACTTTTATATACTAAAAGCAGTATTGAAACGGTACACTTACAAGTTATACTTACTACATAAAGTATACTTAAAAATATACTTGAACATTACAGTATACTTCATCAAATTAACTTGAAGTATACTTCTTTTTCAAGGCTATACTACATGAGCTCAAAATTGTTTCACAAGCCCCACAAAATCACCAAAAGGATTAAAATGATGGTTTTCTAAAGGCTCAAACCCAGTAAACACAATCAACCACTCAATGCGAGTCCAATAGCTCTCTTGAAGCGGGGATAAATTATTGAAAAGGGAGTTTCTAAGTCCTAGATGCTCATCGATCCAATCCTAGAATGTGTGGGCCAAATTAAAGAATGAAAGTCTTAAACCTCTTAATTGGGGCCACAAAGTTTAAGAGGACGTGTTCAACATGACAACTCTGATAAGCAATTTCTCTGTCATTATCTCAGGAATAATGACAGGAAAAATATTCAACCACACTGTTAATCTATTGCCTATACTAAATCAGGTGAATAAGCTACTATAGGCAATTAGACTGCAGTTTAGACCTTTGGAGCTGCAACCACAAATCCCTCTGAATCTAGCCGAAATGAACTAAACTAGCAGACGACTTGAGTTTTTGAAATCAGTCCAGGTCTATAATGATGCATCTATATCTCTTTCAAAAGACTCCACAAAAGATGTCAAATTGATATCATAAACTTAGTAATATACAAAGTCCTTTCATATTTGCATTCAGTTACAACTTATTCGAGAGTCCTGGGACATGGAAAGGTTGTTCATACACCCCTGATATTTCACATGAAAGTCTTTTTTGATTTAAAATGTTGTCATCCTCAGAAAATTTGAAATTCCCCAGTCTGTTCTCTGGCATCTGAAGATCAGTGGTGGGTCAGCAGGGAGATCTGTCTAAACCACCACTGCAAAAAGGTCATCTCACACTGGGCCAGTATTTGGGGTTCAAAGATCTGATATGCACCCTGCTGGACAAGCACAAGAAAGCTGACATGGTAAATTACAACATGCTGTTGTTAAGTCTGGTGATCCTAAGTGATTAGAAGCTTGTTTATTATGCAGTATGCTGCCCATACATTTATTTGGCCATGCTTTATATACTGTATATATATACAGTGCCTTGCGAAAGTACTAATTACACATTTTGTTGTTGCAGCCTTATGCTAAACTGCTTTAAATTACTTTTTTCCCCACATCAATCTACACTCCATACATCATAATGGCAAAGCAAAAAAAAAAAAAAAAAAAACAGATTTCATAACTTTGCAAATGTATTAAAAACTGAAATAATTACATTGCATAAGTATTCATATCCTTTTCTAGGACACTTGAAATTTAGCTCAGGTGCATTCCAATTTCACTTGGATCATCTTTGAGATGTTACTACACTTCGATTGAATTAACCTGTGGCAAATTCAATTGAATGTGTATGATTTGGAAAGGCATACACCTCTCAATAAAAGGTCTAACAGCTGAAAATGCATATCAGAGCAAAAACCAAACCATGAGGTCAAAGGAACGATCTGCAGAGCTCAATGACAGGATTGTGTCGAAAACATCTGCAGCATTAAAGGTTCCCAAGAGAATGGAAGTAGTTTGGAAGTTTGAAACAACCAGGACTCTTCCTAAAGCTTCCTTGCCAAACTGAGCAATCAATAGAAAAGGGCCTTGGTTAGAGTCATGACCAAGAAGCTGATGGTCACTCTAGTTGAGCTCCATGATCATATATGGAGATGGGAGAAACTTACAGAAGGACAAACATCACTGCAACATTCCACCGAACTGGGCTTTATGGCAGAGAGTCCAGACTCAAAACTCTCCTCAGTGAAGAAGGCACATGAAAACCCCCTGGAATTTGCAAAAAAGTACCTAAAGGACTCTCTCAGACTGTGAGAATCAAGATTATCTGGTCTGATGAACCTCAGTTCCAAGCTTCATGTATGGAGGAAACCAGGCACTGCTCATCGCCTGCACAATACTACCAAAGTGTGATGGTAGCAGCATAATGCTGTGGGGGTGTTTTTCAGTGGCAGGGACTGGGAGACTCGTCAGGGTAGAAGGAATTCTCAACACAGCAAAATATAGAGATAGCATTAATAAAAAACCTAGTCCAGAGATTTCAGTACATCGGACTGGGCAGAAGGTTCACCTTCCAATAGGACAATGGCCCTAAGCACACAGTTAAAACAATGCAAGAGTGGCTTATGGGCAACTCTGTGAATTTCCTTGAGTGGCCCAACCAGAGCCCGAACTTGAACCCAATCGAAAATCTCTGGAGAAACCTGAATATATTCTTTACTCAGGAATACACTGCTGTTTTGTCTGTGTGAAAGAGATTCAGGGCAATAATACCCAGCAGCACCTCACACTGTGTATTTCAAGCTTTTGTGATTAGCGCTCTAATCTGAGATTTTTGCTCCACCCTGGTGGTCCGTTTGACACGTTTAACACCCATGAGGAAGTCTTTGCTAACATTTGTGTGAGTATAAATACAAAAAGAGATTTGCTCCAAAGAGAAGAAAGAAGAACTTCTTCTTCTTGTTTTTGTGAGCAATCTTTAAAATTAGGGATGCACAATATACTAGCATAACACTTTCTACTCTAAAAAAATAATAATAATAATATGGCCGATTATATTATATTTTCATTTATCAGCCATAACACAAAAATAATTAATTACTGGCAAGAATATGAATATCAAAATATGCATCCATACTTCAAATAAGACATTTTGAACAACACAAGTAAATGATGATAGAATGTTCATTTTTGGGTGAACTAGCCCTTTAACATGTGAAACAAGCACTGGGTCAAATATTTTAAAAATAAGTAATATTAGCAATACTATCAAGTGCACCAAAATACAGTAGTTTGATTGGACGTATACAGTCTTTAACCTCATCAACAAAAAATATGGAAACTGTTCTCTTTAATTTTATCCCTTTAATTTATCTTTCTATCTTAATGATGCACAATTATATGGTTAGTTGGGTTGCATTTTTGGGTTGCAACCCACCAGAACCACTGTCCTATATCATAACATCAGAGGTAATGAGTCTGCTAGGCATTCTTTCCAAATACTTTGCATTTAGGGAGATTGCAGGCTCTCGTGTAACGTTGAGGTTGTGGAATGCTCTAAAATTTTCCCTCATTTGAGCATCCAAGGAAATCCCTCAAAATGAATCACTGAAAACAATGAGAAGACTTGAAAAGCATTCTTATATTTGATCATGTCCAGACCTAACTCCACAAAGTACAGCGGTGAGGGGAGGTGGGGGGGGGGGGAGCAAAAAAGAGGCATATTTTGAGAGATAAAATGGGTGATAATGGCTGCTAATCACATTGAACCAGGACAGGAAGCTGAGAGCGATAACAATCGTACAACATATGCCAAGCTCGTCAATGAACTAAAGGTTCTGCTTATTTAAACTGGCATATACTTCAAGTAGTCAAAAAATCTGACAGCACAGTCTCCAAATTCCTCCATGCAATACAGTTTTTGCTATGACAGGATGTATATATAACTCTCTAGACAGATGTTTCAACTTTCCTGGAGGCGTTCAGTTTTATTTGCCTTGAGGCAAGATATTTGACGATTTGTAGAACAATTCAAAAGCAGAGTGACAATGCCAGGAGCTGAAAGATAAGCTGTCAGTTGGATGGATGTGTTTGCTTAAGGAAAGTGTTGAAGGAGAAAGAGCTTAACTATAAAAACAAATTTAATCACGTTCAGCAGTCTTCTTACCTAGGTCTCCTGAAGGTAAGGCCGTACTGCTGGCACGCTAGGCCGACAGTAGGTGTGTACACAATGGGCATGAATCTCTCTACATCTGAGATCAAGACCCGGTAGAACAGCTTCTCGTTGCGGTCCTGAAGGCCCATCAGAAATATGTATCTGTAAGAAAGTGGAACATAAATACAACAACATGCATTAAAGGACATTTTATAACAATATTCAACAAATGCTAAAGTAAAGGACAATAAGAATGCAACTAAAGCTAGAAAAGCAGGGCAGACACAGGGTACAGAGAGTAGCTTCAGGACCTTATACTGCTCCATATTTAAGGAAGGATTACACAAACCACATACCCAACCATTTAAAGCTGGCGTAACAGCTTTAGATTTTATTTTGGTAATTTTGATGTTAAAGTTTCCTGCCAAAATGGAGCTTCTTAAAACAGTGACAGGCAATCGGAGAAAAATGTCAGACACATTTGTTTAATCAGTCAGCCCTCTTCAATTCTTAATCTGTGACTATGACAGAGAAGGACAAGATTTCAGCAACAACAGTTGTGTGACATCTCCTTCCAAGTGTGACATCCCTGACCTATTTTTGAGTCGTTCTGATTCAGCTAGTGTGACACCAGCTTAAAGCAGGAACAGACACGCCCACATCCACAAGTGAGTAGGAAGGTGAGTAAAGGCAATATGAGGACTGGGGAGAAAATGGGTGAGACAGAATGAAAGAAAGACTAATAATAAACTAAATGCTGAGGAAATCACTCTGATTAAATGTATAGAAATGGGCCCTATTTTAACGATCTAAGCACATGGTCTGAAGCACATGGCGCAGGTGCCCTTAGGATGTGTCAGAATCCACTTCTGCTAGTTTAACGACGGAAAAAATGGTCGGCGTGCCAGGCGCATGGTCCAAAAGGGTTGTACCGAGTCTCTTTAAGAGCCATGGGTGTGTTTTGGGCGTAACGTGCAATAAACCAATCAGACTGTCATCTCCCATTTCCTTTAAAAGCCAGGTGTGCTTGCACCATAACGCGGATTCGTTATTTACATGGCGGAATACAGACACCCTCAACCTGATGAGTCAGTTTAAATACATGTGTGCATTGCCATGATTGGTCAAATAATTAGCCAATTTCATTCGTCATTACTGCAAATATGTAATTCTGATACATGCAATGACTATCCATTATGACATGTGGCTTTCGAGCATGTTCAGGCCCTCAAAAATGCGACCCTTTTCAGAGAAGAATAATAAGAAACAGAGCAATTCCAATAGGGTCCTCGCACCGATGGTACTCGGGGCCTAAAAATACATGACTTTAGACCAGGTTTTTGCTGGTCAATGGCGCAGTCGTTTTCAGTTGCCTCAAAGTAGCAACAGGCCAACAATGGGCCTGAACACCTCGTTTTCAGACCAGCACACCCATGGCCGAACAGATGGGCGCGAGTGCATTTGGTATTTAAACAACTTGGGCGCTGGACGTGAAAATGATAACTGTGTCGGGCTGAAACTTGCAAAAAACACTTGTGTCGCGCCTGGCGTCGCATTGCGCCGGGTGTATGACAGGGCCCTATATGTTTAATGTAGCTACATAAATTTATAGGCAAAAAGGGGACGAGGCCTGGTTAAGTTGCATCAGTAGTGTGTTGAAACTCTCGGGTATGGTTAGGGGTGTAACATTTCCAAAACAGGCATGAAGCAGTCGACCAATCACAACACACTGGTAGAGCCAACCAATCAGAGCACATTGCGCTTTTCGGAAGGAGGGGCTTCAAAGAGACCGGAAATACAGACAGACTGGAAGAGAGGTGCTGCATTAATGTAAAATTATGAAAAATAATGTGTTTTTTGAACATTCAAGCATGAAAACCTATTCTAGTAGACCCCAAAACATAATAAAGACTTTCAAAAGGCCATAATAGGTCCCCTTTAATAATATGGGTGAAAAACAGACTAAGTAGCTTCCTCTGTCTTCAATGAAACATCCAAGCTTGTTTGTCTTTACTTTGGTTTTCATGGTGGATTTATTGTAGTTGTATTGTGGATTTTATAAAAACTTAATTTTGAAATATCAGCTATGATATAATATAATATTTAATATAAATATATATTTAATATGTTAAAAAAAAATCACAATATATTAATTTATGTTGATATATTATATTTTATTTAAAAAAAATTTTTTATTATTATATATTATATGATATTGTTTCTATTACCACAGTGAGAGTGGGAGATTTCTTAATTATTTTGATGCAATAAACTTACTGAAATTGTATGGTAAAGTTGGTTTACAGCATAGGGAGAGGGACACATACAATATCAGAGGACAGAAATTACATGAAAATGCCAACAAAAGTGGTACAGAGATGACCAGATTGTAACATTAAAAAGTCTTGATCATGTGCTGCTGCTTGAAACAAAGCTCAAGAATAGAATAATTGGGGTTTTTCCTTGCTTATGTCAAAATGTTAGGAAAAATACACAAAAAATGCCCCCAGAGATTTCAGACACAAGTTCCTTGTTATAGAAATACGTTCAAGAGAAATACGTTCAAGTTCTACATCTGACCCAAATTAACAAGACCACGTCACATTCCCCATCAGTGCGAGCAAGCTTTCCATCAAGGCAAGAGCATAATATCTCTCTTGTTTGGCTCAGAAAAAGTGTGCCCACCTTCCTCAGGCAGAAGGAAACTAACAGATGTTTACTATAAAGTGCACAAGGTGGGATGAGAAAAAAAATCTAACTCTACCTGAAAGTGTCAACTATATTGTGACAGTCATGGCAAATTTACACCGCAGTGCTCTGAGGGTGAAAGGTGTGAGTGATATTTTGGCACCTTGTTACCTAACTAAATCTCAGGAGAGTCAACCAAATGTCATTCTTGAGACTTGCCTCAGCTAGAATCTGGCTGGATTGGCAAAGCCAACTGCTGTAAAGCTCTATGTATTCCCAATAAACTGTTGGGAGTAATGGCTTTCACAGAGTTTATACTGTTATTATATTGTGAAGGGGAAGGCAGCACTTCAAAATGAGGTGCTTAGACTATGTTAACAAGTGTGATAATTCTGGGAACATTTTCTTTGCATTACTTTAATTTAGATACACAGTTTCTTTATTAATCCATATTTCTTTCTTCCTTTTTGATCCACACTTTCTATATTTCTGTATGTGTAGTAGGGCTGCACAATATTCAAGAAAAATGTGACAAGTTAGATAACACAATATGTGATATGATAATACTTTAATAGTGTAAAATCAATTAAAATTATATATAAATATATGTAAAAACTGAAAATGATACAACAAAGATATGTTTTTTGTTCGTTTGGCACTAAATCATCAAGAGTAGCTGCAGGTGGCTCGGGCTGAATCCTCCTTTCATTAGTTTGTTATGAGAGTGTCATGATGGCTTGTTAATCATCTCGCATACGTATCATCGGATCACCCAAACTGATCATTCAGTTGTTGCAAGTCAACCACACAACAATACTGCCAAAAAGAGCTTTCATTTGCTAATTTATTCAAATTCCAAATTATATTTAAAGGGGTCATGACATGAGAAACCAATTTTTCCTTTTGGCATATCTTTGGCATATCTTTGTCTTTGTATCATTAATAAATCCTGCAAGTTCCATAACTTAAAACGTCCTTGTCATCAATAAAAAAGCATTTATATAATCAAGCAGTAAAAAAGCTTAATTTGTATCTGAGGTGGCATGTGATGTCACAGGGGCACAATCATTTGCATACGACTGCCTTTGGAGCAAGACATCCTCGCATCGTTGTCCACGCCCACTGGTGTTCAGTCGATGAGCAGCGAGTGGATCTAAAGTAGTTGTTTGCGATAAGATTGTGATAATAACAAGATTGTGATGCCATACAGACGTGCTGTTCCTGGCTGCCGAAGGATCCCGATGTCATAGAAAAATGGATTCAGTTTATTTTTAACGAACGTCCTAGTCATGTCAGTACTGATTTACGTGTTTGTACCTTACATTTTACCAGCGACTGTTTTAAGAACAAGTCGTAATACGATACTGGCTTTGCCCAAAAACATTTTCTCAAAGATCAGGCTGTGCAAACTGTTCTGGAACCAGCAAGGACCCTGCAAACTGTAAGTAACGCATTTCATTTTTAAACCGGTAATGAGAGTTAAATTCATAATGAATATACTCCCATTATAGGGTCTACAACAATGCTTAGGTAGGTGGTACGTGTCAAAGTAACATCCACTTGGATGGCAGGACCCAAGGTTTCCCAACAGAACATTGCCCAAAGCATCACACTGCCTCCGCCGGCTTACCTTCTTCCATTGCTCCGTGGTCCAGTTCTGATGCTCACGTGCCCACTGTTGGCGCTTTCGGCGGTAGACAGGGGTCAGCATGGGCACCCTGACTGGTCTGCGGCTATGCAGCCCCATATGCAACAAACTGCAATGTACTGTGTATTCTGACACCCTTTTTGAGCAATTTGAGCTACAGTAGCTCATCTGTTTGATCGGACCACACGGGCCAGCCTTCGCTCCCCACGTGCATCAATGAGCCTTGGCCACCCATGACCCTGTCGCCGGTTCACCACTGTAGATACTGACCACTGCAGACCGGGAACACCCCACAAGAGCTGCAGTTTTGGAGATGCTCTGACCCAGTCGTCTAGCCATCACAATTTGGCCCTTGTCAAATTCATTCAAATGTTCGGGCAAAATGTTCACTTGCTGCCTAAGATAATCAGTGTTATTCACTTCACCGGTCATAATGTTATGCCTGATCGGTGTATAGGCTATTAATATATAAAACTATTTGCATTATGTGATGAATTAGCTCTAAGATCTCTGTTCTTTCCATCTTGTTGTATGTTGTGGAATGTTTAGTCACTACTGCTCCTCAGTCATGTTGACAGTCTGAACCCAGCCTTTAACCCATTAACCACTGCTTATGACAGAGACTGGCTTCAGAGGCTATGCTGCACTTTGTTAGCAGATTATCAAAACTATTTGTTGTGTTAATCCAAGAAAATGAATGTTTTATTCTCATTTTTTTACTGTCTTTTTAAAAATTTTTGATAAAAAACCCTTAAAATATTTTTGTTAAAAATGCTGTTGGACTGCCTGTCCCTTCACAAAATTCAGGCAGCAAAACATCAAAATAACTTTGATAGTCTGGGAAAGGCTCCCTCATTGCTCAAGCAGTCAGTAATATGAGTGCCGAGGTCAGGGTCATTCGTCTGAAAGCGACCCATCCAGAAATAAACCGAGTCCACTGTCTGCAAGGGCAAACCAAAGACTGTTACGTGACTAGTAGCCTTGAGATATGACAGGAACATTATTTTCAAAAAAGTCAGGCATGCAAAACATGGGTTGCAAAACAGATCCCTTGTAGGGACTAATGAATTCTGGGAAAATGTGAATTAACGATCTATTGATGTTATTTTGATGACACTCTGATGATGCTTTTTATGTCCCATCAACTCTTGATGTCCCTTTGCTTTGCAGTTCAGAAAAATAGGGAAAGCAAAAAAGAGAAGAAAATGAAAATCATTCTTGCTGTAACAAAGGATCTGCTTATATTGTGCAAATGGGCAAGAACATAACATTATAACACTTATGCATAACACTATTTCTGTGATCTGATGGTGTGAAATTTAGTCACAGAAAACAACTCATGGATTTGACAGAGTAATTCTAATGAAGCAGGACTGAGAGCAACAGTATGGACGTCAGTACTCATTTCCTCACCTGTCCAAGTCATCCTTTTTCAGCTCGTAGTTTCTGAGGACCCGCAATACTTGCACATCCTGGCTGAGGAAGCAGGGAGGCAACAGGCCATGAATGCCCAGCTGCAAGCGCTCTTCCAGGGAGAAGGCCATCCCCTGCAGAGAGGAAATAGAACAGTCAACTATTAAAGTAACACCCCCTGTGGTGAAAATTTAGTTTTTAATGTTGTTTATGTGCCTATGTGGTGTTTTTAATATGCTTTAAGACAAACCATGTGCAAATTCATAAGTCAACACCATTGCTGAGTATTTTCTCCTTAAAGCTGCAGTGAAAAAAAGACAGTCTCAAAAACGCGGTTTGAAATCACCGTTGTTTCTTGCGTCACAAACTACCTTGCATGACGAAACTTAGTGTATTTACTTGTTGCCATATCAATACTATATAGAGAAAAAATTGCACCAAAACTAAAAAATCTTTGGAAGATATCACTGAACATTTATTTAGACATAGCAAAAGTAAATTTCCTACTTTAGTTAATTTTTCATCTCTGTTTTTTGTGTTTATTTAAAATTAGACAAATCTGATATTATTTTAATCTTATATCTGTTAATTAACAGTTGAGATCGTTCTTTAAAGCTGATCTAACCAGCAGAAGACACGAGCCGGGTTTAAATCCCAGTTGCGCAGGTGAGGCATGTTGTAACCATAGACCATAAAAAAATTGTAACACTGTGCTACAATGTTCCCATATTAAAACTATGCTATTCTATTCTATACTTTTATGAATTCTATTGAGAAACCTTGAGAAAAAAAGTGAATAATGACTGAAAGTCAATGTTCAGAAGTTATTATTTTTATGTTTTGAACTATGCTGTATAGCTGTGTTTTGTGTTGTGTTTTTTGTTAAACTTAAAAATGAGTTTATTTTTAATTATTAAAAAAATGCCATTATTTTATTTGAAAAAGTTAATTGTATTTTATTGACAAAATATTTTAGTTTGTCCTGGATATTTTTTTGATTGTATTAGATAACATTTATAGCTGTCATTTGGTCATGTTACATTGTGCCCCTCACATGTTACAATGTACCCCACCTATGGGGCATGTTGTCACATTTCACTTCCATTCTTTCGGGTTAAATCAAGAAAAAAGTATACACTGTATTAATGAAACAAAACCACATGATTGTACTTGACGTGTGAAATCAATTTGGGGAAAAATAAATACTCTGAACCCCAAGTGGATTTACACAAACTGAGAAAGTTAAAAAGCGTTAGGTCGTGCCCCGCTTACCCCTATTTTACGATGTTATGATGAACTATGCCTTTCTCCACTGACGTTCTAAGTTGTTCAAAGTGTTTCTAAGGATACTGATTTTTAGAAGGCAGCTGTCTGGCGAACAGGAAACATGGTTTGTGTAACATTAGTTGTGTAACACATTATTAGCTGTTTGATAACATAGTCAAGCAAAAGGCTAAGGATGTTGTAGAGTGCGATACATAAAACACATTACCATTCTGACACATCGACTTGTATACAAGCCTGTATGAGTGAGTGGATGAGGGGCTTATTTGCATATTCATGGGTCCGCGTGAACTAAATGAAGCAAGGGTGACATTCAAGCTATTTTAAGGAATTTTACAGGAAAAAAACTTTTAAATATGTCATTTTGGTGATCAATTAAGGGACAAAATGATTGACTACAGGTGGACTTCAGTAATTATTACAATTACTGAGCATTGAGAACTGACACTAATGTCCACTGCTAAGTTTAAAATAAGAGTTTGCAAACTTGCACATTACTTCCATAATGTGACTTTTTTAGAGTGAATAGGGGGTATATATATATATATATATATATATATATATATATATATATATATATACACAGACACACACACACACAGTGTAATAGATATTAAAAGAATCCTCAGATTTTCTTTAATTACACTTAATTACAAAGACTACTATAGTAATAAGAAACATATATACTTTGCATTCATTTCAATAATTAATCTTTACTCAGCTAAGCTTCAGCAGCTGTATTATTAAAAGATTGTTTGGAAAAGCTTAAATAAATCCCTATCCATATGTCTCAGATGACTTAAAAGGCCTTTTGTTGCTGTTCTCATAGAGTTCTCTTCCACGCTCACTGTTTGTTATGGTGGGGAAGTCTGTAATGCAAGCAAAGCCTAAGAAAGGTCACAGAGGTCACGGTTGGATCACACCACAGTGTGGTGTACAGCTAAAAGGCCAAGACTGCTGCTTTGCTGCTGCGACTCTCAACATTTACCCTGACCCTGACCTCTACAGAACAAATGCTACAGCCAGGGAGCCCTGAGTTCATATTACAAGACTCCACATGAATATCTGTCAGGACCAAAAGCTGTGGCATTTGAAGCTAGCCTGTCTTTTCCTTAATAACAGACTTGCATTATCATTGCCGCGCCTCTGGCTGCTCCTTCAGAGGAACCACTAAGAAAGGCCAAAAACCCTAAAAGGCTGTGCTAGATTTGCTTTTTAAACAAGTATATGCAAGCTTGGCTTTTCAGCCCTTTTTCATCTGGTTATGTTAAGTGGTCTGATTGTAAAAATGATTTTGGCCTCGTAAACATGAGAAGACTAGTCTGCACACGTGCAATAAGATGTGGTGTTATTGACGCAATTGAGACCCAAAGAAACTCGCCATGTAAACATTCTGAGAATTTTGCTGCTGCTTCATGAGAGGTAAATCAAATGCAGTATGTCTGTATCATCTGCAATGTAATTTAAATCTGAGTGTGATGAGTGGAATCAATGAGTGGATCAAATGAAAACCATAAAAAACCATCTTAACCATAAAAGCAGACAGACGAAAATATATTAATATATAGTATATAAATACACATTTCAATACGCATATTTAAAAAAATATAAACATATTAATATATAAAGTATGTTAATATACAATTTAAAAATTTTGTTTTACTATTTATTGAAATGTAAAATCCTCAAACTTCCTCGGACAAAACTCCTTTGTGACAGCTACACATACAACAGCACTAAACATCATGTAACAGCACTTTTTGGCTTCTAAAAAATACAGACTTATTATTCAGAAGCCAATGGATGCTATTTGTAGCTTCTGTCATGTCTGTCATCTTCTGAAGCTAACTGTGCAGTGCACCACTGATGGTCTGTATTTAAGAGCCTTGAAAAGTCACTGCCATCTTGCCAGTTCTGAATTGCAACCTTTGTGATTAAAAACGGACATTCTATTTTCTCTATTCTGGTTTATGTAAGACTATCCCTAGACACTTATGATTACATCAGATTTCCTTTCTGTTGGTTTGTAGGGTTGTTAAAACACTAAATATACTGTATATTAGAGACTGGAGCTCTGTTGAAAACATATCCAAGACAACTTTGACTTAAATAAACATTTCATTGACCTCTACTGACACATGCAAATGCCTAAAAGTGCTTGCTTTTCTTGTAACTAGCGATTCGAGAAGACTGAAGATGACTCGAAAGCAACAGCAACAGGGATTCTCAATGAGAACAGCTCTACCTAATCAAATATAATTACTCAAACAGCTCTACAAACACTGAATGGTTCCTTGTGTCATATGTGTAATGGAGACATCGGTGGAACCGGGCCCAAGCGGCAAATTAACGTCTCTGACAATGGAGCTGCGGGCGGAACTCCGGAGGGCACGTCCACAGGCCCCAGGACTGGCATTCTGATCGCAGCCACGGATGGCTGGACTGGGAAAAGTGGTCTGTTTGATGGCACGCATGGATGGCAAGATTAGAGCAATGAGTCCTGGCGGGGCTGGCGTGGGAACTGGTGAGGTGCTTGGCGCTGGTTAAGAGCGACTCTGCTTTGACACCAAGTGGAGTGCGAGACTTGCAAATCTTGCTCTATATAAAGAAAACACAACAGTAGCGCTGCTATCTAGATAAAAAGGGTTGCAAACTGTGGCACATGAAAAAACTAAAAATAATGAGAGCCAAGTGATAAGTCTATTGTCCAGATGGATACATCATTTAATAGCACTTAAAGGGATTGTTTACCCAAAAAGTAAAATTCTGTCATCATTTACTCACCCTCATGTCACTTCAAACCAGTAGGGCTGCACAATTTGTGGAAAAAACTGAATTGCAATTGCAATTAAAAAAAAAAAAAACCTCTGCTGTGCTTGTTTGTACAGCTGTCCAATCTGGCCCAGAATTTTGTGATTACATATCAATAAACTATATAATAATAATACACTGTAAAATAAACATTATTATTATTATTACTAAATTAAAATATTAAACAAACTAGGAAATATTACTATTGTAAAATTTCACTGTAAAATAAAAAAAACTGTAAAAAATATTTTTATTTTAAAGTGAAACTGTAAAATGAAAATACCAATATTCATGGCTTATTTGCTTTCAACCACAAAACCATCAAGCTTTTATTTTGGCTGAACGGAACGGAAGTAGCAACAGATTTCTTCCATTTTGTGATGTACCCAAGTGTAACAGATTATCGGGGAGGAAAATGTATGGAGGGGACTTGGTTCTATTCTGTAGTTGATTCAATTTTGAGATGTGGGCATGGCCTTCAGAAATAGGGGCAGATGAACACAAGTTTGCAGGGTTTAAGCAGACTAAATAATTGGAGAAGTCCTTAATACATTACCAGAGATAAATCTGTCTTTTTCAAGATCCATGTTATGTCCAGTTATCCAGTCTAATTAAACATTACAAAGTCAGACATTTTTTTAACTGAAAAAATATGCATGGATTAATTGTTCACAATATGATCTCTAGCATGCATTTAGAAAATTGATAGGGTGAAGTCATCATGAACATTTAATGATGACTTTAAATCTTAATTTTTTTTTGTTGACAACAGCTGGATTATAAGCACTTGCATCCAAATGTACGTTATACTGTAAGCAACCCAAACTCAGTGCAGATGCAGAGATGAGTTCTTGTAGAACTGAAAAAAACAGCAAATAAATTTATTTAATTAAATCGCGGCCTTTGCGATTTGATAATTGTACTTAGTTATATTGCGATTTCAGTTTTATTTTGATTCATCATGCAGCCCTAAAAACCTTTATGAATTTTTTCTGTGGAACACAAAAGAATGGCATCCAAACAACACAGGAATATCACACCATCTTCTTTCGTGTTTTTTACAGAACAAAGAAAATCATTCCGATTTGGAACAACATATGATGATGAGTAAATTATGAACTAAACTGATATCAGAGGCCCTGCCATGTTTATTGGCTCAGGTTGTTACAGATTTGCTTTTTGTAGCAATAACGGGACAGACAGGGCAGGAATGTGTGAACGCTTCCACATGCGCAACGGCCACATTAAATACGCCAATGTGTTGTGCGTCAACGTGTGTTATGCCCACACAAGCTCAAGCAAGGAGAGCTGCTGTGCATGCCAACCTGTAATATCAAGATCAATGCCACCACTCCTCTATTTTGGCCATAACCAGCACCACTCCAAACACAGCACTAAGTACTTTGTGGCAAACATTAAAGCCTTGCTTTTGACTGATAAATCCAGTCTACAGCTTTCAAAAGCTCTTCATAGCTTCAAGCAAGAGGTCACGTTGAAGCAAACAACTCAACTCAACTCAATCTGAATCCTGAAATTCCCAGTATTTGTATGCGGAAAAAGTTGCAGCTGCTTCATAGAGTGCCAAAAAAGCACCAAGGCAAAAAAAAGGCAGAAAAGCAAAGCAAAGCAAAGCTGTTCTTCAATGGAACTTTACAGTGGGAGTGATGTTTTTTGATCCTGTAATGGAGAATACATAAGAGTCCGTGAAGCACATCAGTGTCAGTGGCACTATAATGAGCTGCTTTGAATGAAGTATTGCATTTTGTGATCTCACTGATGAGAAAAGTTTAAGCTGAGCCATTGCAAAATGTGACTTTTCTTATCGCATATTCAGGACTGACTTAATGTTCTTGGAGTGAGACCAAAGCACTGCTAATGGGTGTTTCCTCAACTTTGGATACTTGTATGTTGGGTTGGTTTCTATTTTATAAAAACAGATTAAAATACTGAAATATTTGATACAGTGGAATTGGAAATGTGGTGGAAATTTGCATTACCTTAAAAAACTGTTGGATATTGATAGAGGACAAATTAATGTCTGATAATGTGAATGATAAATGACCGTGTGAAAAGTGTGTTTTAAGAGAATTTATTTTCTAAAATTCCACAGGGCCAAAAGTCCCTATAGTTGAAGAAACACCCAACTGTGCATATCTGCGCACACACATACAGTAGTCCAACATTCACACATCAAACATAACTACAAATCTTGCTCCAAACGGAAATCATGGTGTGAAGCAGGGCTCGCCACTTGGCCCATTTCAGATTCTCAAAATAAGAAAGGGACGTGAGAAAGGAAATCGTTCATGTCAGTCTAATATACACACTGGCTCTCTTTCTGAGAAAGAGATCAGAGGCAAAGTTTTTGTTCTGATTGTGCTTCTCACATTTCTCGTATGTCCAAGTGGCGACCTTCATCTAAGTGAAAACACTTGAAAGTTTTCTGTTAAGAGAAAGCTTTGACCTGATGCAACAGACATGCTAGTGATCAGACACAGAGGCAAGAGTACCTTATGTCACATGATCCACCTCAAGAACAAACAAAGGATCAGAGAGTGGGAGCTGTATGTGAGATTGCTCTGACATCGCTGATGACAGAGGATGTTTTTCCCAGCTATCTGAGACTCATTTGAGACGGCCGAATCCAAATATAATCATTGTGGGTAGTGCAGTAGATGTCTACCGATCTGAGATGCTTCAAATCATAAGTTTGGGTTGGTGAAATGGACTATGGTTAAAGGTAGAGCTGCAAGATTAATCATTAAAAGATTGCGAATGACAATGATTCTGCTATGTCTATTAAACCTTTAACAAGTATGATCACAGCGGAACATTAAAATCTGCTTGACACTGTCGCTGAACCAGAGAGAGCAGTTGTCGTTATGAAACCGCTTCATAAACAGTCCACACAGAATCATTATTTCTGTGTTACAATCATTCAAATTATCACAGAAGGACTGGGATAAAAGTTTATAGCTCGGATATAACCGATGTCTACAGTAGTAATCAAAATAGAATAAATCACCTTTTAAAAAGTAACTTGATGCTTCAAATTATATCAATTACACCGCTACGCCAATAGGGTGTGAAAAATGACTGTTAAAAATGTATTTGTCATTGAATCATTCATTCAAGAGATTCATTCAAAAATGCTGATTCGTCCTCGTGGTTAGTGCGCTGACATGTAATGCAACTGCGCCTCCAGCGACCTGAGTTCGATACCCAGCTCGAGGTCCTTTGCCGATCCCGTTCCCCTCTCTCTCTAACCCACGCTTTCCTGTCAAATCTCTACTGTCCTATCCAATAAATGCATAAAAGGGCCAAAAACATAACTTAAAAAAAATGCTGATTCATCCAGTAATGAAACAAGTGAAGTCTTTATGAGAGAGTCATTGAATCATTCATTCAAAACAATTTTTTTAAATAATTAATTCAAATCAATTAAAATATTTAAATAGACTGCAGCAATTAACATATTGTCAGAACCTCTAAATTACATGTTATTTTGTTTAGTTGTCTATTCAGAAACTTGAGAGAATCGTGATCGCTATTTTAAACAAAAAAATTGTGATTCTCAATTGATCCAGAATCATGCATAAAGGGTCATTTTAAAGGGTTAATTTAAAAGGTCTCAACAGGTGTAAGCAGACACACTCTGAATGTGGTAAAAACCACACGGCAGCCCAGTCTGGTTCGGCTGCTTAATGGTGCAACCAAAAAAAAAGAAAGAAAAACAGGATTTTTTTCACATGGTTCCAGCAGAAGCTATCACAGGGTACAACTCAGACTAGACCTTTCCAACTGACCAAATAGGGAATGAATGAACACATGCTATTCTCATAAACACCCACATTGCTTAAATAGCTGTATTAATGCCACATGCATCTTCCCACGTTCTTCAGTCCACAAGCAGCCATTTCAGAGCTGTTAAAAAAGCCAAGGAGGATGACCATAGAAAGTGACTTGTAGGACACAAGCAAAAAGCAACGGGTGGATATGGTGTGGTGGATGTTGTATTGGCCTAAAGCATATACATCAGATTGGGTGGAGTTGGTACAGTGATTAAATCTGAATGTTTGCTGTTTCGATACCCTCAAGAAGCAAGCCATGAGACATCAGCATTGTTTATGATAAGTTAAAGGGATAGTTCACCCAAAAATGAAAATCCTGTAATCATTTACTCTTCCTCAAAACCTGTATGACTGACTTTCTTCTGCAGAATACAAAATAAGTTTTTGCCCACACAATAAGGATCAATGAGGTCCAAAACAACATTGAAACACATTGACTTTGACTGTATGGACAAAAAAAAATTTAAATCAAGGAGACTGCTGTTCCACAGAATAAAGAAACTCATGCAGTTTTGATGATGACAGAATTTTCAGAATTTTTATATTTGGATGAACAATCTCTTTAATGCCTCTGATCTATGATGACATTGCATGAGACTCTTTAGAAAAAAAATTTAATCGGTTCTGGTTTGCGTAAATTTAAAAAAAAAAAAAAAAAAAAAACATTTAATGGCAAGTAACCAGATGACAAATACAAGAAGCAAATCATCTCAAATGCAGAAAGACAAACATGTGTGAACCTTTAGGAAAGTGCAATAAGCAAGATCCACATGTGCATCATTAACTTATGAGATGACGCCAAATGCCAAAAATATGTACTTGAACAGTGAACAATAATAAAGATAAAGAACTGAAATTAGAGATCTTCAGCAGCTGGAGGAGAGTGTGACTCACATGCACAAACAAAAGTGAAGACTGCATCAATAAACATTAATGTGATACATCTCCAAAACATCAGCAAAATAAAGCAAAAGTGCAGAAATCCCCCTCCATCAATAATACACTGTCTGGCTACGAACCAGCGCTGTGTTTTATGAATTATGGGCTTTTTAGTGGTAAGCAAACTATGGTACCAGAACGATGACTCAGATTCTTGACTTCCCTGCTTGATAATTTCCACAGAGATTGGTCTGTTTACACACAACACTCTGCTGAAAGCTCAATGATAAAGCCATCAATATGTGATGTGATCTAACACACACTCCCATCACTTCTCCACTTATCGCTCAACATCAACTAAGAGGAAAGGAAAATGGATTTCTAATTCTAAGGCTGGCATATATTTAGCAAAATTAAATGGTGATGAAAAAATGTGATCTTTAAAGAGTAATACATCAAGTTCAGGTAATTGTCTTGTTGGGCTGCTTTTTTATAACAAGCAACTATAATTCAGTCAGTGCCACAAATATACAAAATTAAATGTTGTCTGGTGATATTCCAGTGGAAAGATATAATTTTTAAATATATTTTTTTATGTGATTGTTTCTTCTATACCGGGTTTTTTTTTTTTTTTTTTTTTTTACAAACTTTTGGATGGCACAAATCTTCAATTATATATCCCTTAAAATATAGCAGCTATATTTTTCCATATATAAAGGCTCATTTATATTGTCATAAATAAAAGAATATTATATATTATATATTTATATGTGTAAAACATTATCTTAAAATATTTACGTTTTATTAAGTTGACACCACTCACCAATTAGAAGGCAAAATGAAACATAATATAGTCTTTCCCTTACTGTTTCATCTTAAAGCAAAAAGGCAGAAACGTCTCGGTTACGTATGTAACCCTCGTTCCCTGAAGGAGGGAACGGAGACGTACGTCGGAACTGACCGACGAATTGGGGATCATTTTCAGAGACCAATCTACTTTGAGTGTTTAAAAACGCAGCCCTCCCCGCAGCCCGGGTATAAATAAGGAAGTGGAATACCGCATCCTTGCTTTTTCTGCTGAGGAGCCGAACTAGTGACTCGGCCTTCAGCGGAAGCACAGCACCTGTGGCGACGGGACGTACGTCTCCGTTCCCTCCTTCAGGAAACGAGGGTTACATACGTAACCGAGACGTTCCCTTTCAGTCGGTCACGTTCGACGTACGTCGGAACTGACCGACGAATTGGGGATCCTGCCAACACGCCACAGCGCTAGCCCTTCCAACACTCTGCCTGAGCTCCCTGGCCCGCCCAAATGTTGGAGCGGCAAGTCAGGGCTCTAAGCGGAGAAGGTCAGTCACTGCCGCTCTGCAAGACCCACTCAGTGTGACTATTGGATAACGCTGGGAAAGCGTGCCCGTCTCGGGAGATGGAACGCTGCGGAGCCACATCCTTCTAAGGAAGGAGAGGTGGCAGTTACACATAAGGACTAACCAACAGGGGAGTACAACATATGGCAGTCTCTGGGGTGGATCCAACCTAGTTGTAGGGGGGAAAGAACACCATCAGAGACATGGGGCTAGCCGAGTAGGGTAGCTTGTACCGAGGAGGAATACACATATGGGGTCGCCATAGGGACCGCTACATATGGATACCCAGCCTACACACACGTTCCACATGCATACAGGTGTAGACCTGGGGTCAGACGCCCGCAACGCCTGACCGCCGAGGGTAGCGGAAGAGCTTGACAGGTTTAGCCATTTCTGGGGAACACAACTGGAGACAATAAACACACGTATCCGGCCCAGCGGGCGGGAGTGGCGTTGCAAGCCGACACTATAACGGGTCCTTCGCGCTACTGGTCACTGGGGGCGAGTATACGGGAAGATACCGGCTCTACACGGAGGCTATAGAATCTAGCGAACGTGTTAGGTGTCGCACAGCCCGCAGCTCTACAGATATCTGTCAGCGAGGCGCCTTGAGCCAGCGCCCAGGAGGAAGCTACACTTCTAGTTGAGTGTGCTCGCAACCCGAACGGGCAAGGCACGTCTTGGGATTGGTACGCCAAGACGATAGCATCTAGGCACGATTCGCTGACCGAAAGTGTGTGCAGGTCCCCTACCCTCTTGATAGAGGCCAATGCAGTCAAGAGCACTGTCTTTATGGACAGGATCTTTAACTCTATAGACTGTAAAGGCTCAAAGGGAGGACTCTGAAGTGCCCTGAGCACCAGAGCTAAGTCCCAAGAGGGTAACAAGTTAGGACGAGGAGGATTTAGCCTCCTCGCACCTCTGAGGAACCTGACGATTAGGTCGTGCTTTCCTAAGGACTTACCTTCAACTGCGTCGTGATACGCCGCAATTGCTGCGACGTACACTTTGAGGGTGGAGGGAGACAGCCTTCACTCCAGCCCATCTTGCAGGAAAAAAACACCTTCGGGGGTCTTCCCGGCAGGAAGAGCACCATTCAACGCATAGAGGCGCCTCATAGAGGGAGCTCTCGCAGAAGTGATGGTGTCTACCACAGCTTGTGGCAGGCCACCTAGAACCTTCGCATCCCGTCCAGGGACCAGACATGGAGTTTCCAGAGGTCTGGACGCGGGTGCCATAGAGTGCCCCGTCTCTGAGAAAGTAGGTCCTTCCTCAGAGGAATGGGCCAGGGAGGGGCTGTCGCGAGGAGTGTGAGTTCGGGGAATCAGGTCCGGTTGGGCCAATAGGGCGCAACTAACAAAACCTGCTCCTCGTCCTCCCTGACTTTGCACAGAGTCTGTGCAAGAAGGCTCACTGGGGGAAACGCATACTTGCGCAGGTCCCGGGGCCAGCTGTGCGCCAGTGCATCCGTGCCGAGGGTTCCCCCGGTCAGGGAATAGTACAACCGGCAATGGGTCGAGTCCGGAGAGGCAAACAGGTCTACCTGTGCGGCTCCGAAGAGGTCCCATATCAGCTGGACCACCCGGGGATGGATTCACCACTCTCCTGGAGGTGTCGACTGTCGTGAGAGCTCGTCGGCTGTCCGATTGAGCGCACCAGGGATGTGAATGGCCCGAAGCGACCTCAGATGCTTCTGACTCCAAAGGAGGAAATGGCGAGCGAGTTGCAACACGCGGCGGGAGCGTAGACCACCCTGTCGGTTGATGTATGCAACGGTCGCAGTGCTGTCCGTATGGACCAGTACGTGCTTGCCATGTAGAAGCTTTTTGAGGCGGCCCAGCGCAAGACGTACTGCTAGCAACTCGAGGCAGTTGATGTGCCAATGCAGTTGGGGCCCCGTCCACAGACCCGAAACTGCATGCCCGTTGTACGTGGCCCCCCAGCCGGTGGATGAGGCATCCGTGAAGACCACAGCATGCCTGGACACTTGTTCTAGGGGAACTCCTGCCCGTAGAAACGAAGGGTCCGACCATGGGCTGAAGGTTTGGCGACAGTACGGAGTAACTGGGACCCGGTACTTGCCGCTGTGCCACACCCATCTCGGGACTCGGCCATGAAGCCAGTGCTGAAGCGGTCTCATATGAAGCAATCCGAGTGGCGTTACCGCGGCTGCAGATGCCATATTCCCCAGGAGCCTCTGAAAAAATCTCAGTGGGACCGCTGTCCTGCCATTGAACGTATTCAAGCAGTTCAACACTGACCGGACTCACTCCTCTGTGAGGCGCACAGTCTGGTTGACCGAATCCAGCTCCATATCGAGATAAGAGATCCTCTGCGTGGGGGAGAGTTTGCTCTTCTCTCGGTTGACCCGAAGTCCCAACAGGCTGAGGTGACTGAGCACCATGTCCCTGTGTTCGCACAACGGATGCCCTTGAACTTTGGAGGCCGGCAGGCAAACTGAATCGCATAGCCGAGTCTGATGGTACGGATGAGCCAGCGAGACGGCCTGGGGAGCGCTAGCCAGGCCCCCAGAGACGAACAAGCGGGACCAACAGGACCACAGAAGTACCCGGGGTGGGGCAGCGAAGTGGGACACACGGACCCGACTCGGGATGCCCGCACACTGCTGCCCCCTGGCGAACGGAGAGGAGGAAGAGAGTGGCAAGGCATTGAAGCGTCGCACACTGCTGACCTCGCCCTCTTGGGGCCCAGGGAGGGAGGAAACTGCTCTTTTATTGAGAATGTGGGTACCGCTGGACTCCGGGATGCCAGCGGCAGAACGGAAACCAAACAAAAAATATTCTCCCCCCGGTCCTCCTCCGGGGAAGGGAGGGGTGCGGACACCATCTCCCAGAGAGCAGCTCCTCTTCTCCCTGGGCTGCCCGTCTCAGGGCCGCTTGCCCTTGCACTTCGTGGGGCCCTTGACGGGTTGGGCGCCTCCCCTAAGCCACGGCCACCTGCTGCCCGGGTGGAGACAGCAGCTGGTCGTCGGGGCAGGATGTTCTTAATCGCCTCCGTCTGCTTCCGAGCCGGAGCCCCGAAAGTAACGGCTGGCCCCCCATGGAAAGGACCAGCGCGCTCTCTCGGAAACTCCACCGGCGCAGGTGCGGAGGATGGAGGGGCCAGTGGGGGTTGACCCGTCGGGGAAGCCCTCACTGTTATCCTCAGGTCACCAAAGCTATCAGCTGAAGTAGCAGCCCTCTGCTTTGCAGCGGGAGGGCCACTAGATCGGGGGATACGCAAAGGGACTCCACCCCATTTGAGGTATTCGAGCCTTGACCTAAGCACCGCGATGGTCATGTTCCCGCAGTGGGAACATGAGTCATTCACAAAAGCTGCCTCAAAAGCTGAACGCCCAAACACGTGAGACAACGATCATGACCGTCAACTGGGGACAGAAATCGACTGCATCCAGAAATGACATCTTGAAAAAGACGCAGTCAAACCGTTTAGCTCTTTTAGAAAAGGAAAAACCGCTCTGGTAGTGCTGAAGCACACAGGGGAGATGGCCGCGGCTCATAGCAGTTCGAACAGTGCAAGCCTGCTGTGAGCACTCATGCGGTATTCCACTTCCTTATTTATACCCGCGCTGCGGGGAGGAGCGTAGAATGCGTGAACCGCATGCCAATGTCCATTGGCTCGTTTTTAAACACTTTTTTTTCGAGTATGGCCCTGTATGACGTCATAAAGGGTGGAATTCCTTGTATGGGCACTTCTCCCGGATGAGCGTGTGCGCACATCAACCAGAGCGAGAGCAAGAGCACGTCCATCAACGAGCTTCGTTCAGGTTACAGGCGCCGTCAGCAGTGGTGTCATTTTGTTTTTAGAGCACAAAATCAACAATGTCACTAAAGAAGTGTGTTTCTGGTTGTGAGGGAAAGATAACCTTGTTCAGCTTCCCAAATAATCTAGCGTTAAGGAAACGGTGGATGCTGTTTGTTTTTCCAGAGCAGCAATGGAGTTCTGCAAGTGTGTTTGTTCCCGGTCATGAGTCGAAACCACAGGCGGTGAGTGAAACTGCATCAAATGTCTGTGTTTTGTTGGCAATCAGCGCGTAAGTGCATATAATGTAAACAACACAAACGTATAGTGAATCAAAAGTTATCCAGGGATAATGCCATGATGTATTGTGCGCGTGTGTGTGCTCGTGACTCTTTAGCACCGCCCACTGCACACCTCCACCATGAGCTTGGCTGTTTTCGGAAAAGATTCGGTACAGCGTATCCGTCTTTTGTAAATATGATAAAACTAAAGACTGGCAGAAACTGTGTGTGTTATGTACCCTTTAAAGTTAAGGGATGCATTTTTTTACCTCCTAAGCTGGAGAAGCTGAATTTCTTTAAAAAAAACAAAACACTTTTTAAATATATTTTCAGCAGACCAACCAAGAGATTGACAAGTTGGCACTACCTGACCTTAGCATTTTTATTGCAACAAATTAATTGTCACCATGTCTGTAACACCGCAGAACACATTGCTGTGGTATAAGCTGGTCTTTTCAGCAAGTTCAAGTCATTGTGGTGAGATTGAAAAGATGATGTCAACAGCATTGTTTTCTTTTATTGCACTTATTTTTATCTACTCATTTCTATCTGAAATGTCAGAAATACTTGATGAACTTTTCATAGAAAATATAAAGCTTTTTTCAAGACTAAACACCACAAAAACAAAAGGGCAGACACACACCTGTATATATATAATTAAGATTTATCTTTATGAACCGTTTTTGCAGCTGACTGAATGTGCATGTTAATCTTAAAGTACACCTCTGCACAAAGCAGCATTGTTTAAGGTCTAATCTTAATCAGTATTCATATCTGCAAATCCACAATCTAGCATAGCAACAGAGAAGCAAATTTAGTAAAAACAGCAAATCAAAGCCATCTACTTCCTTTAATTGTTAAAAGTTGCACTCTGACTTTTGACCCTGCTATGTTAAGTAAGATGATTGCCAAGAAGGGTTGCCATAGTTGTGGGACACAAACAGATCATGTACCAGTGAAATTCCCCTTCCTCTGCATCCAATTCTATTTTCAAAATGCTTGTCCATGTTGTCCACAAAGGTAACAATGTCTTAGAGTTGTAAAAGGGGGGCTTTTCAATGCTTTCTGGTAAGGTCGTAAAATGTTCTTTCAGTCCAGCAGGGTCTAAGACGGTTGGTGGACATTAATAGTCCCGTTCTAAACAGTAAGCGAAATCTTTACAGGCCTGGACTGCAGGTGTAGGACTTGCAGTGAAAAAAGCTGTATTGAATTCGGTCACGACCTCTAACAATGGTACAAAAGCACTGTCTAATCCATCAATTTAAAGTGTAAATTCAGTTAAATAAAAATGAGTTGCTATTTGTGTTACGGTCGAAGTGCATTTACAAGGAGATTATTCATAATGAAGATAACTTTTATCACTTGCTGCTTTTATTGCTTCTAGCTTTATTGATGTAGTGCATGTAGGGATGATTCCCTTTAAAAAAAAAAAGCAGATTAGCTAAATCACAGCCATTACCCATTATTTGTTATTTGTAGTATTTGCTAGAAGGGACATTTTTATTCAAGAAAGATTATGATCGGGAAAATGTGTAGCACAGGGAGAGTCATTATTAATATTTTTTCAGTGTTTTCCCAGAAGAGAAAGACTGTAAATTAAATTGTCTATCAGCTAAAAGTCAGTTTTGCCAATCTTTAGTAGTGCACTAGCCTATAGCACATATGAAACTAAAAGTCACAAAACTTTCATTTCAATGGGTCTTGAAATAAAAGTAAGAGAGAGGAAATAAGATGCCATAGGCCAGACTTGAACCTCAGTTGTATAAACTAACTGGGGTTATTTTATTTAAATTAGGAGACATCCTATCTTTTATTAAATTATATAGACTCTGAAGATCCAATTGTTAATGGATGTTAAATAAAATTCAGAGAGCTCGTGGCCAAGAGCGAGTCAAGGCCGGGTAAATACGCAGCCAATCCTTCCAAGCACTCAGTCCGTGGTCAGGCTCCTAACCTGTTCTCAAGTATATCAACCCTGACTCTGTTTTTTTTAATTATTCTTTTTTATGTTCACCACTTTCCTTTATCATTCCAAAATGGTCTGTCATCATCTGTTTGTACTACAAAACAAGTCCCTCCAGCTGTATCTTTTCATCAGAACACTGAGGAACAGGATCAGAACAACTAGACAAAAGACTAAATAGGAAACCACAAAGGGCAGGGTTTAAAAGTAACAGAGAGAATGGCCTAGGTGACAAGGCTACTTTGTAAAATAAGACTGTGATTATCAACTTTTCAGAAAATCAGAATATGGATAGAAACTAGTACTCAAGTGACAGCAATGATTGATTATGAAAACAATGAGTGACTCGAAAGCTTACAATTAAATTCACTCTGATCAAAACAACTAGACAGAACAACTGCATGTAATGGGCTCTTTAGATGTGCTAAAAACACATGTTAGTGAAATGTCACATTTCATCACAGAACCCACTTTGGCACTTGTCAGTGTGCCAAAAGTGGCAATTAGCTTTGACTAATAATATTACCTTTGTGTGGCACTAAAAGAAAAAAAACATTTTAATAGAAAAGATAATAGTGTTAATTAGCTTAATACAAGATTATAGTTAATAGTAGCTTAATACCAGATAATAGAAGTGTGTGGTACTCCAAGTGCTTTCGTACACTATTTGTTGGAACGTGTTGTGTTCTCTGCAGTGAGCTGTTCAAAAGCTGCATGCGCATAAAGTGAATAAAGACATTCTTTATTGCTGCCAAACTATACAATAGTATTTATTTGATTTAAACAGACTGAAGGTTAGGTCATTTGAATTTACGAACTGTATGAATGGGAATCGGGTATCTTTCACATCTTAACGATCCCTGGATTCGGACTGCACACTGGTCGACCTGTACTTGAGCTGTGTTCGAAATCGCCCTTTAGTGTACACTGGTTGTACACTCGTTATTGCGGTGCATCATGGAATTTGAATGAGTGCACTTGATCACGTCCACTATAGTTTCAGACACCACTACAAAAGGCTGTCCCCTCAAATAGTGCCCTATCCTCCTGGGTGCCACTGTCCTCGTACGAGGACATTATATTTTAGATAATTTCTCTGACACCATACATGTCACAGTTTTAAGTCTGTATGTCCTGTAAAGAGCACGTTCAGGGCTTTTCAGAGATACCATTTGTTTTGAGGTTTCACCAAGACAACAACTTCTCCTTACGGAAATATGATAATATTTTGTAATATTTTGTAATTATCATTTAAATATGACTAATTTTTAAATAGTTTGTTATAAATCAGCATCTCAGGAAAATGTTATGGGGTTTCTAATCAAAATATGACTTTCTGTTACAAAACAGGGCACTGATTTCATACATGTCCTCAATAGAGGACACCGGGACTTAAAGCATGTTTATCAGGCATTTTAGGAGACAACAAGTAAATAGGGAAAGAAATTATATATCAATGTTCCTATAAAATAATGAGTTATATAAGAGGGTTCAGAATTCATACAGTATGTGGAGATCTAATTAAAACTCACAAAAGATTATGGTAACACTTTACAATCAGGTCCTTCCTGTTAACATTAATTAACATGACCATAATGCATTAGCTAACATGACCTAACAATGAACAATATATTTTTAAAGCATTTATTAATCTTAGTAAAAATATAGTTCACTGTTTATTCATGTTAGTGCATTAACTATGTTAACAGACAGCCTTTTGGCTTTTAAAAATGTATTAGTAATTGTTGAAATTAACATGTATTATTCATTGTTAGTTCATGTTAACAAATGAAACCTTATTGTAAAGTGTTACCAAGATTATATAAACTGCTGCTTCGCTTATTCCCATGACACCTTTTTATTTCTAATAGTTAAAATTACAAATGAATATCTAATGTTGAATCTCATGCTCAGGAATTATAGTAACACCTAAAGTTGTGAAATTAATTACTATGTTTTTCATATTTTATTTTGTTTTAATGCAAATTTCCACAAATGTGCATAACATCATATCTTTGAATAAAATTTGCTTTGGTACAATATGTTTTGACACCATAATTGCCCTCTTTTTCACATGTGTCACAATATTGTTTTTTTAACCGTGGAAAGCTTTTATAACCTTGCTTAGGTTACCAGCATCTTTCAAATCCCTCACTTCATCAATACAAAGGCTAAATTACTATCTGCCTGTCAGATAAATTCCTCCATAAACTGTCCATTCAAATAGGTCCATTTGTCTGAATCATGGGTGACTGGTATATTTGCCTTTTGTTTTTGTTTAGATAGAAGATGGCATTTATCTTAATTGATCTCAAATGGTTTTGCCATTTTGACAAACATCAGAGAATTATTAGCCAAAAGAATAATATTTCCAAACATTCAATATTTTTAAAGAGTATCTGTTGTTGTTTTTCACTTGCTTTACAAGCTGTGCCATGACAAGGACACTTCACCTCACATCCATTCATGAAACCTCATGTAGCAGACACCAATGACAGTAATAAATAAAGCCAAACAGGCATCCTGCAGAAGCTGGTCTAAGCAAACTGACAAAGCAGGGTAGTGACAATGTTAAGAAACCATTGGCTACACTTTGCAAGGGCTTTTTCCTGACAGGAAAAGTAAACATGATGCTTCATTAAACGGTCTTCCATATGGTGTGATGCTGTCCAACAAATCATGTTTCAGATCCAGAGAAGGCTGGATACTATTACTTAGTGATAGCTTCAACCCACACTCTCATTTTGACTCAAGGAGAAATAGGGTTCAACACATTTCATTTCTTCACACAAAGCAGTCCCATGAATGCCATCTGAGGGATGTATAAATGGACTTGTTAGTTAAAAAAAAAAAAGTCTGATGTTGGCTTGAGGAGAACAGATATAGATGCAAGACATTACACTGGTTTGTGTTCATCTCCTGATGCTGAGTCTCTTTTTTTTCCTTTTACATTGTAATATACTGTCTTCTGTTAAGATTTTGGTTTCATGCTCATGTCACTTTTGAGTGGTTTTTGTTTCATTTTTGCACTTTTCTTTTGTTCTTCCATGTCTTTTTGTAAATTTTCTATATTATTATTATTATTATTCAATAAGTATACTATTTGGGTTCAAAACTTTTATCTTATTAGGCTGAGCCAGTGTTATTTTAGTTTTTATTCTAGTTTTATTAATATTTTGAATGATCTTTTATTTATATATTTTTAGTTTTCATGTTCATTTTAGTTTAATTTTTAGTAAAAAAAAAAAAAATTAATTTATTAGATTTGAGTTTTTTTTTTAAATATTGCTATTTCATTTAATTTTATTTCAGTTTTGGTTTTTATTTATATCCAGTTTATTGTCAAGGCAACATTTCTAATTTTCATTTAGTTTAAATTTTTCAACTTTTTTATATTTTATTATTTTTTTATTATTTTATTTTATTTTATTTATGTTTTTAATACTTTTAGTTAACAATAATAACCCTGAGCTGAGCATTTGGTTCTTTGCATCTCTAGCCTTGATCTAAGAATCATTCAAAAGTAATTTAACATACAACCCAAATATACAGACACAGCAGGAGCCCTCTTAATGCGATAACCATGATCAGAGGCGTTTCTCAGTGGACACATATTAAAGCTCAAGGCAGATAATTATTTTTTCCAGAGATTCCAATCTACCACAAAAATTACATATGATAAATATCAAACCATTTCTTTTTTTCTGAAAGCTTTGAAATATTTTCACTTTGGCATTCATGTATTACTGAATGAAAAGGCTGATATTCCAAGCAAACACTTAAACAAGTGCTTTCAAAACATCCTTGATGTTTAAGTTGATGCAGTTGAGTGGTACAGTATAATGATGTAGGTTATTTTACTTTGAGATAAAAATGAACAGGAATGGAGCAACAGTTCCTGTGATGATTATGTAAGAATTCTGGGTATGTCCATTGAAAGCATCTGCCAAAGGAATAGACTGCCAAAACTCAAAAAATAAAGAAATGTTCTAAACTTGAGGAAGTTTCCACACATAAAGTTAAAGTCGGCATAAAACGGAAGTTGGGACTGTCTTTTCTTTCCCTTGTGATGTATATCTGAGTGAAACGGCTTCTCAAACAAGAAAAAATGTAGGGCAGATATGATTTTGTCCATCGGGAATTGATTGGATCGTTGGATCATTGTGGTTTTCTATTGTTGCGTTCTCATGTGAGTGACAGGTTGCCCAGCCCTTGCACCAGTAAACACGTCATAAAAGAAGAGAAGAGATGTTGTTGCAAGAGGGAGTGAAAGTTATTTTGATTAAGGATTATGAGTGCACATTAATTTTACAATAACACATTTAAATCATTTATATAAATCATTTATAAATATAGCTGCAAGCAGTGATGACGGGACCAAGGCCCGGCAATGGCAATTTTCTGGGATCAACGCTCTGTGTGAAAGAAGCTTAAAAGTGTAATGAACTGGCTTTTTATATTTTTTTATACTGTTGTCTGAGGTCAACTTATTAGGTTCGCGTGGTTTTTACATTCAAAAACATCACAATCAATAAGTAATAGGCTATTTTCTACCCTGGTTTTGAGCCTCTCTCCTGGAACGCTCGGTTTTTATGGGCATGCCGCATTGAAGACTTAGAAGTAAACTTCTAAGAAAACCCACTGCTATGATTGGATAACAGTTTTGCATATTATAATTAGTTTCGACTCCCCCGTCAGTACACGTGGGGAATTGTTTTGAAAACGTCCAATGTGGAAAAATGGCAACCGGAATGATTCGCCCATACATGTTCGACCCAGAGTCTGATCCCGAATCGCAGGACAATGAACCAAGAACACCTCAAATACAAAGGATATTACAGCCTGTGGCAGCTTGGTAAGTTATCCTTAATTAGGTTTATTTCTAATGTATCTTTTAGGTTTTTCTAATCTTTTAACTGTCTGTTTGACAAGCTACATCCTTCATAGTTGGACCCTTCTGTGACTGATTAGACACGTACACATAATCAGTAGATATCAAACGATCTGTAACAATGCAATACTATCACATATAAAAAACATGTTTTACTCACATAAGTGTGTTGCACCATTCCTGTCGGATCCAATATAGAAGGCACAGCATTGTGTTTTAATCTCAATATGTCTGCAAATCCAGTCTCGACCTGTGTCTTGTTTACAAACGATTCCGCGGTGAAATGAAGTAAACAAACGTGCAATGTCTTACGCACGTGAGCTGGAACTTCATTAAAAATAAAGTTCAACCACACATTCCTAATATTAGAATCCGAAGGAAGCTTATGTAGCGACTGTGTTCTTCCACAACCAGGCACAGCGCAATATCTTGCTATCTTCGGCATGTTTATTGCTCGGTACCGCGATCCGTTTAGCTCCAAGAGTCGGTGGGCGGGGCTACAGAATCAGGCGTACTTATTCTTATGTTGAGGCGGCGTTTAACCACACGATGACGTCAAGGGTTGGCATATTCTGAGATCGAGCGTTTGCTGGGCATGGTGTCAATAAAAGCTTTTCTTTGACTAACAAGGAAGTTTTCAGCTCCGAAACTTACAGGATATTCTTATATCACGATGAACTTTTATATATCAAAGGCTGAATGAAAAGATGATTTCTCAATTCATGACCCCTTTAAGACTTTTCAAGGCTTAAGAAGACTTTAGTCTTCTTGTATGAACCTGAATTCATTTGACTCTTGATTGCTGACGTAGTGTGACTGTTGAACCTCATTTCTAGACAGGTTCAGCATCGCTCCTCTGGGGCTATATTGTGCCGGGAATTTAATTTGACACCATTCATTCACATCCTCCTTACATCTAGTTAAGTTATTCACATGCCCACCCACATGGTGGCTATCCATGTGAAAAACTGCACATCTTTAAGAAAACAAAAGACAAAAAGGAGGTAGACTTGAGGGCCTAAAAAAATCCTTCTCTTTGAGCAAAGACTGTGACAACTCTCCCCATTCCCCATGGGAAGTCTCAGCATTAAAGGCAAGAAAGCACAAATTTCAGAGCAGATTTAAAATCCTGTGAGCCCTTCAAAATGAAATTACTCTCACCCATTCCTCACAAAACACTCGGTATAGGTAATAAATGTAAAGTTTCTCGAATCTGATAAGCATTGGATTCATTTAAGCCTTTAGCGCATGAGATTATGTAGGCCAAAAAAAAAAAACTGATTATGTCAAAGCTACTGATAGACATTAATATGACTGTGCTGTGAAGCCCTGATATGTGTAATAAGCTGGTTGACCTTCAATTGTCAAAACATTCCAGAGCATATAGGCTATCATTAGAGCTGTCCATCACTATATTGCCTTAGGTCTAGCATCAATTATTTTGCCTTATTATTTAAATCATGACAGATAGACGCAAAAAACAATTTGCATTTACAATCAAATTTGACAACCAAAGGAAAAACCTTGTTCAAAATCAATAAATGAGATTGGACAGCTACAAATTCTTGTATACTGATTATCAAAACATACGTGATGTTTGTTGCATATTCACTTCTATCAAGGTTTGTCAAATCATATTATATTTTACACAGCAGCTCTAATCAATAACAGCGCAGGGGTGTGATGAAGCGGGAAATAGAAAACATGGAGTGGATCTAAAGTGGAATGACTGTGAATGTTGATATTGATATTTAATAAAGAGGAAGTTAATGTTGAGCGCTGTACCTTTTGGACACAACATTGCCACTTGGCTTTCTCACAGCCAAAATAACCATTGTGGATCTCCGAGCAACAAACAGTGATGTTTGGTTGGTGAATGAATCAGTGTGCTTGAACGAATCAACTGAGTAAATGATTCAATGACTTGATCATAAAGACAGTCCTTTGATTTGTTCCTGAATGAATGTGCGTTTTTTAACAAATCGGTTGGAAGGAATTTGTTCAATGATTCACTCATACAGACAGCTACTTGCTGCCACCTACTGGTGTATGGATGTAACATGCAGAAAGAGTCGGAATCTGATCATGTAAATTAGTTCAAATTACCTCAAAGGATTTAGATTTGCATAAACTGGATGTACTAAAAAATAGAAATCATTTGCAGAGGTCATATTGTGGGAGAACTATGCATAGGCTACTGTATATAACTGTGTGCAAATCATAAAATGGGCTAATTATTTGGCCTCATGTGCACTTTATATATAAAAGTCATTTTCTGGGAACTATTTTAACCTCACTAAATCAAATTAAATACATTTTATCAGGTTTCTTTCTGATAAGAAGTCGTATTTTTAGCTGAACATTTGCACATGAAAAGCTATGGCAAACTATTTGCTATTGTGGTCGCCAAAACAATCATTGATATCCAATGTTGTTTATTGACCAAAAAATGGTCAAAATGTGTTTGTGTTCGGATGCATACTATAAAAAATATGAATAAAATTGCCTCCTGTACATATCATGATGGTAAAAAATGTATTCTAATATCTGAGACTAATCGTTTCCAAGCTAAATTACTCTAATGAATTGCATCATGTCTCAGTTAGAAATACTGTTCTGCTGAGACACTGTCTGGAACCTTACAATTTGTCAAAGAGAAAAATGTGAAGGCCAAATGAGCAGGAAGATTGCGATCAGAAGGCTGTTCTGTGCATGCATGATTGTGTGTGTATGTGTGTAGAGGAGTTGGATAAGGGTGACTGGCACTGAATCTCTCTGTGAACAGTAGGGCACTTTCCTTATTTAACCACTTCACTCATCTAGCACTGGAATGCTTTACCGCTACCCTGTGGGTGGTCAGTCTCCTCTCCTATATGCACCTGGGCACACCTGGGCTGCCATACATATATACACACTACTGGAGCCCACCTAGAAAGAGGTGACCGACAGCAGCACCTGAGCCTCCCTGAGAATTTAGATGCTCTCTGGCCAGACAAAATGAAGTCTGTTCCATCAACCCTTCATTAGCATACTGACTCAACACACACATTTATAAGAATCTCAGCTGCATGTATAGGCACTGTCATTATCTTCTGTAATGCCCACACATACAGTATTCTGTGATTTACAGCACAATCCATTAAATAAGTGGTAATATTACAACATGCCAGAAGCTCACGTTATCTTGCATCCTCAACGCCTTGAGAATATTTCTAGAGCTTATAGGGTAGAAGTGGAACTAATTAAAATGTCTGAGATTTCAACTAAACATGTGTTAGTTTTAATGTCAGAAACAAACCCATTAGTTTCTGGCAAGAAACGTTTTAAAATCAGGTCCCATGGTGGTTCAGCATAAAGTTGGGCTTTTTCTTCAATTAAGATTTACTTTAAGCACCCTTCTGCATCTGAAGAGAAAACATTAGCATTCAAATGAAAGCACCTACATTTTTGCCATTTTGGAAGAGAGCATCTGGCAAGGGAGGAGATAAAAATGTAATGGTCTCTGCCAACACTTAAAAAAAATACAACTGAATTGAACGCAATGAAAATATGAAGGACCGAGCAGGATTTAAACTTGGGTTACATACAGTACAGTGCAACATATCACTGTCTATATATTTTACTTCTTTGACAAACCATTAAAAATATTACTACATTAAACATTTTTAATTAATAAAAAAAAAAAAAAGAAGAAATTTAACTGGCTGATCATTTTCTGGTATACAAAAGCAAATTTAGTATAGGGCTAAATTAAATAATCATGGATGGATGAAAATATAACGCTTGAATATCCAACCTGTATATGTCTGTCTGAACGTGAACTCCTGATATAGCCAATGAAAATTATTCATGTTCTCTAAGTAAACTTACATTTTATAAATATAAATTGATTCATGCTTGCAGATCATAAAATTGTGACAAATTGTGCAACCAAATATTAGTGACTTGTACTGACAAACAGATGCTATTTTATCGGGTTCATTAAAAAAAAATTGCCAAAATGTCAAAATCAAGCAAGATTCAAACCTTTCACACTTAACCTTCAAGAAGAAAAGAGCATTCAATTTGAACCATGCAACTGCACTACCAAAACATGGGCTTTCTTTACTTTATAGTGGAGAAATGAAAAGCTCAGTGCTCAGCCTTTGACTTTTTGCTTATTTTATTTGCCTCACCCGTATTTGCTTTCATTTAAATGCAAAACTATACGTCTTATGGAAAACCTCAACCCCCTTTGAGATTAAACACACCACATTTGTGACAGAGCATGACAAGCATGCGTGTAGGGGAGGCAGATGTAAGACAGCAGGTTTAAAATAGAACACAATTGTCCAATTTAGACAATTCTTTCCACAACTGCAAAGAAGGTTGTTGTCATGAGAATGCTACAACCAATCCCATTTTGGACTGATGATTGCCTAGCAACCTAGCAAGATCAATAACCAATGGGGTCAATGTTCTAGTTAGCCTACTTAGCCCCTGCTGGTAGATGCTGGAACTACACTACTGTACATGGCGGCCAAAACCATTTTTATTTTATGGTCATCACTTGTCCTGAACATTATAAAGCATGTAGCAACTGCAATTGAAATGAAAGGGAAAGCTAACAGATACATTTCCCCTAATAGCTCTTTCCCTGTTACAATAGGTCAGTGCCACTTTGAGGCAATTGGCACAAATAACAACCACAAGGGGGCCTTAAAGTCTCCAATGCTCAGCCCAGAAGGTGCCACATTTCCAACTGAGCTCTTGTTTTCCACAGCAAGTTGAATGGGCATCTGTTAGTCACCTGTGCTCCTAAAAGCACATTTCCCCATGTGAAACAGGATCTCGTCTTGGATGCTAGGAGAGTTTTGTGCTGCGTTGTTTGCGTTTTTGGTCTCTGGCATGGCATGAAGCCAGAGGCTAGTGCTGTTGGCCTCGATTCACACAGGCGGTCATTAATGAGAGATAAAGCAGAGACACAGAAGAGGTCTGTGGAGAGCAGGGCAGCTCCCTCAGCTCCCTCTTTCTCTCCTTTGCTCCACAGAGACCTCTTTCTCCTCACTCAAATTTCTTACTGTGCAAAGCTTCCCACAAACACAAGGATAATATCCTGCTTGCACCTCAGGCAGACACAGGGAAGGGCTGTTGAGAAGAGAGGAGGTCAAAGGGGATACCGGGGAGGGGCGCTGCGTAAACTCCAGCTTGCGGACGTGAGGCCTCTACATTTTCAGTCCCACAGCATCAATTAGCATGTTGTCCCCTGCTTCTCTGCAGCTAAGAGCGAGAAAAAGTGAGAACACTCAAGCCCTGTGATCGCCAGGCCCATGGGAAGGCAACAATGCACCATTGGAGAACCACAGAGTAGCGAGTGTACAGCCTCGCAAAGCTCCTCTCTGGGGTCATTTCCTACCTTCTCTCTTAATTTCCTTGTTTTGGTTCATGAGTTGTGAAGGTTGGTTTTTCAGGAAGCTGCATGAAAGAGCAAATGTTTCATTGGGACTGTATTTACAAGCGAGTGTCACTATCTAAGCGTGAACTAAAACCCATCAGATGAATGACAAATACACCATTGATTACACAAACGTAAAGCTTAACAATGTCCATAGTCAGGAAAATAACAGGGCACAAACAATGACGTAAGCACTTGTCCAAAGTACTGTGTGGTCAAACAGCTGCATTGGTCTGATGGTAACAAACCTCAAAGTCTTATTATTCATGTTGCCTATCTATCTATCTATCTATGGGTCAATGACATGATGTGCATATTTATGTGTCCAAGTGCATTATTTCTTTTTAAAATAATTTGATAAATTCATGACATATATCACTTTATTCTATAAAACCCATTTAGTTTGAATTTTATGTTTTGTTATCTTAAACCCCTAAAATGTCAGGTGGTGCAACTGTCCGAACAAATGAACAGACTATTTACTATTTAAAATGGTGTCTTAATAAAAACATTAAAAAATTAAATACTATGGCATCATTTTAGGTTTGAAACCTTTCATATAAACAAATTTTATAAATATCAGTAGTTTTAAAGCTGTTGAGATAATTGAAAAACTTTTGTCCAGCAATTTGTATATTCTTAAATGTCAGGGTGGCACAGCTGCAAACATGGCTCTTTTATTATGAATTGACAAGTAACAGTAAACATGATAATGCTTCATCCAGAGGACCCAACTGATCCTTGTGGCAGGGTGAAAGGGTTTGTAGATCTCTCTCAAATACTGGTAAAAACAAATTAGGTTGGTACACTTTCCATGTCAGGTGGTACAACTACATATACATACAACTGTTTGGTTGTACCGCCTGACATAAAAACTGTCAAAAAATGAATTTAAACACTTTGAAATGTTATTTAACAACTGAAACTTGTTTACACACATTGTTCATGACTCAAAAATATGCATTACATCAGTTTTGATCTATCTATCTATCTATTGTGGCATCGTGAGAGGTAGGGTATCCCCAAAGGATGGATCTATCTATCTATCTATCTATCTATCTATCTTAATCAAGGGTTTATCAAGCAAACATCAAGTTTATAAAAACCAAGTTATTAACTTTTCTAAACAGAAAAGTAGGCCTACTCAAAATGCAAATTTCTTTATATTTCAATTCATTTTAATGCTACTTCCTTATATTCAAATTCAACAAAATGTAATTCTGCATCCTGCATCCATTCTCATGAATCGACCTTGACCCTGAATATGACATAATGTCCCTAAACACTTTAGCTGCTTGCTAATCGCTGTGCTAATTATGATATCAATGGCACACAGTCTTTTGTGCTGGAGGTTCATTCTTATGTTTATATAATCCTCTTTCCTTCCTTATAATGACTCTGCAGAGATTTCACACAATTTTCCTGATGCCTTCAGCAAAGACAGAGCAAAATCCAAGGCCTCTCTTTTTAATTAATCTTATTAAATCACGTCTCTGTCTATAAAACAAGACAATAACACTGAATTTAGCTCATTAGAGTCAGGGACGGGGTGGAACTGGAAAGCCACGTCATAAAAACATGAAAGCGTTAGAATTGCTCTCACACCCCAAAGCACCACATGAGCTTTAAGTTGTGGCACCAGTCTAGAAACTTCCAGCACCACAGACACAGGAGCCACATTAATGAGAGCCATTAATCCAAGATTTTTTTTGATACCAGGAAAAGGGACTATGGAGGGTAATATAGTGACACCTCAAAAAACTTTACTTCGAAATCATACTGAATGCGATCATAAGTTAATCTAAATTGAATTTAGCAGGCTGAACAAAATGGCACATTAACTGAAAATCAGTTGAAATCGACACTGTGCCCGCAACATGCCCCCGAGCCACACACCAACTCTTAGTTTATTTTATTTTGCAATAAGGAGCTTTTGAACTCAGTATCTCAGGTATAAATATTTAACATCTCGCAGGTACAGAAAAACCTTTTCAGATTAACATGATGTAAAAACACAGCCTATATTCTCGAAAAACAGTATCATGACCTCTATAATGAGTGGGTCACTGAAAATGTCTTACTTCAATAGCCAGTTCTGATTAAAGAGAGCCTTTGCATCATTTATAGGCCTATGAAAATGTTATTTTTTAGCTGGGGTCAACATAGCTGAAATGACTGTGAAATGAGTGTGCACTAAAAAAAGACACCCGTGATCCTCATACCTCAACCAACCCTATGCATTCATGTATACATAAAGACACCTTTCAGAACTTTCTGGTAGTGTGTGCACCTGGTTTGAAAATATGACCTCATTCTGTGGCTCTCTTGTGCAGATTAGAAGTCATTAACCTTAACGACAGGCAGCATGCTATGTTGTCATCAGTGCCCGACCTGTGGCACAGTGCCAAAAGACGTGACGTTTGATCAGACTATGGTCCTTCATTTCAGGACGGGCATTAGTTTCCCAGTTTCTCAATTTAGACTTCTAATTGAACCCTTTGCAAAGGTCAGGGACAGTGAGTTACAACTGAGGGTCAAACAGTGACAGATAAACTCTAATAAATATAACTGAAAATAAATAAATAAAGTACTATGCAAATGAGATAAAAAGTAAAGTATTTTAGGGATTGGGTTAATGTAAGAATTTCCATGTATTAATCGCTTTTTTTTGCCTGTGTGTGAACAGCTTGTAAAGAAACTTAAAAGAAACTTCGTCGACTTCCCAGTTTGTCTATCAAAGCCCAGACTGATTTTTTTTTTTTTTTTATGTGAAGGACACGTTTTTGCCGGGAAAATCTAAAGGATATGACGTTTATGCGCGCTTCCCAGAGCCACATTAAATGAATTCTTATATACAATGTACAGAATAATGCGGAAACAGCCATACTGTAATGTCAATGTGTCAGGCAAAGAAAATAAATTAACTATAGTCTCACATAGTCAGATCTATATAGTCTATGTTCTCAAATAAACTTTATAATCAAACTATCATAACAGTGTCATTTTAATTACCTCACGACATGATGCCGGTGAATAGCAGAGCTCGTGCAAACATATCCACATCGCTATATTCAGATGCTTTCTTAACTGATACTTTCTCACCGCTGTCATTTTTTGTTGTGTTTATTTTGTTATTGAGTGAAAAAAACGCGCAACACATATTTACATATTTAAACGTCGGTTTCAGCGGCGTGGACGGCATCTGGATCTTCGTTAAATGTATACCTCTGCAAAGAATTTCCAACTTATTTTTAGTTCTAAGCGAAGAACGAAATAAAAAAACTTTGCTGTGAGGATACCAGGGCCTTGAATCACATTCAGTTTCTTGTATGTTGCGTGTGCACGAGTACGAGCAGTCGAGCAGCACGAGCAATAAGTTGCTGCAGTTCACTTAATGGCCACCAGTGTCGCTAATACCAAGCGTTTATGAATTTTATATGTAGCCCCTTTAAAGGTGCTGTATGTAAGAATGACAGCTAGTGGTTGAAATGGGTACTGCAGTCCAAATTCAAAATATTATTTGCCCCACACCCTCCTCCTCAGACTCAACGCTCACGCGGGTTGCCAGTTTGAGGACACGCAACAGGAACGAGCGCAATTGACAATGGAAGGCGAGGAGATTTACACACTTTTAATGTGCTTCCATTCATAGAGATTTTTAGATGGATGCCAAAGTTTTTTAGGTCGGGTAGAATCTGCGATCTCTGACCCGGTTTGTTCGCTAGTTTCCATGGCAGCAATATGCTGGCAACCTGTGGTGTCGAAATACTATTGGGTAAACTGGCAACATGCGGTATTGCACAGACCAAAACAAAAACAGACATTCTGACACGGAACGCACATTTCAAAGTAAAATAACTGGCTGTAGCATTGTTTTTCAGAGAAACGAGTATGTGAACTTAGCATTATGGTATTTTTATGCTTTACAGTCAAAAACTTACATACAACACCTTTAAAGTGAAAAATGGCCCCCATGTTTCATAATATTCAAATGTGTGTTTAGTGCCTCTGCAGTACAAACATTCATTGTCTCAAAGGATGAAAATGAGATGAAAAATCATCTCTGAATGTGAAAACACTCCAAATAATTAAAACAGAAATGTCAACCTATGGCAGACAGAGGAGAGAATACCAACCAAAAATATATTCTAATAGAGTGTTTACTCTTACTGTGTTATGATATCTTGTGCATTATTTACAAGAACTATAATTTGATTTTTGGTAACAGCGATACCTTTTCCTATTAGTTTTCCAATCAGTTAATTAATTCATAGTATTTCACATTAATGGATGATTTTGAACTTTGTTTTGTTATATGCATGAATTTAAAAACATGCCCATGAAAATAAATTACAAAGGGCAAACATTGATCTGCCCTTTTAACTGTTTTCTCAATCAATTTGGTAGTATGGTAGCAGATTAAAAAAACATAGTAAATCATGCCAAGCTCTTGTTTGCTCTTTTTCTACTGGGGGTTTGAACGTCATCACACTGAATAAAGATCCTCACAAAAAAAATACATACCAATTGATTGCTCAAGCTCAAAGGTAATGTTTACATTCAAGGTCAGAATGAAAAAAAATTTTCCCTACGCATTTTTTGTAGTGACCTGAAAGTGTTAATAAAACTGTGTACTGTAACAATATACACTAGCAGGTGGAAAGGCTGGGCTTAAACTTTATTTTACTCTATTTTAACAAATTAGCTGTAATTATTGGAACACTGGAGAGCTATGCACTTCATGATTGAAAGAGTGAATGTTTTAACTACAATTTAAGAACTAGCACTATAAAATGGGATTATAACCCTGTTAATATAAACAAACATTAGCATGAACATACAAGTAAACAAAGTACATATTTTAACTCTGCAGCATCATGGTCGCTTGAGGTGATGCCACAGCAACCACTAGTCAGCACCTTGGACAGAGGCTGCTGTTGATCTTACGAAAAGATGATAAAATAAGGTTTATGGGTCTTATATTATTCTTTATTTTGTTTTATAGCGAAATATGGGGCTTAATATTAAGATTCGTATAGATTAAAGCTGGTAAATGTAGACTATAGATGTTAAAAGAAAACTTAGTGCGCCTAAAGGTGGCACGTCATGGCCCACGTCAGTTCAAGAGCACCTGTAAATTACAAACGGACTTGCTTTAAACACAAGCAGCAACCGCAAACAAAGCAAGCGTGTGGCCCTTTAAGTCTAATTATAGTTCCTCTTGAAACTGATATCCACTGCCCTGCTGTCGTATTAGCAAACTGTCAACAAGAAAGGTATTTAAAAAAAAAAACCCGTCAAAAAGTTATTAAAACAACTAATTTTTACCTTATTCAGGTGGGGGTTGCGTGTAACATCATACCCCCTCTTCTTGGTGTAAACAAAGGTCTTGCTTTGGTCTGCTGACTTCTGCATCTCCCACTCGATAGATTCCTGTTTGACTAAAGCTTGTGCCATGTTGCTTCCCCTTTAAATAGCGCTGAACTCAACAAGTGCACGCGCTGCATCACAGACAGGAAGACGTTACACAGCAAGAGTGTCAATAGCGGTTGCGTGTTTGCCCTTATCGCCGAACTATTAGCTGTAAAAGTCGATAATAGCCTGGCAAATCTTATCTGGGGCAGATCACTATAGGATTTACATAATATTTTCACGCGTTGTTTCAAAGTAACTTTCCCATTGTTGCAACAGGAAAAAATGAGACCGGGGCTAGTTGTCACGATGCCTGTATTGCAGATCTTGAGTCAGTAGTATACAAATGTGTAGGCCTACTTTCTCTAGCAGTGGTTTTATATGTTGGTTTTAGTGTCTGGTTTAAAAAACTAAAAAAAAACTTTAAAAAAAAATGAATTCTGGCATCCAAACAGAATTTCAATATTATATTTTGCTATAGGCTAGATGTTGGTTAAGTACAATGAAACTACAATGGAATATAGTTCATAATTGTTTACTATACAGAAAAGCCTTAAAGACAAACGTTGACATACATTAAATGAACAGTTTCCTTGGCAATAACAAATGTTCAATCTGCTGCCAAGTTTTTAAGGTATGTGCCTATGCAGAAATTAACCTAAAACCCAACCTAGCCCCGGTCTACACCTTACCACTTACTTCTGATCCTAATTAACAATTTGTAATATTAATTTACACTTTATATATATATATATATATATATATATCTTTAAAAAAAAAATACAAGCAAACTGGTGTGTGGTGTGGTGTCAGGTGATGGCTAGCAAGGTTGCAAATTCACAACCCAGATTTCATTGTGCAAGTTGCTCTGAGTGAGGCAATGTGGCTATGATTTATGCAAAATTGCTGAGTAAGACACTGCAATAGGACGACTAGGTAAAAGGTAGTCTCATCCTTAGATTGCAACTTTATTGATATCTGATTTTTGAATACAAAGCTTATTGTTCCCATATGGACTGTAGAACTATAGATTAAGATAGCGTATGTGTGTGTCTTTGTGTCACTGTGGGCATTACCTCACTCACCTTACATTGCACAAGGCCACTGAATTAGCTGAACTGTCTCGTAATGATAAGAAGGATCATGTTTCACAAATGAGCATGTCTGAGAGCAGTGCTCTGGCTGAACATTGGCCTGTTTGTGTGTGTGTGTGTGTGCGTGTTCACAAGTGTGCCAGATATCTGGTTCGTACAGTATGCTGGCATGTGCATTCTTACAGACTTAGCAGTTAGGGTCCTCTTACAGAGATGCTTAGTCACTGTGACTGCTTTGAAAAGCCCAGGGCATTTGGCCTTGATCCAACACTACATGCCAGGGGCAAAAATGTTGAAATTGCTCGTGCATACCATTACTGCTCCCATATGAACAAATATGTAGATATGAAGCCTGTCTACGATGTTAATTTGCAGTGAAATTTTAGCTCTTTTCTAGATACAAGCAGAGCACATAAGAGAAAGTAAAGAAAGATGGCGTGGCATTAAGGAACTAGCTCATCAAGGAAGCTAATGGATATTCTGACCTTCAGACACTTCCCTGTATGTATGAAGTGTGACTCAAGGGCAACTTGTTCAAGTGCATTCCTTTTAGCACCAGGCCTATCACTTTATCTTGGCTTTGGACAGGCTGAATGTGGGAGATAGTGAAGTTAAGAGCATTAAGAAAAAAAAGACAATAGAGACATGGTTAAAACAGACTGCATTTTAACACACTAACTTTCTTCCTGTTGCATTAAATGCACAGCAGTTTCATTCATTCAGACTTCATGTTATTTTAATATAAATTTTATCTTAATCAACAATTTGTAATATTCATTTGCACTTTTTTTAAACATTTCTTTAAGAAAAAATACAAACAAACTGGTGTGTGGTGTGGTGTCAGGTGATGACTATAGCAAGGTTGCAAATTCACAACCCATATTTCTATTATCTTAATCTATAATTTTAAATATTAGAAAATAGAACAAAATAGGATAAATGTGATATCAGGAGGCTCTTCTCCATATTTGTGACTTGTATGAGGTGATTAAACATGCCAGAAATAGACGGGAAATGATTTACAAGAACAGAGAGCAAACCAGACGCTTGACAGTGCCAGGTTTGAGATGATATCACTAAATATAATCCCAGCTTGCAAAATAAATCAAATATTTATCCTACTAAAAATATTGTAAAGGGGTGATTTTTCGAAGAAACATAGACCTTATAAATCAGATGACCAAAAGACAAACACTAGCTGTCCATGTTGAACAGAGTTATAAATGGAGCGATAAATTGGGCAAGACTGTGATACAGAGGCTCAGATAAGAGCACAATGAGGCTCACATAGGGGCACATTCGGTTCATTTTTCATTAAATGCTACACACCAACAGGGCAAGATGATGAAGCTGTTGACTGTCGTAAATTAATAATAACTACCTGCAGTTTTACAGAAACAAAAAAAAATTTAATTCAGTAAATAAAGGAAATTTATATGTAGCCATTTAGCAAACATTTTTTATCCAAAGGGACAAATGCAATTTATCATAAGCCGAAAATATTTGCAGTCCTTATAAAAATGGAAATTCTGGACAAAATATATTACAAATATACACTAAATATACTTTGGAAATAGCAAAGATTAAGGAAATATATTTTATAAATTTAAAATATATTTTATTTAAACTTTCAAAATGTAGTGGCAATAAAATACATTTACAAAATGTTTAAATATATTTTGGAGAATATAAATATATATTTATTATACTGATAATATATAAATGGCCAAAATAAATTATGAAATATAAATAAAACATTATTTTTGTAAATATATTTGAACATTTATATAGCAATGTATTTTTATTATATTTTTTGTATATTTTGAAATATATTTAAACATACATCTAAAAATATTTTTACTCATTATTGCAGAATGAGTTACACAATTCCAAAGTATATAAACTAAGCTAGGAAATAAAATTAACAATATACTGTATAATTGAATATGTTGAATGCTATTGAAACAAAGGCAGTATGTAAAATACAGTGCATCCGGAAAGTATTCACAGCGCTTCACTTTTTCCACATTTTGTTATGTTACAGCCTTATTCCTAAATGGATTGAATTCATTATTTTCCTCAAAATTCTACAAACAATACCCCATAATGACAACATGAAAGAAGTTTGTTTGAAATCTTTTCAAATTTATTAAAAATAAAAAAACGAAAAAATCTAATGTACATAAGTATTTACAGCCTTTGCCATGACACTCAAAATTAAGCGCAGGTGCATCCTGTTTCCACTGATCATCCTTGAGATGTTTCTACAACTTGATTGGAGTCCACCTGTGGTAAATTCAGTTGATTGGACATGATTTGGAAAGGCACACACCTGTCTATGTAAGGTCCCACAGTTAACAGTGCATGTCAGAGCACAAACCAAGCCATGAAATCCAAGGAATTGTCTGTAAACCTCCGAGACAGGACTGTATCGAGGCACAGATCTGGGGAAGAGTACAGAAAAATGTCTGCAGCTTTGAAGGTCCCAATGAGCACAGTGGCGTCCATCAACCGTAAATGGAAGAAGTTTGGAACCACCAGGACTCTTCCTAGAGCTGGCCACCCGGCCAAACTGAGCGATCAGGGGAGAAGGGCCTTAGTCAGGGAAGTGACCAAGAACCCAATGGTCACTCTGACAGAGCTCCAGCATTTCTCTGTGGAGAGAGGAGAACCTTCCAGAAGAACAACCATCTCTGCAGCACTCTACCAATCAGGCCTGTATGGTAGAGTGGCCAGACGGAAGCCACTCCTCAGTAAATGGCACATGACAGCCCACCTGGAATTTGCCAAAAGGCACCTGAAGGACTCTCAGACCATGAGAAACAAAATTCTCTGGTCTGATGAAACAAAGATTGAACTCTTTGGCCTGAATGGCAAACGTTATGTCTGGAGGAAACGAGGCACCGCTCATCACCTGGCCAATACCATCCCTACAGTGAAGCATGGTGGTGGGAGCATCATGCTGTGGGGATGTTTTTCAGCGGCAGGAACTGGGAGACTAGTCAGGATCGAGGGAAAGATGAATGCAACAATGTACAGAGACATCCTTGATGAAAACCTGCTCCAGAGCGCTCTGGACCTCAGACTGGGGCGAAGGTTCATCTTCCAACAGGACAATGACCCTAAGCACACAGCCAAGATAACAAAGGAGTGGCTACAGGACAACTCTGTGAATGTCCTTGAGTGGCCCAGCCAGATTCCAGACTTGAGCCCGATTGAACATCTCTGGAGAGATCTGAAAATGGCTGTGCACCGACGCTCCCCATCCAACCTGATGGAGCTTGAGAGGTCCTCCAATGAAGAATGGGAGAAACTGCCCAAAATAGGTGTGCCAAGCTTGTAGCATCATGCTCAAAAAGACTTGAAGCTGTAATTGGTGCCAAAGGTGCTTCAACAAAGTATTGAGCAAAGGCTGTGAATACTTATGTACATGTACTTATGTACATCATTTTTTTTTTTCTTTTTTTTTTTTCATTTTAATACATTTGCAAAGATTTCAAACAAACTTCTTTCACGTTGTCATGTGGGGTATTGTTTGTAGAATTTTGAGGAAAATAATGAATTTAATCCATTTTGGAATAAGGCTGCAACATAACAAAATGTTGAAAAAGTGAAGCGCTGTGAGTACTTTCCGGATGCATGTATATACAATATTAAAACAAGTAATTTTATTAGAGAGCACAGAGGCTTTTTTGGATTGCTTTTGCTGAATTGTTAAATTTGAAACCATGAATTTTGTTCACTGTTCCTTAATTGCTAAAGGAATGATATTCCCAACCCTATATCCAGAACACCGAATCCCAATATTCAAGAAACAGCTGAAAACTCAACTCTTCCTGCGGAGAAAAATGAATTATTTTCTTTCCTATGCTTTCACTATTCCTTGTAATATTCTCTAAACAACGTCTGAAACTTTATATTACCTGCACTTCTTGTGTTTATTGCCTTCTTATGATGAATCGCTTGTTGTATTCCTCATTTGTAAGTCACTTTGGATAAAAGCGTCTGCTAAATGAATAAATGTAATGAATTTTACCTAGCAACAGTTTATGCTGATTGCCTTACTACAATACTGGACAGCCTTATACAAACCAAGACTGCAAGCTTGCAAAACAAGACAAACCATATACCCACCATTACACCACCAAAAGCCTCAGTCTCTTGTTTCTTCTTCTACTTCTTCATGCATAAGAAATGTTTTTTTTCCCAAAAGTCCAGTTGTCAAGCGATAGTATCGCTATTATTTTCACTTTCAGAACAATATAGATAGTATTTAACATCAGGGGTAAACATGCAATTATCTGTGCACACTGTGTTATCTTGGTTTATAATAACAGGACTTGCTTCCGGCTGTGTATAATTATATTTGCAAAGGTGTTCAGTTCAACGATAAGGTTTTGTGATTCCATACAGGAATTCCAGGAGCTTCCTATGACACACTCTATTTAGGCTGTCTGAGCCCTCCGGGTGCTTAAATACAACACTGAGCTCTTCGATGTGAATTAAAGCCACAACACTGGCCAGAGATCAGCAGGATGAGGGAAATATCTACATAGCCCCCAGAAAAAGACAGTGAAGGATTTCTTGATTACAGAGGATTGCTGAACTTCCTCCCTAACCCCTGAAAACACCTGGTGTTGCTGCAGCTGTGATGTATGATATTAACACACACACTCACATACTTACATAGAGCACCAAAACACCTAGATTTCCAGGAATGAGGAAATTATACTCCCTGTGCCGTGATGTATACCTGCCAATGCAAACTGTATCAGTGGAGAGTTTCTCGATGAGAACCCGCTGTGGGAGTAAGGGGATCCCTCTGTGCTAATAATGGAAATTGCATGGATAATTTGGAATAGGCTTATATGCTAGAAGGTAATACTATATTTAGGAACAAAGTGAAAAGATTTTAACAGTTGGTGGTTTAGGGAGCAGTGAGAGAGTAATTGAATCAGAAGAGGTGGGAAATGGAAAGAACAAGGCTTTAAAATGCCATAAATCTGTATTGCCATTTTTGCCTCACTGTTCACTTAGGAATGAAACAATGCACAGTTCTGCTTTAGAAAATTGCATACACATAGTGTCTCAATGAAACACATTGTATGGTGAGGTGTTTCTAGTAGAAGATCCCACTGAGCTCCATCAAAAGAGGGAAACGCTCAAATACATTAGTTCCACTAGAGGAATTTTTGCTGATTTTAACAAGCACAATTGTTATATCCCATTAAAAACCTCAGCAAGGGTGAGCCGAGGGAACCGCACACCTCAAATCCTAGTGAGTTTCCAGAGAACTGAAGGAACACACACAGACTTGTGGGCTCACCAGATGTCTGTGACAGAGAGAAGGACAGCGAGTTCAAGACAGATTGCAGCATCAATTGTATATTCTGTTCTTTGCATCCGCTTAACTGATAAAAGGGCAGTTATAGAGCAGATGAGTTAAGATGGAGCTATAAATGAGTGCAACAAAAGTGAAAGAACTCTGATTTCTGATTATGATTTGAAAAGCCCACTTTTCATGATGCTTGACCAAAAGCTGTCCAGAAGTTACAGAATAAGCTGCAGGAAAATAGGAAAAGATGTAAAGTGGCCAACTACAGCTTGATTTCTTTTCACATGCAGTTTAGGGGTGGGTTTATCTGAAATAATAAAATAAAATAATAAAATAAAATTAAATTAAATTAAAAAATTAAATAAAATTAAATAAAATAAAATAAATGCAGGTACACTCTTAAAATTAATGGTTCCAAAATGGGGTTTTCACAGTCATCTCATATAAGAACCATTTTTTGTTCCCTAAAGAACCTTTCAATGAACAGTTCTTAAAAGAACCATTTTTTTCTTTTTAATAATCTGAAGAACCCTTTTCCACTATAAAGAAGCTTTTGTGCATTGAAAAATTTAGGTTAATTTACTTTAAACATTACTTTAAAATTAATTTAATTATACATGTTTAAATAAATGTAATTATATAAATACATTATTACAATAAAATAATAAATAACGCCTTTACAAAAATAAAAACATTCAAATTCTGAAAAAAAACATTTTTCAAAAAGTTTTTGAATTTCTGTCATTCTACCTAAAATTAGGATAAAAGCAGATTATTTCACAGCCAGAAAACAAAGCAGAATATACAGTTCTGCTTGTGAACATCTTGATTACTTGGTACTAAGTACCCAAGTACAAAACTCTGAATATCTTTCATATATTTTGATATCCTGGCAAACCTTGGTGAACTCATCAACTTGCTCTTCATAGTGCTCATAATATCAACACTGGTAAATTTCCCTTAATTTACTGTGATGCTGCTATGATTCATCTTCTGACGTGATCATACAAAGTGTTTGCACGTGTTTGGCGGGGACTAATCAAGCATGCTAGCACAGAAATGGGCAATGCAAAAAAATGATACAAAACAGAGAATGAGACAGACTGGGAGATAAGGAAAAGGACAACCATCCATACAGCGTAAAGTGACTGGCTTGAAAAATGCAAGGCAGGTCAAAGGTCACACAAGGGGGAATAAGACCTGCTTTTAAACTTGGTTCTTTGAAGTGATCTTGTACAAATAGGGAGGCCAATGTGATTTAGCAATGTACCGCTATATGTAAATACCTGACTTTCTGCCAGACAAGAAGCTTATTGGCAGTTATGCGAATGTCATAATGCATATGGTATATTGGTATATTATTGACTTCTGTATTAGCATTGTGTGTTTGCAATGTTTGGTGTTTGAATAGCTTTTTTGATCTTAAGCAAAGAATGTGTTTCTATGTGGGTGTTTTAGGTACTTCTGAACCAGAAGTTTTCTGAAGACGCCTAAATGCAAGTGTCCCGAGTCTGACTGTGAGTGCTTTGTATGGAAATCTTGTATTACACTTAAGATTTAGCAGAACAACTAAATAACCTGTAAGCTCATCCAGCAGGGCCCTGGCTGTTAACAAACTCCTGACACTGAAATGCTGAAGGCAGCAGACTAACCATCAAAACTCACAACCAAAAATGGAAGTCAATATCTATTTATCCTTTCATTGTGAAATGCTGAACTTGTTTCAAGCCAATAACTTGACAACTCCTATATGTCAACTTGTACACCAAGTCCGGGCCAATATCGGAGCAGAATGACTCACTGTGCCAAATCAGTGTGTTTGCTTAGGAACCATTTCTGTTTAGTTTGTATTAGCTGTTTGCATGCTTGAAGTGCTCTGCTCCTGTCTTGTGTATGTTGGCAACTTCGCCTTGAGCACAGGAGGTCATGTCTCTTAGAGAAGTCTGTCCAAGTGTCTCACTTTAGCAGCAGTCTTGGTGGGCTACTTCTATCAAGACGTGGACATCCTTATAACTTCCTGCATAAAATTCTTTAACAGGTATTCTGCTTTGGAGAAGAAAAAAAAACATTTCTCTAGAGGGAAAATGTGGTTGGGACCACAAAACTTGGCCATGACCTAAAAAACAGATTTTAACCAGATCCCTTAGAACAGTGGTTCCCAACCTTTTTTATTCGAAGGCCCCCCTCCTCTCCGAATCAATACTGCAAGGACACCCCCCCCCCCCCTGCCTGTTTTATTCACAAAAACATTTGTGAACATGTATTCTAATGTTATTACTTTTAAACTCCGTTATTATTTTTTTTTTTTAAACAAAACAAATTCTATAAAATCTCAAAAGCTATATTAACCTTCAGTGTTCTTTTTTGCAAACATACTTTGCAGACATTCTTTACAACTTACTCTGCTCAGTTATACAGTACAATAAGTACAAATAAGCACAAGTCAACCTGCCATACCAAACAAGACCACAGGGAGATGCCAAAGGACCGCATATAACTACTATACGTATCCATTCATAATTAATAAACACTAAAATACAAATGAAAAATAAAATAATTCTGAATGTGTGGAAACTTAGCGATCTGAAGGTGGCTCGATGTCATCAGTGAACAGTTCCTCTGTCAGAACAAGCAATCATGTCTATGTTTGGAGCTGATGCCCGTGTGTACATAAACACCACTGATCCTCAACTTCTCCAAAACACGCTTCTTCGGCGAGCATCCGTTATAAAACACTCACAGTCAATTCATTTTGACAACTACGTGAATATATTGAACTGCGTTCATGCAGAAATATGATGTTATAGCGATCAGTGAGCCGAGAGCGCACATACACGGTTTGTTTGGGCATCAATAATAAGGTACTCGCGCGTGCCTAATGTATGACTCCTGCATGTCACTGTAATCGTCGTTACCTTCATTACAATCGTCATCCAAACAAAATTTTATTCAGTGAGCCGAGAGCGCACATACACGGTTTCTTTGCGCATCTATTATAAGGGCCACGCGCGTGCCTAATGTATCGTCAATCGTCTTTACCTTCATTACAACCGTCATCCATCAAAACTTTTTAGCGACACTGGTTTTCTTTATCCAACTGAAATGTGTAGTTTGCGTATCCTGTGTTCATGAAGCGGTTAGGTGTTTTGAGCCGCCGTTCAATCTGTATTTCACACAGCGCGATTAGAAACGCCTTGGGTTGCTCCGAATCCAAAACAATCACAGAATAGCCTACGTACGAGAGAGGTGGTTCTTTGTTGTAATTTTTTTTTTTTTAAATTTATATAATTTATCTTTTATTATTTAACGTATCAATAATACAATTCATGAATTATATTAATATATTAAAATTTATTTTAGGTTATCTCGCGGCCCCCCCGGAGGATCACTGAGGCCCCCTTGTGGGCCGCGGCCCACAGGTTGGGAACCACTGCCTTAGAAGATCTGTGTAGAGTTCAAAGTGCCTAAAATAATCTTAGAAATAAATGCTATAATATTTTTAATTAAGATTTTACCATTCAAATAGAAAATTGTTATTTTAAATTTTAATATTTTTACTATAGCCTTGGCGAGCATAAAAGACTTCTTTCAAAAACATTTAAAAATGACCAACTTTTGAACTGTAGTGTATACATATGTTTGCTTTGCTGCTTGTATATGTTTTCTGTATAATGACACAGCAGCCTGACCTTTGACCCATTTGGATGTGTCTAAATATTTGCTGTAAACAAATTCAGTATGGCTAACCCAAAGTTATCTTCCAGCTAGTTTACAGGGGAGAGGGGGGCTGGTTAGGAAAGAGGCACCCTATAAATGGCTCTCTCTGTCTGAGAGGAAGCTCTAATAAGCGATGGAAAGGTGAAAGCCTGCTGAGATGGTTTATGACCATGACCTGCATAAATAAACACCTGACTCTTTAATCTACTTCGCCTTCGTTGACTCTCTAAGGATATCCACGAGCAGCCACTCAACACAACACTCACGTTGCCTTAAACTCCTGCAAATCGTCTTCTTTAGCATATAAATAAAATTATGGATTAGCAGCGAGCGAAATTCTACCACAAGCTGTTGGGTAAACTGGAATCTGGACCACAGCTAGACCAGCACTATACCAGCTCTAACCATTATAAACCAGCCTGGTTTATGCTGGATTTTTCAGCAGAGGAGTCACGTCTTAAGTAGGTCTACATTGGCCATGACTACTCAAAATGAACTCTATAGTTGCAATATTCAATGACACAATCTTCTAACAGCATATGCCTGCACAAAGCGGTTCACCCTGGATCATGAAATGATGACTTCCTTTGACAAAGAACCCTCTATGCAACTAGTGTATCGCACAACCGTGAGCAGAAATATCCCCCAAGGCCATTCCTTTCGGACACTCCAAAGACTCATGTAACAATTTATGAGTCCTGTTAGATATGAAATAATCATTTTAGCCTCACAGCTAGTACAGATGCTATAAACACAGAGAGGTGGCTCTCATTTAGGAGATAAGAGTTTGATTCTGCTGTGCAAACAGATCCTACTCGTCTTGTCTTGTGTTCTGACTCTTATCATTAAAAATACAATAAATAAATCATCCAAATGTGCGAAAATGAAAAAACAATACATCTTGTATTGACAAAGAGAGCGCTCATGATGATCACTGTGGGGCACATTCTCTTAAGTTGGAGGGTGGAGGCCACAGTCTAAAGCAGTGAGATCACCTTTCTCTGTTCAAACTTGACAGAGAACCTCACAGTGCTGTGAAGGGTGCTGATGTGAGCGTACATTGTGGAAGACTGAAAGGCAGACACATTCCCTGAGTTTGATTTGGACAGAGAATTAGAAATCAGAAACAACCAGAAACAAGAAAAAAGGGCAATACCTGAATGCATGTGAAGTATATAAAGTCAGTTCTTGCAAGAGGCAGTTCTGCCTCTTTCTAATTTTTAGTCTTTAGTGACCCGGGACTACCCTCATTCACTACCCTCCTCCTCATTCATTTTTTAAAGTAAGACATCAACCTTCTTAGTATCCCTCAATCAATTTGTTATAAACAATATAACAAGAAAAAAAAGAATGCCTATTTTCCCATTCATTTTTTGTAAAAAAAAAATTGTATAGGGTCGCTAATGACCCAAGGTATGTAATAGTGTAAGTATATTTTTTTCTGCACAACAATAATTTAATCTTTGATGACTGAATAAGTGCAATTCCCCTTTATTCCACAAGGTGGTAATTTCTGATTATGGCCTACATAATGATTCATTGACGTTTCAATCATAGTTACTGCAGGTAGAAAACAAAAAAATAGCAAAACTTCATCAGCAAAACTTGAAATGTCTGTGATTTACTACAGAGCAAGTACTGGACAATATTAGTGTCACTGTCACTTGATGGTGGATCTGGAAGCTGTCATCGATCAAAATATTGGTTTTGAAGATGTTGAAAATTATAGTTTTGAGAATATATTTGAGATTGAGAATATGAGCCAGATGCTGAATGTACTGAAATGAGCTCTGACGAGGATAGTGATGATGGTATAAAACATCTGCTCAAACTGAACCCTTCCAAGCTCCAAAAGGTAACAAACTATGCTTTATTTTATTCTTCTGTAATTGTTACTCTAATATCAGGAGAGTTTTATATTAGGCCTATCTTGACAGGTAGAGATCCATCCGTGTTAAATATAGATCTGGGTCGCTAAAGACCCGAATATGTAATAATGATTGGCGAAACATTCATGCATTTAAGGGTTAAAATAAAATAAGACCCAACTGGTAATTGGTTACTCCAATTGACTTGAAATTAAAAATGTAAAAATAGTAGTTCATCCTGTTTCATTATACTTTTTTCTCCCTTTTTATAATCTACGAATAGTTATAGCTACCACATTTATGATTTTAGCCTCACAAAAATAATTAATTCAGAAACTGAAAACATATTCTCCACAGAAAGTCGATTTTGCATGATTTGTAATTTCCCCCCAAATAATCTAATAGACCAAGACAAAAAGGAGCTTGACGTCATTCACCCACACAAGAATCTGCATAGATGTGCACGCAAATGTAGATGTGTCCTTTTGACTCGCAGACCCCCTGCTCGCGTGTTTACCACATCATGTACACGGACACAAGTGCCAGTGATGTGGGAACGGAACCGAACCACAATAACGTCGCTGCTGCGCTATTGTGCGCTCGGTGGAACGAATCAGTAGAAAGCCCCTTTGAATTCTGGACATAAACGACTCATTGAATTGTCAAATAAAGATTTAGCCTATTCAAATCCCATGATTCATCGAGGGCTGAACGCTTTCTCAACTTCACTTTCTCTGCTCCATCGTTGCAGAGCATGATGGTCCCTCCCATATACGAAACTCTTTGTGAATATCTTGTTGGGACTTTTTTTCCTCCCTTTCCCTTAAACGTCAAGTGTAATTCATACCAAGGGCTTCGTCTCTGAGCTCTCCCTGTCTTGAAGGTGGAGCAGATATGAGAAGAAACGGACTATCAGTCAATCCAACAGAAAACCTCTGAGATGAAGTAACTTTTAGACGCTTCCTGCTTAAATAACAAGCATCTGTTTACGGATTGAACATCTCCATCAATCGAATGATAGCAGGTATGACGCTTTTCACCAGAGAGCTTTTTATTTATTTATTTATTCATTCATTTTCTTTATATTTAACATGTTTAGGCCTATAATTTTTTGCATCATTCTAACATTTGAAAATAATAAAGTGTCATTGTCATGATCATTCAGAAGCATCTTAAGTATAGTAATGGGTTGCAAAGTTTCTTTGAATAAAAAAAAGTTTTTTTCATGAGAGTTTAGCGAGTTCATAAAGTTGTGAGAAAATGCTTTGAATACTTTGTATACATAGCCTATATTAAAAAAGTAAATGTACAACTATATGACGGTACATCAGGAATGATAATTATGCCAGTTGGGTACTTGAAGACTAATCTAACTATAACTTTTAAACCAACCCTTGCAAAAAATACAGTGGAGGTCTTCTTTGGTGGAAACCATGGTTAGCATAATCATTTGTATACAAGGGAGATGATTACCCGCATATAACTTCACATTGTTGGTGTAAATATTCATGAATCCATGGATGATTGACAGTTGGGAGAAGACATGCACTTAAAGATCTGGCAACTTTAAATGAATCATCAGTTTTAAACTTAATTTGAAATGGGACCAATAGCGCCACCATTTGGTTGATCAAGTTGGTTGAAAAGTTTACAAATGTGCAAGATTGAGATTTCTGTGCCTTGTAATGGAAAAAGGCTTGATGCTGACATGGAGGGGAAAATTTCTGCTTCTTCAACTATAGCAAGTTTTTTTTTTTTTTAAATCTTAGCATCTCTAGATGTAGCCTATCTATACAGAGAAAATGTCATTGGAAACATAGTGATATTTTAGAAGTGATGGAGGAATGTCAGATTGCAGTTGCTCATTTTATGAAAAAAAAAATAAAAAAAAATCTCTTGATTGAGCGATCAGACCACATGTCAGACCAAGTTTGCCTAAGTCTGTCGGTTTCGCCAACTTCTTAAGGCCCGAGATGTCTGCACATTTTTCCATCATAGTCTTACTGGAATTTGTTTGGACCTCAGTAAGTGCTTCCCTTCTCACGGCCCACTCCAGTAGGGACACATCTGATTTGTCATTGCCTGAATCCATAACTTTCCTGCCACACATTCATGCACACATATTTTCCCCTCACACTTCCTCTGAGGCTACACAGTATTGTCTGTACAGATTGATTCTCATAGACAGCACGGCTGATGCAGATAATCCACACCGACGCCATGTCAGGGAAGTGTGAGGTGGGAGGAGAGGGATTCCAGCTCTGCAGGGGAAAATGTACTGAATCAAGAATGGAGTAGCAATTTATATTTCAACCCACACTCTCCATCCCTAAACTGGCTACTGATTAGAAAATGTTGCTGCAGTCTGTGTTTTTCTTGGGTAGTGCTCAGCAATCTAACATGATGAATGTGTGAGAATGGTGACTGTGAAATGCTTGGCTTTGTGCTTGGGTGATTTTTTTTTTTTTTGGTGAATGGTGTTCATGCTAATATATTGTTCACCCCTTAAAGGAATAGTTCACCCAAAAATGAAAATTATCCCATAATTTACTCACCCTCAAGCCATCCTAGGTGTATATGACATTCTTCTTTCAGACGAATACAATCGGTGTTATATTAAAATATCCTGGCTAATCCAAGTATTATAATGGCAGTGAATGGCTGCCCAAAATTTGAAGGCCAAAAAAGTGCATCCATCCATTATAAAAGTAATCCACACGGCTCTGGGGGGTTAATAAAGGCCTTCTGAAGCAAATCGATGGGTTTTTGTAATAAAAATATCCATATTTAACATGAAATATCTATATCTAGCTTCCGGCAAACCGCCTTCCGTATTCAACTTGGAATATAATTTTTGTATATAATTGTAGATAATTTTTGGGTGAACTATCCTTTAAAAGATAAATTGCTTGTGTTTTTTTTTTTTCTTCAATTGCTTTGGTTAGGTATCTACTTAATGAATTAATTAGGGATGCACCGATTTGGACATTTTGGCCAATACCGATAATTCTTTATATTTGAAAGCTGATAACTGATATACTGGTCAATAAATCTAAATCCAAATTGTTATATAATTTTAGAGAGCCTGGTTACAAAAACAAAAGTCTCACCATTAAAAGCCATGTCCCAAGCACACAATTATAATGATGTTCTCCTTATAATTTTATGTAGCCTATATGACAGACTTGCGTTGCACATGTTGCACTTAACTGTATTTTCTTTTTTGAAGTGATTTCAATCATATTTCAAGCAATTCAAACCCATCATAGCGAACAGTGCGTATCTGAAGTGTTTTAGCTAAAGGAAATAATCCATTATTTATCGACTTTAATATATTGGCCATATTTTCTTATCGGGCCGGTAACGATAACATTAAAAATAAACATATCGGCCGATACCAATATGGTGGCCGATATATCATGCATCCCTAGAATTAATGTAATTATATTTACACTAATTTCACGGTTCTCTGAAATACTTTATTATGAACGTCTCATATTGGTGAATAGTCACTGTTGTCCATGGCAAGGCTGTATGAGTCCGTGTATCCGGAAACCATCATTATTTTCATGCCTCTCTTGTATCACACACTCATCTCGTATTGCGATTTCTTCAAATGAATGGCACTGGCATCTTGTGTCTTAGTTACTGACTGTAGTGAAACTGACCCCAGAAGACTTTGTTTTAATAGTACTGTATATATAATAGTAATAATATTTGGTGCAGTGTTCACCTTATCTTATTCTGAACCTAAAAATATCCTTACTTGGATGAAATTGTGACTTACAGGCCTTAAAAGTTAATGGAAATGTATGTAATCTTTAAAAATTCATGGAATCCATTATTATGCTCAGGTCAGTGCATATTGTTTTGAAAATCTTTATCCTGCACCCATGAAATGACTGGACAAGTCATGGAAATACACTGTTTAAAAGCTCTGGGAACCGTAGTATCCTTTTAAAATCACTGCTTTATTCCCAATATTTATGTGCATGATTTATGAGGTTCGTGATAATCCATGTGACTTGCATCAAGCACCTTTTCATCACTGTGCAAATTGATGGTCTGGTGGAAAAATAAAATGCACTCATATCTAAAACTTTTCAGTAAGAGATGTTACCAGATACATAAATGAATACAGAGGTAGGTTGCTGATTAGATAGCTTTGTGTATCCATATGTGTGTGGGTGCATGTCTGTTTAGTTTATCATATAATTTTATACTCCTATTCATTGTTAACAGTACCAATTCGTACCATCCGCAGAACCCAAGTATATACTTATTACTGACATTTAGCAAGACAGTAGGAAACGTTTCCAAACCACTGACTCAAAAAGCTCTGACCCACAGGGTCAATATTCTTACAGTCCTGACCACAAACCTCCAGTCTCCACAGGCAGCATCATTTCCCTCTAAAGGCAGATATTTTCTGTCAGCCGGTGCCGTTTAAGGTCTAATTTTTAAATGTGAGCATATTTTTGTGCTATCTGACTCATTTGTTTAGTCTCTAAAGTTAATGCAGCAAATTTGGCATTCAACAATTATTTAACTATTTATTTCATAAAAATGTTTTGGAATCTGTGGGAAATACTATTGTTGATTTAACAGGGACATTAGGATTGGATCTAAATATCTGTGGAATGTGAGGATGGAGAATAGGGTGTACTGTATGTACACTCACATACTCTCAGGGGTCTTGAAATAGTGCTCCAAAATCTTATTATTTGTCTCCCCCTAGTGGTCATGACTGTATTAAAGGGATCGTTCATCCAAAAATGTTGTCATTTCTCACCAAGTTGTTCCAAACCTGTACGAGTTTCTTTCTTCTGTTGAACACAAAAGAAGATATTTTGAAGAATGTTGGTAACCAGACCAGTTGACGGCACCCATCGACTTCCATAGTATTTTTTTCCTAATATGGAAGTCAATCGGTGCTGCCAAATGTCTGTCAAATGTCTTTTGTGTTCAACAGAAGAAAGAAACTTATACAGGTTTGGAACAACATGACGGTGAGTAAATGATGACAAAAATTTTCCTTTTTGGGTGAACTATCCCTTTAATATATTCTGTTTCTTATTTCAATGCTTCCAGCCCTGCTCCACCTGGAGGCCCCCTTAATATTATTTTTGGATGTCTTCCTTATCTGACACACATTTCAGGTCTCTACTAAAGAGCTGATAAAATAAATCAGGAGTGCTAAATAATCAAGACATCCAAAATGTGCAGTACTGGGACTGGGACCAGGAATGAGGTCCATTAATTTGTAGGACGGTCTGTAAGAAATATACTGCATGCATATTGCATTTATATTCCGGGCTAAATTATATTACTGATCAAATTAAATAGTGGAAAAAAAATCAAAGTGCATGTGCCAGATGTAGGCTATGCGAGGTTAGAAAAATCTGTGCATCTACAATACGCACATGCTATCCTGATGATAAAATTTACATCACTTGCACTGTAGGCATACCCTAGAGTGCACATAAAAAAAGAAGTTGGCCTATACTTCAGGCTTTAGATGACTGCAAAGTTAATCTTAATGTAAAAAATTGTATCATATTATAAAAAGAATAGAAATAGAGTGCGCAAATAAATATCCAATATCGACCAATACTGATAATTTATAACAACACAATATGTTCTCATATTTTTGGTTATGACTGTCCTGTGCTTCTGTAAGCAAAGCTTCCCACTTGTTTTGATTGTACTGAAGAAATTATACTGTGGTACATTGACATTTATCTTCTTTACTGTTTTTCTAAGTTAGAAAAATGTTTGTTTTCCTCAATATAAAGTGTTACTTAAAGGGTTAGCTCACCCAAAAATGAAAATTATCCCATAATTTACTCACCCTCCAGCCATTCTAGGTGTACAGTATATGACTTTCTTCTTTCAGCCAAACACAATCGGAGTTATATTAAAAAAATATCCTGGCTCTTCCAAGCTTTATAATGGGAGTGAATGGTACAATTATTTTTGAAGCCCAAAAAATCCAGCCATCACAAAAGTAATGCGTACGGCTCCAGGGGGTTAATAAAGGCCTTCTGAAGCGAAGCGATGTGTTTTGTAAGAAAAATATCCATAACTTTATAAACTGTAATAACTAGCTTCCGGTAACGGCCGTCCGTGCGTTCACGAGAGTCAAGTTCCGCCGTAAAACGTAGGATGTAGGCCTCTTGCGGTTCAAACAAATAGGGCTGGGCAACAATCTCAAGCTCCTCCGATATTTCTCTTTAAAACTTATAATTTTTAACTTCTAATTCATGAACAGTGTTTTGGTTTGCTCTATCCTCTGCGCTTCCGCATTCATCAATATGTCATGCATCGGGTTAGAGGGTACTCTTCCGCCGGAACTAGACTTGTGTACTGCTGTTACTGGAAGCTAGTGATTATAGTTTATAAAGTTATAAATATGGATATTTTTCTTACAAAAAAACGCAACCCTTTCGCGTTTCAGAAGGCCTTTATTAACCACCTGGAGCCGTATGGATTTCTTTTATGATGGATGGATGTGTTTTTTTGGACTTCAAAACATGGTACCATTCACTGCCATTATAAAGCTTGGAAGAGCCAGGATATTTTTTTAATATAACTCCGATTGTGTTTGGCTGAAAGAAGAATGTCATATACACCTGGGATGGCTTGAGGCTGAGTAAATTATGGTATAATTTTCATTTTGGGGTGAACTAACCCTTTTACTATATTTGAGGTGATACTGATTCTCCTTTTCTCTTTCTGTCTGGTCTAGGGGTCTCTCTGCAATGGGCCCGGTACCCTTAATGCTCCTACTTTCCATCTCAGCGCTGGCTGTGCTGGTGTCTGCAGCAGTGGACGATCCCACAGGTGACGATGACTACACCTGGCCACAGAGGAAAGTACCACTGGTACAAGAAAAGCAAACGGTGCATCTAGACAGTTCAGAGTTTTTGGCTAAGCCGCAGAGTGAGCTCCATGGGATATGTGGCATTGAGTGCCAGCGGGGTCTTCCAGAGCCCAGCCTGGATGATCTGGAGCAGCTACTGTCCTACGAGACCATGTACGACAATGGAACACGCACGCTCACCACCGTCACCGTACAGGAGCTAAACGTGAGCGACGACTGGACGGGAGGCTCTCGGTTGCGCCCTCGCCGCAGACGAGAGGTCTACGGCACGGATACGAGGTTTACCATCGCTGACAAGCAGTACTCCATGAAGTATCCTTTCTCCACATCGGTGAAGATCTCCACAGGTTGTTCTGGAGTGCTGGTGTCCCCCAAACACGTCCTGACGGCCGCTCATTGCATCCACAATGGTACGGACTACCTAGATGGGGTACAGAAACTCAGCGTCGGCGTGCTGAAAGAGCGTTCCCGCCGGAAGAAAGGCCAGAAAGGGAAAGGAAGGAAAGGGAAAGGCCAGAGGAAACATGAAGAAGAGGAGGAAGAAATCGATGAAAATGGAGAGATTGGAGAGAAGCACGAACGGAAGGGCAAAGGCAAAGGAAGGAGGAACCGTAGTCGCCGCAGCACCGTGTCTGAACAGCCCTCGTTCCGATGGACGCGGGTGAAACAGATGCAGGTGCCGAAGGGTTGGTTTAAAGGCATCTCGGAGAACATTGTGGCCGATTATGACTACGCCATCCTGGAGCTTAAGAGGGCGCAGAAGACCAAGTACATGGATCTAGGCGTCATCCCCTCCGTCAAGAAGCTGCCCGCTGGACGTATCCATTTCTCGGGATTCGACGATGACCGACCGGGCAACCTGGTGTACCGCTTCTGCTCTGTGTCTGAGGAGTCCAACGACCTGTTGTACCAGTATTGCGATGCCAAGCCTGGCTCCAGCGGCTCGGGTGTCTACATTCGCCTTAAAGAACCTGGCAAGAAGAAGTGGAAGCGGAAAATCATTGGCGTGTTCTCGGGTCACCAGTGGGTGGATGTTAACGGGGTGCAGCAGGATTACAATGTGGCCGTACGAATCACACCCCTAAAGTACGCGCAGATCTGCCGCTGGGTCCATGGGGACTCTAGCCAGTGTCGGGGCACCTGAGAGACTCCATCAGCGGCCCGTCTGACTGCCTCTGTCCCGGCTCTCACCAAACCATGTGCCTCCCATCTGTGCACTACACAAACTGCTGCATTCAACACTAGAGACGATAACACACCTACCATTGAACTTTTCCAAGCTATTTTGATATCTTAATTTATTTTATTAGACAACTTTTGTTATGAATCAGTTAGAAGGAATGTATTTCTAGATTCAGTTGTCCTAACGAGAACTAATTCTGTCCTAAACTGTTGTTTTGAATTAGAAAATGTACTTCAATCAGTGTTGTTTGCTATGGGAGGCATTTGTTTTGTCTGGTAATCTGTCTGGATACCTTGAAGTAGAAAGCTAGATCTGACTAGTAGACACAAGAAAAAAACGTTTTTTTTTCTGAGAGAAGAAGCTTTGTTGTTTATTTTCCTTTTTTCTGTTCGAAGAACACATCTGAGTATCAATGTGCTGGTGTTCTTTGAAATTCTTTATTCTTGTTATCATTGTTATTGTTATTATTAAATGTTATGAGTGTGTGCCTTTGATAGCATAAACTGTAACCTGTCTTCATGGGCTTTCATTTACAAATGTTTCTGCCTTTTGTATCACGATGCAGGCAGTTAGTTGGAGGTTTAAGCTTCAGATGCCCTTGTTGACTTTTGGTGCTAATTTAATTTTAAAATATAAAACATCTGAGGACCTATCGGAGTAACAGCCTACTGTAGAACTGTAAGTATGTATTTAATGTAAGGCTTGTATTATGAGTTTCATATGATCATGTTGTTCTTTAAAACAAAACACAGGGTTATTTAAATTTAGATATGATTGATGATAAATATCATTGTAATTATGATAAAGAGAAAAGCAATGCAGCTTGATAGGAAATATAAATCGAATAATTCTTAATATAAAAGTAATTTTTCAAAATCGGATTGCATCATTTTTCATTTTGTACAACTTTTTCTAAATCTTGGTTATTAAGGACCAAATAAAATGAGATTTATATATTACTGGTCTAAGAGGACAAAATAGTGTGTGTGTTAATTTTTTCCATCAAGCTTACATAATCTAACATTTAGTTTTTCCAAGTTTGCTTATAATTTTAGATTTAAAAAAACAAACAAAAAAACATTTATAATAAATTGGTGTGTATATATATAACATTTAAATTTCATTGTTTTTTTTTATTTTTTTAAATATGCATTTATGCATATTTCCATATATATATTAATGGTTTAAAAAATATATTAAATGCATATTTAAAAAATAAATAAATAAATAAATAAAAAAACAGGAACATATACCTTAAATTTTGCAGTCACCTTTTCTTTTGTGTTGATAGAGCTCTCCTTGTGAAAACAGACACGGGGGACACAGGTGGGAAATTCTTCCCATCAGTTTATTGCATCTCAAAGGGCTTACATGCACTATGTAGGGGTGTCAAATATGAATCAATAAATCAAAATAAAATTTCTTTCAAGGGAACAGACAACTGCAAAAGAGAGATCCAAAGATCTGCCTTTGTCATTTCCATGAGAGATCTAACAGGGAGAATGAGTTACAGAGGCTCGGCGATACAGAGCCGTCAGTCAGACCTTTCTGTAACACTGTTTAACAGTGACCTCCTGAAAACTTTGACAAAGATCTAAGAGTCTATCACTGCTAATGAACCTACACCTTATTACTATCAGTTATTTTCTTGTAAGATATCTCCTCCACACTCCATTTTGCTGTGCAAACTACAGTACCACCACTCACCAAAAGAGAGAGCATAAATCAACCATATAACGTATAACAAACAAGGGTCAGGGTTCATAATGTAGTATGAGAGGGCAAGACTGAGAACCAAACGTGAACTTCTACAATTATACAAAATAACACTACATGTACCATCTTCAGTTTGGATTTCATACAAGCACAAGTAACTATGAGACTCAAACACAGCATACCACTGACTACAACTGTGAAATCTTGGGGGCTTTTTTTTTTTTTGGAAACATCACCAGTTGAACAAGATACTGTACATATTTGTTATTTTAAGATACTGCAAAAGGCCTTTCTCAGAGATCATCTGAGATTTGTAGCACTGAGATCAAGTGGAATTAAAATCCAAATTTGCTGAGCTTATCCATAAAGGTTAACCTCAAGATTCTTGCGATATCCTTAAAGAGTATGTAAACAGTGAACTGACAACGCATTGACTATTAAATTAAATTAAACAATTTAAACTAAAGAATCAAAAAATATATATATGAAAAATAATATGAGTTAAAATACAAAAATTACATGTAATCACCAAAAGGTTATAGAGGAGCCTAGATATGTTATTAATTTATACATAACTCATATATATTCATATTTCATATATTTATATTTGTAAACAAACATGTCAGTCGATGATGGGAGACGACAATAGCTTTTCGTATAATCCGATTACCAGGTTCACATCAATAAGTTGTCCACAGATAAAAATTTGAGCAGAGAGACCTTTCCATCAATAAGGATAATATACACAGTACCTTCTGCAAATGATACATTGCACACTGCTCCAAAACTAACATACAACAGAAAGCGCTTGAACAACCTGTTTAGGACATCTGACCCCAGAAGGGAAGTCCTAGAGGAACCAGAATTAAAGTTGACGGGATCAACACACACACATCATTCATTTCAGACTTAAACACTGGAAAAAGCTGACATACATAAGAATCTTTTTGAATCTTTCATTTTCATGTGTGTTTTTTTATATAATTTTATTCTGTTTCGTTCAAAACAAAGGATAACATTGAAATAAACACATCGTCATTTTTTCTGTTTTCTCTACGATTCACTTCACAGTTTGTGCTACAACATGACACAGGAATTCTGGGTGGGGAAAGTGGGCGGGGTTTGGACTGGGGGGGGCGGGGTCAGTGGATATCTAGCTGCAGGCTCCTCAGGCGTCTGGGGGTGTAAACAGACAGCAGATCTCTCTCACTGGAGCTCAGTCTTTGAGAAAACAAATACTGCAAATACAGCACGGAGAAAATGTCATGTTACTAAGTGATTTGGTGCCTCAGTTAAGAAGTCACTAGTAAGACAATGATACCTGGAAAATTATAAGAAGTCCTTGATGTTGAGATCTGCAAGTGGGTCCTTGGTGGCAGGTTTTTTGGGGCTCTGAGCAGCTGGTCCTGGAGACAACTGAGGAAAAAAAGGGAGGATGAGAAAGAGTAATGGCTGCTGAAAATTCAGCTTTGTCATTATAGAAATACATTACATTTTAAAATAAATTAAAAATAGAAAAGTCATTTTAAATGTAAATGTAATTAATTTTCCACAGTTTTTGATCAAATAAATGCAGCATTGGAGAGCACAAGATACTTCTTTCAAAAACATTTTTACAATTATAACAATTATATATGAATTTAAATATTTAAAAAAACAACGTGAAAACTGTTCTTTGAAAACCTGATCTCTGAAAATGATAATTGTCATGATGCACATTTTTCACCTCTTCTTCATTATCGTTCATGAAAAAAAACTTTATTTACAAATATTTCCGACATTTCGTTGGTGAGGTTAAAGTCGCCATTAAATAAAAATTGACACTTATTTTTTTATATATAGAATATTGCAGTATGAGCTTCCCCTCCCTCTTGCCATGACATCTCTTCTTTTCTCTGATGACGTGTTTACTGGCGCGAGGGCGGGACAACCTGTCACTCACATGAGGTCAAACACAATGACCCAATTAATTCCCGATGGACAAAATCAAGTGCCACCCTACATTTCTTTCTTATTCGATAAGTCGTTTCACTCGCATATGTCATAATAGGGAAGAAATGACTACTGCAACTTCCATTTCATGTCGACTTTTCAACAATGTTTGCATGTGCATTTTTGTGTATGTTCTTTACTGGTGCTCCGGCTGTTCCTGTTGCTGCTGGCCCTGTAAATGGTGGTCTCATCATGGGCTGACCCATCATCACGGACTGAGGCATCATGGGAGCTCCTGCTGCTGGGGGCTGAGTAAAAAATGACAAGTAAAACATCAATCCATAAGTGCATACAATAAGTGCAAAATACAAAGATAAATACAAATGTTAAAAAGTGGTTTCTCACCATGCCAAAGCCAGTCTGTGCTCCCATGGGTGGTGCCATTGCTCCAGGTGGGGCGGCAGCTCCTGGGGCTCCAGGGGCGGAGCCAGACTAAACACAATCGGAACAGAAATACGATAAGATATACAAGAAACATTTTTATGTGTTTAAGAAAGAAGCAGCCACTACCATCGGAGCACCAGGTGTGCCCCAGCTACTAGGGGCGACCTGAGGGGTCCAGTTAGCTCCTCCTGTCAGCTTCTTCTCATTCCACTGGTTGTCCCTGTACAAAACAAGTTGCTGTCAGCCAACATAATGTGTAAATCATTCATAAACACATCTCTAGGGTCACACAAAGTGAACATGATTAAATTGTGCTACAATGGAGAGTGAATCAATCAAGATGCCATAACAGTCCAAATGAATTGTCAATACGGGTCAGGTTGAGTGATTCATGCTTGCGAATAGACATTACGGATAAGTGACAAGATTAATAGGTGTTCCTGAAGCAACATGGACATAGAGACTCGCTAACATGGAACTTACTTCTTTTGGCTTCCCACTCCCAAGTCTACAAGAGAGGAAGAAACAAGATAAGTTTGAGTCAGCATCATGGGTACAATAATTCCTACATAATCAGTCCATCATTGTCCCATACATACTTCCAACCAGATTGGCGAGTGATGTGTCCAAGTCTCCTCCGATAGGTTTAATTGGTTGGGCAGCTGCTACGGGCACCAATGTTGGTACCATTGTGGGTGCCATTGTGGGTGCCATTGTGGGTGCCATGGCCAGTGCCATTGTCGGCCCAGCGGTGGGCACAATTCCAGGTGCCAACGGCATGCTTGTTGCAGCCATAGGGGTCCCGCCTGTGCTCTGAGGTGTTATGGCTGGCATCAGAAGGTCTCCTAATCCGTCAAACACTGGCGTTGACAGAGAAGAGTGGGTTAATATAATCAACATGGATTGAGACCATTTTAGCCTAGAATTGATTTGGATATACAACTTGTCAGCAATTCCATAATATACCAGGGCAGATGTACTGTAACAGAACAGGAGTAAAACAAAAGACAGCAACAATAAAATATACACTACCATTCAGAAGTTTGGGGTCAGTAAGATTTTTTTTTAATGTTTCACACGTCCTTATGCTCACCAATAATGGATTTATTTGATAAAAAAAGCAGTAAAAGCAGTAATAATGTGAAATATTACTACAGTTTTAAATAACTGTTTCCTATTTTAATATATTTTAAAATGTATTTTATTCCTGTGATTAAAATACTCCAGTCTTCAGTGTCAAATGATCCTTCAGAAATCAATACTAAAAACCAGTATGCTGATTTGATGCTCAAAAAACATTTCTTATTATCAATGTTGAAAACAGTTGCGCTGCTTAATATTTTTGTGGAAACCCTGATTCTTTGATGAATAGAAAGTTCAAAAGAACAGCATTTATTTGAAACATAAATCTTTTGTAACATTATAAATATCTTTACTGTCAATTTTGGTTAATTTAATGCTGAATAAAAGTATTAATTTCTTAAAAATATAAATATTTCTGACCCCAAACTTTTGAACGGCAGTGCATATATAAAACAAAAAAATTGAGATCCACACATTTATCATAACATTCATGAGGTATTCAAAAGTGGCATCCAGGGGTGTTTACTACATGCATTGGGAAGCCAAAAACTGGCAACACACATCAGCACGTCTTTATAAACAGGATTTTCATTGCATTACAATACGGTTGGACGCATCATGTCAGGCACCAAAGAAAATATCCTCACTACAGAACTAATTGTACCGGATGTGGAGATGGGCTGAGATCCAACACCTCCCAGTCAATGACCCAAAACTTTAACCCCAATGGTTTTGGGTCTTCAAAAATTTTAAAGGTGCACCAAGCATTTTTTTTTAGCTTAAAATGACTTTTTGCATCTAAAGAAGTTAAGAAATATCACTTTTTACAAATATTTTAAATGTACACCCTAGAAAAGCATGAAGAATTCACAACACATTTATAAAGTAGCAAATACTTCAGTATATTCGTTATATGCTGGAATGATTATTTCAGGAGCTCAGGTTTTCACAACAGTTTTTTCACATTATATTTTATGTTAATAATCTTTTATATGTTTGACAATTGAAAAATGTTTACAAAAAGCTAGAAAATGTGGTTAAAGTTTGGTCTGTTACAGTTTGATTTTCTTGTTATTTTGCATATGAGTATAGAAACTTGTTTCCGCCACAGAATGAAAAAATAAAAAAAGGTAATTGCGGCTTTTTATCTCACAATTCTGACTTTTTTCCCCCAGAATTGCATGATATAAAGTCACAATTGCATGTTACAAAGTCAGAATTGCGTGATATTAAGTCGCAATTGTGAGTTTATCTTTCAATTGTGACTTTTTTTCTCACAATTGCGAGTTTATATCTCACAATTCTGACTTTATAACACGCAATTGCGAGTTTATATCTCACAATTCTGAGAAAAGAAGTCAGAATTGTGAGTTTTAAAGTCAGAATTGTGAGTTTATCTTTCAATTGTGACTTCACATCTCGCAATTCTGACGTTATATAGAACAAATTCTGACTTTAGATCTCGCAATTGTGAGTTTATATCTCGCAATTCTGAGAAAAAGAGATGTAAACACAATTGTGAGATAAAAAGTCGCAATTATCTTTTAAAATGTTTTATTCTGTGGCGGAAACAAGCTTCCATATATGAGTGCTATTTACATCAACAAAAATTAAATTTTTAGTAGAATGGACTAAAATGAATGAATATGATATGATGAAACTTTGACAAAAAATGTTTTTTCCATAAAAAAAAAAAAAAAACTATGACTAGAACAACAAATAACACTGATTGCCACATACACCTATGAAAAGTGTGTTTCTATAATGGCATTAGTATCTGAAAACTTACTTTTTCTTAAAACAAGCATTAGGCTCATAGGCATCAGTATGAAGTCCAAAAACCCTGTCTACCTAGTGCACCTTTTATGAAAAAGTATTCCGGTACAGTACCAACAACACAAAGGCAGGCAATTCATTCTAATGCAGTAATGCTCAAGATCTGTAATATGGGCGAGCAAGGAAAAACTGCACAGAGAGTTCAAAGGGTAAAGGGTGAGCAGTGGAAGAACAAACAGAGGTAGAACATTAAAAATTCCCAAACCCTGTGGCATAATCGGGTACAGTGATACATGCCGCAAAGCCCTGAGTTCTCTCTCCAACTCACCAATCGCACAGCAGGAGCAAGCAATGAGCCAGATCAGTGTGCAAGGAGAGAGTTATCAGAAACAAAGTGCAGAGAGAGAGAGAGACATGACAGAAGAATGGGACAGATGATAAAGTTGAGAAAAGCAGTATTATAGTAAGAGAGCAAGAATAGACAGAACACGAAAGGAAATGAAAAAGGAGAAAAAGCACAGGGAGAATGCATTTTATAAGCACTGCCACATCCTCTCTGTATTATTTAGGAAGGTCAGCAGAAACAGAAGTGCTCATGCAAGACGAAAGTGTGTTGAGAAGCAAGCAAGCTTGAAAATGCCACACTGTGTTCAAGAGAAAATAAAACCAGTTTTGGCAAAAAGGTAATTATCTATTTTTAAGGTGAGAGTATAATAATCTGTTCAAAACACCTGGGGAACATATATAATTTGATTTCTCACCTGACGTATCGAAGCCACCAGAGGGAGCTGTGGTGATGGGGGCGCTGTCTGCTGCTGCTGGTGTGGCGGACACCGGGGAAGTGCCGAAGGCATCAAAACCCGACTCCAGCAGGTCAGCTGGGGCTGAGGCTGGCACTGCTGCTGGGGTTGGTGTAACCGTGGGGGTGACCGGTGAAATCAACCCTGCAGACATTAACAGGTGAGACACCAAATCCACAACGCACTTTTAGATTTTTTAAAAAAGGTCTTAATAGTACATTATGGTTCAACATAAGAGTAACATCAAAACATGTGTTTCTCAACTAACTAGTCTTTAAAGAATGTATTCTAACTAAGGTTCCCATTCAGTCGGTCACTTCCGACGCCACGTCGGAGACAGACGAATAGGAATCTCGCTTGCGAGAGCCAATCTACTTTGAGTGTAACTAAACGAGCCAATGCACATTGACATGCAATGATTGCACCAGGTGCTCATGCCACGCAGCGCGGGTATAAATGAGACACAGGTGCTTGCATCAAATTAGCTTTTTGCTTCGGAGCCGAGTGGTAAATGGTTTGTCCAGATATCACTCTCTTCTACGCAGTGAAACTGACTGAAGCCTGCCTTTTTGAAGCGATCTCTTTAGTCGGTGTTGGTGTGACGGCAGAGCAGCGCGTCGTGTGGTTCTTTGATCATCTCTCTTTTTTGTTTTATAAGAGCAAACACAAAGGCTGTTCTCACAGCTTAGGTGGAGAGCGCTGAAAAGCCGTTCTTACGGCTGGTAAGAGAGCGCCTTCGTGAGAGAGAGCACGCACGTCAGGCTGCACTATTCCCTGACTGTGTCGCCGCGACCCTTCCCCCTGCGTGCTTCAGCACCAAGGAGAGTGTCCTTCTAAAAGAGCTTACACAGATAGAGCTTGCATTTTCAAGATGACATTCTGTGTGTTTCTGGATGCGGTGGTTACCTGTCACCGAGGGATGGTCACCAGCCATCTGTGTATCTCGTGTTTGGGCGTTCAGCACGCTGAGGCAGCGCTGGTGGATGACTCATGTTCTCACTGTGGGAACATGACCATCTCGGAGTTGCGGTCGAGACTCCATCTCGCAAGTGGTGGAGTCCCCGTGCCTCTGCCTCGATCTAACCCTCTACAGAGGGTTACTTCAGGCAGTGGCTCGGGTGATTTGAGGGTTACGGTGAGCACGCTTCCCCCAGGGACCCAACCCCCAGGGAACCCTCATTCCTCCCGCACTTCGCAGCCAGTAGAGCTGCCGTCGGAACGCGGTGGGCCACCCACGAGGTGTGTACCATCTGTATCCTTCGGGGCTCCTCTCGATGATCAGATGTCCATCGCTGCATCAGAGGGAGGGTCAGAAATTTCTGGAGATGACGTGTCGGCGCAGGGGGCTCCTTCGGGAAGATCCGCTGTGCCCGATACGGATCCAGAAATGATGGCCATGCTTTCCCGGGCCGCTGAGAGAGTTGGGCTCGTGTGGAACCCTCCACCGTGTCCCGAACCCTCGAGGCTGGACAATTGGTTTCTCGGGGTGGCCCGTGCTGGTTCTCAGCGCCCCACCCCGGTTCCTTTCTTTCCGGAGGTGCACGAGGAGCTCACCAGGTCGTGGACGGCACCTTTTACTGCCCAAAACCGGCCTAGTGGATCCTCCTCCCTCACCACCCTCAATGGTGGACCTGTAAAGGGTTACACGCAGGTTCCTCCCGTGGAACGGGCCGTTGCTATGCAACTGTGCCCTAACTCCACATCCAGGGGGAACCCGTGTCTCCCCTCCCGGGCCTGTAGGTACTCGTCCGATCTGATCGGAAAGGCCTACCAGGCTTGTGGAGATGCTGGGTCCGCCTTACACGCTATTGCGTTGTTGCAGGTCCATCAGGCCCAGGCATTGAAGACCTTGCACGAGGGTGGTCACGATCCCGCAGTTCTGCACGAACTGAGAACCGCAACGGACCTCCCGCTTCGTGTGACGAAGGTTACGGCGCGGGCAGTGGGTCGTGTTATGTCCACGATGGTGGTCCAGGAACGCCATCTCTGGCTGTGTCTGGCTGACATGAGGGAAACCGACAAGATCAAGTTCCTTAATTCCCCCGTGTCCCAGACCGCCCTCTTCGGCGACGCAGTCCAGAACTTCGCCCAGCAGTTCTCGGCGCACAGAAGCAGACTGAGGCGATCAGTCACATCCTGCCACGGTGGTCAGCTGCTGTCTCCACCCCGCCGGCGGCAGCGCCTCAGCCTGCTCGTCGCCGAGGGCGGCCGCCTGCGTCTGGCTCCGCTCCCGCGTCGCAGCAGCAGCCTCCACCCAAGCGTCGTCGAGGAGCCGGGCGCAAGCAGGCTGCCCCGCCCGTCCAGGCCTCCGTCAAGAGGGGTGGCAAGGGCAAGTGGCCCTGAGACGGGCGACCCAGAGATGGGGAGGACTGTTCTTCAGGAGACGGTGATCGCACCGCTCCATCCCCCGGAGGAGGGCCGGGCAGAGAATCTTTTGTTCCGTTTTCTTTGTGTTGGATTCGGTCGAACGGACGGCGCGCCTCACAGAGGAGCGCGTCCAGTCGATGCTGAACTGCCTGAACACGTTTCAAGGCAGGATGGCGGTCCCACTGAAACAATTTCAGAGGCTCCTGGGGCATATGGCGGCCGCGGCGGCAGTAACACCACTCGGCCTGCTTCATATGAGACCGCTTCAGCATTGGCTTCACGGCCGGGTCCCGAGATGGGCGTGGCAACGCAGCACTCACCGGGTGAGTATCACACCGGCCTGCCGCCAAACCTTCAGCCTGTGGTCAGACCCCTTGTTTCTTCGGGCCAGGGTGCCCTTGGAACAGGTGTCCAGGCATGCTGTGGTTTTCGCGGATGCCTCTGCCATAGGCTGGGGGGCCACGTACAACAGGCATGCAGTGTCAGAGGTTTGGACGGGCCCGCACCTGCATTGGCACATCAACTGCCTCGAGTTGCTAGCAGTACATCTTGCACTGAGCCGCCTCAAAAGGCTGTTATGGGGCAAAGATGTATTGGTCCGTACGGACAACACTGCGACCGTTGCGTACATCAACCGACAAGGTGGTTTGCACTCTGTCTGAGGTCGCTTCGGGCCATTCATATCCCTGGTGTGCGCAACCGTGTGGCCAACGAGCTGTCACGAGCTGCGCTCCCGGGAGAATGGCGACTCCACCCCCAGGTGGTCCAGCTGATCTGGAGACAGTTCGGGGTGGCACAGGTTGACCTGTTTGCTTCCCCAGAAACGTCCCACTGCCAGTGGTTTTATTCGCTGACCGAGGGCACACTCGGCACATATGCACTTGCGCACAAATGCGTTTCCCCCAGTGAGCCTACTTGCACAGACACTGTGCAAGGTCAGGGAGGACGAGGAGCAGGTTCTGTTGGTTGCGCCGTACTGGCACAACCGGACTTGGTTCCTGGAGCTTATGCTCCTCACGACAGCCCCTCCCTGGCCGATTCCTCTGAGGAAGGACCTTCTGACTTCTGAGCGTCCAGACCTCTGGAAATTTCATGTCTGGTCCCTGGACGGGAAGCAGAGGTTCTAGGTGACTTACCCCAAGAGGTAGTTAACACCATCCCTTCGGCACGAGCACCATCTACGAGACAGGCTTATGCTCGAAGTGGAACCTGTTCGTCAAGTGGTGTTCTTCTCGCCGAGAAGACCCCCGAAGATGTTCAATCACGTCTGTGCTTTCCTTCCTGCAACAGGGCTTGGAGCATAGGCTGTCACCCTCCACCCTCAAAGTCTATGTTGCTGCAATATCCACCTATCACGATCACGTAGAAGGTAAGTCGGTTGGGAAGCACAACCTGGTCGTCAGGTTCCTCAGGGGGGCGAGACGGTTAAATCCTCCTCGACCTCCCTCTATACCCTCTTGGGATCTTGCTCTGGTGCTCCGAGCACTTCAGAATGCCCCATTTGAGCCTTTGCAGTCGGCAGAGCTAAAGATTCTGTCTATGAAGACTTTGCTGTTGGCTGCACTGGCCTCCATTAAGAGGGTAGGGGACCTGCAGGCATTTTCGGTTGACGAATCATGCCTAGAGTTCGGGCCGGGTGACACCCACGTGGTACTGAGACCCCGGCCTGGCTAAGGCCCGGCCCGGCCAAGGTTCCTACCACTCCCTTTAGGGACCAGGTGGTGAACCTGCAAGCACTGCCCTTCTCTCCAAGCAGAGGATGGCCCACTGGATAGTGGATGCCATCACCATGGCTGACCAAGCACAAGGTGTGCTCTGTCCACTCAGGGTGCGAGCACACTCTACTAGAAGTGTTGCATCCTCCTGGGCGCTGGCACGTGGCGCCTCGTTGTCAGACATCTGTAGAGCTGCGGGCTGGGCGACACCCAACACGTTCACTAGATTCTATAGCCTACGTGTAGAGCCAGTTTCCTCCTGTGTTCTCACCTCAAACGGGTAGAAGCACTGAGAGGCCCTGGCTCTTGTCGGCTTGCTGCGCTACGGCGCTTATATTCTCCAGAAGCAAACTCTGTCGAGTCCTCCATCACCCTTGGTGCCGGACGTGGCGGAGCGTCTGGCATCAGGCCCTTTGCCGCTGAATCCTTGAGAACCGGTACTGGGCTGGGGTTATATGAGTGACCCTGCGGGGATCCCATATATTTTTCCTTCGGGGTACAATGTGGGTTCCGCAGCGTTCCCTTCCACTAGGGCACGCTTTCCCAGTGTTATCCAATAGTCACTGAGCGGGTCATGCGGAACAGCAGTGATGGACTTCTCAGGTAAGAGAGCTCAGGAGGCTCACACAGGGCACTGGAAGGGGGCAGAGGCCATGGCGCTTTGGTAGGGATTCCTATTCGTTGGTCTCCGACGTGGCGTCGGAAGTGACCGACTGAATGGGAACGTCTCGGTTACGTATGTAACCCTCATTCCCTGAAGGAGGGAACGGAGACGCCACGTCCCGTCGCCATGTCCTCTGTACCCAGCTGGGGTGCCAGTTACCTACTCGGCTCCTCAGCAAAAAAGCTAATTTGATGCAAGCACCTGTGTCTCATTTATACCCGCGCTGCGTGGCATGAGCACCTGGTGCAATCATTGCATGCCAATGTGCATTGGCTCGTTTAGTTACATTCGAAGTAGATTGGCTCTCGTGAGCGAGATTCCTATTCGTCGGTCTCCGATGTGGCGTCTCCGTGCCCTCCTTCAGGGAACGAGGGTTACATACGTAACCGAGATGCTATCAACAGACTAAATGTATCTTTATTGCTTAATATACAGTGGAGTCCAAAAGACTAAGACCACTGCTGACAAGCAGTGCTATTTTAGTATTATTTATATACCATTATAGTTTTTTAGTGCTGGGCAATCGATTAATCGCGATTAATCACATCCAAAATAAATGTATGTGTTTACATAACTGCACTAGTTTTTATTAATATTTTGAATTTGCTTTTATTTTTATTTTATCTTATGCTTTAGTAATTTTGTTATGTGCTTTTTTATTAGTTTTATTAGTATATATATATATATATATATATATACACTCACCTAAAGGATTATTAGGAACACCTGTTCAATTTCTCATTAATGCAATTATCTAATCAACCAATCACATGGCAGTTGCTTCAATGCATTTAGGGGTGTGGTCCTGGTCAAGACAATCTCCTGAACTCCAAACTGAATGTCAGAATGGGAAAGAAAGGTGATTTAAGCAATTTTGAGCGTGGCATGGTTGTTGGTGCCAGACGGGCCGGTCTGAGTATTTCACAATCTGCTCAGTTACTGGGATTTTCACGCACAACCATTTCTAGAGTTTACAAAGAATGGTGTGAAAAGGGAAAAACATCCAGTATGCGGCAGTCCTGTGGGCGAAAATGCCTTGTTGATGCTAGAGGTCAGAGGAGAATGGGCCGACTGATTCAAGCTGATAGAAGAGCAACTTTGACTGAAATAACCACTCGTTACAACCGAGGTATGCAGCAAAGCATTTGTGAAGCCACAACACGCACAACCTTGAGGCGGATGGGCTACAACAGCAGAAGGCCCCACCGGGTACCACTCATCTCCACTACAAATAGGAAAAAGAGGCTACAATTTGCACGAGCTCACCAAAATTGGACAGTTGAAGACTAATGTTGAAAAATGTTGCCTGGTCTGATGAGTCTCGATTTCTGTTGAGACATTCAGATGGTAGAGTCAGAATTTGGCGTAAACAGAATGAGAACATGGATCCATCATGCCTTGTTACCACTGTGCAGGCTGGTGGTGGTGGTGTAATGGTGTGGGGGATGTTTTCTTGGCACACTTTAGGCCCCTTAGTGCCAATTGGGCATCGTTTAAATGCCACGGCCTACCTGAGCATTGTTTCTGACCATGTCCATCCCTTTATGACCACCATGTACCCATCCTCTGATGGCTACTTCCAGCAGGATAATGCACCATGTCACAAAGCTCGAATCATTTCAAATTGGTTTCTTGAACATGACAATGAGTTCACTGTACTAAAATGGCCCCCACAGTCACCAGATCTCAACCCAATAGAGCATCTTTGGGATGTGGTGGAACGGGAGCTTCGTGCCCTGGATGTGCATCCCACAAATCTCCATCAACTGCAAGATGCTATCCTATCAATATGGGCCAACATTTCTAAAGAATGCTTTCAGCACCTTGTTGAATCAATGCCACGTAGAATTAAGGCAGTTCTGAAGGCGAAAGGGGGTCAAACACAGTATTAGTATGGTGTTCCTAATAATACTTTAGGTGAGTGTATATATATATATATATATAGTTTTAGTAATTTTAGTACTTGAAATTAAACTTATTTATTTCCCTTAGTTGCCAAGGCAACATATGTATATATAATTTATATTTATACATAATACTTATATTTATATATTTAGCTTTATTCCAATTACATATTTTTTAAATAGTTTTATTTAACAATAACAACACTGCTGAGATGAGAATGAATTTATTCAATTTTTTTTATTTATTCTAATTATCCTAATTTAATACAAATTTTCATTACAAATTATATTATTAGCATAACAATTTATGTTAAAAGTTTTACTCAACAAAAAGTAACAATTAATCTCCTAGCATTAGTTTATAGAAAAATATTGAATCTGTTTTATTATTATTATTAGGTAAATTCATACAATTAATAAAACAACAGTAATAATAATAATTATTATTATTACTACTATTAGGTAACATTATACATTTAACAACAAAAACAATAATGATAATAACTATTATTATTATGATTATAATTAATTTAATTATTAATTGCTATCATTTATTTGCTTGTTTATTTATTTATTAGGCCTTAACTGCATTACATAATAGAACAGCACTTCGGCAGTGATAATTCTAGCTTCTCTATTTCATCATCAACCAAAAATGAGAGTTTTCCTAATCAGGATTTGTAACCTTACCTCCGAGCAGGTCACAGGATGGTGCTCCGGGAGCAGCGGACTGGGACTCCCCAGTAGTGTCACCAAATGTGTCTGTTCCAGAGACAGACGTCCCACAGCGCAGCATGAAGGAGGAGAAGCATTAGTCAGCCTTAAAGCTGCATACACACTGAGAGAGGGGCAGATGAAGAGAGTAAGCTGAGATCATACAACAGGCCCTCACAAACACGGACACATGGATGTGCATTCTGTGCATCTTCCTACACTTACAATGTATACACATGACGGGCACAGCATGCAAATACACTAAACTCAAACACACCAAACAAACGTCTCTCTTCCCAGACACTGACAAAACAAACAGCAGAAACTACCTTCTATAACTGAACAACTGGGTTATGAAACAGCTGGTGTATACTTACCAGTTCATAAATTTAAATATCTATGCTATGAAAATGAACTCGAACAAGCTCAGCACCAATGTTGTGCAGTCAGATGCAAAAACCAGATCATCATTCACTGCAGAGGAAGCCTTTGAATATGAGTATCTCAATTTTTAAGCACTTCCTCTGGTCTTCTAGATTGGTGTTTTTTATGAGAGAGTTTAGGAGACACACCAAGGAGGTCCAGCACAGGTCCAGGCTCGGCTTTAGGAGGGGAGACAGGAGCAGCTGGAGCAGCAGGTGTAGGAGCCACTGGAGCAACAGCTGGAGCAACAAATGAGTCTATATGAAAGAGAGAGACACACACATTTGAACATAATGTTGCTAATACTAGCAGTTTAATGTGCCACTGGGAGGTATAATGAAAGTAGAAGTGCATTGAAGAACATCAACTAAATACAATACTAATTGAAGGAGATAATTCACCCAAAAATGAAGATTCTGTCATCATTTCATTTCAGGTTTAACATCACTCACCCTCATGTCATGTTAAACCTGCATGACATTCATTCTTTCGCGGAACAAATAAGGACAATTTCTAAAGAATGTGCTGGTCTTTGTTTTCCATTTTTCACTATCAATGAATAAAAAATAATGTAAAAACACCATAAAAGTTTCATAAAAGTGACTCATACAACTCATGCACTATATTTCAATTCTGCTGAAGTCATTTGACAGCTTTGTGTGAGAAACTGACTTATTATTAAATTTAAGTCATTATTCACTGTTTATCTTCCTCTTTACCACTGTGAATGAATGAAAGAATGATTCATTCACTAAGAGGACAAAGATTTAGAAAATTAATGCTTAAAGGGATAGTTCACCCAAAAATGAAAATTCTGTCAACATTTTCTTTCTTCTGCTGAACACAAAAGAAGATATTTTGAAGAATATGGGTAATCAAACAGTTGATGGATCCCACTGACTTCCATAGTACCAAAAGAAAAAAAAAAATTATGGAAGTCAATGGGGCCCATCAAATGTTTGGTTACCCATATTTTCCAAAATATCTTCTTTTGTGTTCAGCAGAAGAAAGAAATTTATACAGGTTTGGAACAACTTGAGGGTGAGTAAATGATGACAGAATTTTAATTTTTTGGATGAACTATCTCTTTAAATGCTTAAAAAAAAAAAAGTAAAATCAAGTCTTCAGAATTTTTCTTTTCTTGTTATACAGAAGAAAGTAATATGGTTTTAAAAAAGAAAACAAAGGTGCTCGAATATTAAAATTTAAGTATCATGATAATATAATAATAATTATTGGTATCTAGTTATACACCGATCAGGCATAACATTATGACCTAATATTGTGCTGGCCCCCCTTTTGCTGCCAAAACAGCCCTGACCCATAGAGGCACTAGACCCCTGAAGGTGTTCTGTGGTATCTGGCACCAAGATGTTAGCAGTAGATCCTTTAAGTCCTGTAAATTGCGAGGTGGGGCCTTCATGGATCAGACTTGTTTGTTCAGCACATCCCACAGATGCTCGTTGTTGTGCTCCTCAAACCATTCCTGAACCATTTTTGCTTTGTGGCAGGGCGCATTATCCTGCTGAAAGAGGCCACAGCCACCAGGGAATACCGTTTACATGCAAGGGTGTACATGGTCTGCAACAATGCTTAGGTAGGTGGTACCTGTCAAAGTAGCATCCACATGGATGGCAGGACCCAAGGTTTCCCAGCAGAACATTGCCCAAAGCATCACACTGCCTCCGCTGGCTTGCCTTCTTTCCATAGTGCAACCTGGTGCCATGTGTTCCCCAGGTAAGCAACACACACACACCCGGCCATCCACGTGATGTAAAAGAAAACGTGATTCATCAGACCAGGCCACCTTCTTCCATTGCTCCGTGGTCCAGTTCTCATACTCACGTGCCCACTGTTGGCGCTTTCGGCGGTGGACAGGGGTCAGCATGGGCACCCTGACTGGTCTGCGGCTATGCAGCCCCATACGCAACAAACTGTGATGCACTGTGTATTCTGACACCTTTCTATCAGAACCAGCATTAACTTCTTGAGCAATTTGAGCTACAGTAGATTGTCTGTTTGATCGGACCACACAAGCCTGCCTTCACTCCCCACATGCATCAATGAGCCTTGGCCACCCATGACCCTGTCGGCAGTTCACCACTGTTCCTTCCTTGGACCACTTTTGATAGATACTGACCACTGCAGACCGGGAACACCCCACAAGAGCTGCAGTTTTGGAGATGCTCTGACCCAGTCGTCTAGCCATCACAATTTGGCCCTTGTCAAACTCGCTCAAATCCTTACGCTTGCCCATTTTTCCTGCTTCTAACACATCAACTTTGAGGACAAAATGTTCACTTGCTGCCTAATATATCCCACCCACTAACAGGTGCCGTGATGAAGAGATAATCAGTGTTATTCACTTCATCTGTCATAATGTTATGCCTGATCGGTGTATATTCATATAGTTATTATTAATTTTAGATTTATTATTTATTAATAACTTTATTATTCAATATAGGGGTCCAAAAGACTAAGACCACTACTTAGATGCTTCTATTTCAATTTTTGAAATTTAATACAGATGTCATTACAGTAGTAGTTTTTAGAAAAAATATTAAATGTTATTATTAGTATTAATAATAATAATAATAATAATAATAATGTGATTAATTATGAATTCATATGATTTATTTCTAAATTGATAATATAATAATAATTCATGGTAAAATACAAAACATGCTACGTTTAGAGAGACAAGCCTCAGTCACTCACCAGAAAAGAGATCACCAGTCACATTGGCATCAGGCAAAGGTGAGGGCCCACGCGAGACAGCGGGAAGATCTTCCAGACCAAGCCAAAGCAGAAAGAGGAAGTAGAGGACGAAATGTAAGAGAAGAGAAATCAATAAGGAGCAGAAACACGTAAATAACACAGAGTCGTGCTTTTGAGGGTGCAAACATGCACAAGTCCACGTTCCACTATGAGGACAAACCAAGACGGAGTGGGGCAAAAAACAGATGAGAAAGAAGAAAGGTAAGACTAGAAGAGACGAGACAAGACGTTCAAAAGAAGTATGGGAATCAACTCCTGTACCTGCACCAAATAGGTCTACGCTAGGAGTGGTTGCTTTGGGCTCTGTGGAGGAGCTTTGCTCAGGCATAGAATCAAACATATCTATAAACAAGGACACACATTTGCATTACGCTTCTAGTCAGTGCATAACATGATAGCCTCAAGTGAAAGAGAGAGAGAGGAAACACCATTTAGACGAGAAAACATTTTGCTTAGCTTGCTTTTTTCCATAATCACTCTGAACAAGTAGCACAAAAGACAATTTAATCAAGTCTGCAAATGTCATTGCAAGCCGCAGCATTCAGATTATGGTCAAAAAGCTAAAAAAAGATTGCAGGACAAATGTGGTCACTGCAAATCCTGGATTTTGACAGATTGCAGTGCAATTTTAGAGGCCAAATGTGAATCAATGACATTGACCACCCCTCTTAATGTACAATTATATATACAGTATATACATAACAATTGATATTTACAATTATAGCAATAGTATTATATAATATTTTACAAGTATTTATAATATTTACACTACCGTTCAAAGGTTTGTGTTCGGTAAGATTTTTTCTTGTTTTTGAAAGATGTTTTATGCTCACCAAGGCTGCATTTATTTGATCCAAAATACAGTAAAACAGTAATATTATGAAGTATTATTACAATTTAAAATAACTGCTTTATATTTTAATATATTTTAAAATGTAATTTATCCCTGTGATTGCAAAGCTGAATTTTCAGCATCATTACTCCAGTCTTCAGTGTCACATGATCCTTCAGAAATCATTCTAATATACTGATTTGATGCTCAAAAAACATTTATTTTTATTATCAATGTTGAAAAAAGTTGTGCTGCTTAATATTTTTCTAACCAGTGAAACCGTGATTTTTTTATTTTTTTATTCTTTGATGAATTTCAACAGAACAGCATTTATTTGAAATAAAAAATCTTTTGTAACATTATGAATGTCTTTACTGTGACTTTTGATCACTTAAATGCATCCTTGTTGAATAAAAGTTTTTTTTTTAAAATGGAAGTGTACGTTTATATTTGTTTCCAATTATCGTGTATTCCTCTGAACTGAAAAGGTGGTTAAGGTCATGATTCACAAACCAGAATGACCAAAAAATAAAATAGAAATCTAAATGAGAGAAATAAAACAAAGAGAATCTTAATAATGTTGGGGAACTAGCTTAGCAAGTTAATATTGTCATAATGCACAGTAAAGCAAGACAGAGGCAGAATTACAGCAGGAATATTACCACTAAAGAGGTCTAGTGTTGGCGGGGCCACAGGCTCAGTTGTAGCAGATGTGGTGGTGGTGGTGGTGGTGGTGGCAGTAGCGGTGGGAGGAGAGGGGACAGCAGGGGCCGCAGTTGGCGAGATGCTCGGCTCGGCGCTGGTAGGGGACGCTGCGGCAGCGACACTATCTACTGGCTTCATGGCAAAGAGGTCCAGCTCTGGGGCAATGCTTGAGCTCCCCTCGGATGTGGCCCAGGGGTCTTTATTAGGGAGGGGTGGGGGGTGAAAATGGAATGGGGAAGGTTTGTTACATAACAAACACTGCAAATGAAGAAGAAACACACTGAAAGCTCATAACTTCAGCAGCACTGAAGTCAAGGAGAGAGAGAGAGAGAGAGAGAGAGAGAGAGAGAGAGAGAGAGAGAGAGAGAGAGAGAGAGAGAGAGAGAGGTGATGGATTTTACCTTAAAAAGCACACTTTAAGACACCATTAACTTTAGTACTGCAACCACCAGACTAATTAAAAAGTAGTTAAAAACTGTCACGTTTGGTTTTGGGTTTTGGTTCACGTTTATGTTTTCATGTCTTTTATCTTGTAGTTTTCTTAGTCAAGGGCTGCGCCCGAAATCACCCCTTAAATAGGGCACTATATGAGTGGACAGCCATTTGTAGTGGTGTCCGAAACCATAGTGGACATTATCGAGTGCACTCATTCAATCTCATAATGCACCGCAATAATGTGTATACAACCGATGTACACTCAATGGCTAGGTAATTCCCTATAATGCACTGTGACGTTCACGCTGAAAGAATTCCTTTTTCCTTTATTTGACCAGAAGATGGCGCCTGCAGGTGAATCCTCCATCCATCCATTTTCTAAACTGCTGATCCAATGTGGGTACAGCATAATTTCATACAGGTATAAATACTTTTTTAATTGATTAATAAATTTAGTTAGGGTTTATACACACTAGTTTCATTACTACTGGAGCTGCAAGTTTGCTAAGTATCAAATGATTATTAAACAGCAAGCACAAACTATGCAAAAGCGGCAGCCCTTCAGGCACACTCGGTGTCTGAATTTGCTCAATCACTTTCATTCACTCCTTCAAGTGGACTATATTAGTGGAGTAATATAGGCAATAGTTAATGGGGGTATAGGGAACCGATTTCGGGCGGTTCCTGGTTTTGTCATGTGATTCCCTTACTCCTCATGTGACCTTGCCATGTGTTTCCCTTGTCATGTTATGTGTCACGTTCTGATTGGTTGTTTTGGTCACGGGTTTCTCAGTTCTGTTTGTCATTGGTTGATTACTTTCAGGTGTGTCTTGTTTAGTCATTAGTCTTTGTGTATATACAGCCCTCATGTTACTATTGTCTCTTGTCTAGCTTTGTTTGTAACCACTGTTGGTGAGTTTTGTTAGGTCAGGGGGGGTATTCCAGAAAGCAAGGTTAATTTATCGTCACATATACCTTGAACTCTCGGTTGATTAATCCAAACCGTGCTTACTCGAGGTACGCTGGTTCCAAAAACGTGTCCGTGAATAAGTTCAGACAACTCAGAGTATGTTCCTGGTTAACACACAAGACATTCTCAACAGAGCATGGAATCGATGATTCACCATGGAAACAGACGCTAAGAAAAAGCGCGCCATTCTACTTCCTTCTTCTTCTTTTGTTTAATGGAGATTTACATAACCTACTTAATGCACATCGCCACCTATTTGGTGGTTGTGCAATCATTTTTTTAATCTTTTCGTTTAATAAGTAATCTTTAAAAAATTATATTGTTTGTTTGATGCTAATTAATTGAATGCAGATCCATGTGTGAGATGAAAATAAAATAAATAATAAATATATTTTAATTGAATTAACATTTAAACATTACCTTGTTATAATAGTGCTTTAGAACTAATATATAATAATATTATATAACTGTAATAATATAACACATTTGGTTATATTAATATAACATTATTAATTATATAACACGCATCTGAATACCTCTTAAGCAAACTAACCCTGGAGGATAGGATAGGACACTATTTGGATACAATTTGAAAATCTGGAATCTGAGGGTGCAAAAAATCTAAATATTGAGAAAATCGCCTTTAAAGTTGTCCAAATGAAGTCCTTAGCATATTACTAATAATAATAAATGTTTTATATATTTACAGTAGGAAATTTACTAAATATCTTCATGGAACATGATCTTTACTTAATATCCTAATGATTTTTGGCATAAAAGAAAAATGGACCCATTTTTGACCCATACAATGTATTGTTGGCTATTGCCACAAATACACCCGTGCGACTTATGACTGGTTTTGTGGTCCAGGGTCACATATCAGTCATAATATATGCCATATTTGAGGTGGTCAAAACCAAGGAAGTACAGTCTGGATGTCAAAAGTTGCAGATTTTTAAGGTCCTAGCAGTAATGTGGAAGCACAGCTAAGTTATTTATTACTTATTTATTTCGATAGTTTACTTTAGACATTGTACTAACTATAAGTAACTTTGCAACTACATGTCAACTACTAGTCATTAGAGTATTAGTAGACTCTCTGCTTAGTATCTGCTAACACATTTCGATAGACCCCCAACAGAGAACAGACATTCTCCTGACTATAAGTAACTTGGTAGCACTTTATTTTACAGTCATGTTCCCCATGAACATACTATGTACTTATTATAGTAATGACACTAACTGGGTAGTAACTAGGTACTAACCCTGAACCTACCCCTAAACCTAACCTTAACCCATGTAGTTAGTTACGTTGTATTACCCAGTACTTTCTTAGGTAAGTATACTGTACACGTAAGTGCACGTAGTGTAAAATAAAGTGCAGCCAGTAACTTTGCATGTACAAACCCAATTCCAAAAAAGTTGGGACACTGTACAAATTGTGAATAAAAAAGGAATGCAATAATTTACAAATCTCATAAACTTATATTTTATTCACAATAGAATATAGATAACATATCAAATGTTGAAAGTGAGACAGTTTGAAATGTCATGCCAAATATTGGCTCATTTTGGATTTCATGAGAGCTACACATTCCAAAAAAGTTGGGACAGGTAGCAATAAGAGACCGGAAAAGTTAAATGTACATATAAGGAACAGCTCGAGGACCAATTTGCAACTTATTAGGTCAATTGGCAACATGATTGGGTATAAAAAGAGCCTCTCAGAGTGGCAGTGTCTCTCAGAAGTCAAGATGGGCAGAGGATCACCAATTCCCCCAATGCTGCGGCGAAAAATAGTGGAGCAATATCAGAAAGGAGTTTCTCAGAGAAAAATTGCAAAGAGTTTGAAGTTATCATCATCTACAGTGCATAATATCATCCAAAGATTCAGAGAATCTGGAACAATCTCTGTGCGTAAGGGTCAAGGCCGGAAAACCATACTGGATGCCTGTGATCTTCGGGCCCTTAGACGGCACTGCATCACATACAGGAATGCTACTGTAATGGAAATCACAACATGGGCTCAGGAATACTTCCAGAAAACATTGTCGGTGAACACAATCCACCGTGCCATTCGCCGTTGCCGGCTAAAACTCTATAGGTCAAAAAAGAAGCCATATCTAAACATGATCCAGAAGCGCAGGTGTTTTCTCTGGGCCAAGGCTCATTTAAAATGGACTGTGGCAAAGTGGAAAACTGTTCTGTGGTCAGACGAATCAAAATTTGAAGTTCTTTTTGGAAAACTGGGACGCCATGTCATCCGGACTAAAGAGGACAAGGACAACCCAAGTTGTTATCAGCGCTCAGTTCAGAAGCCTGCATCTCTGATGGTATGGGGTTGCATGAGTGCGTGTGGCATGGGCAGCTTACACATCTGGAAAGGCACCATCAATGCTGAAAGGTATATCCAAGTTCTAGAACAACATATGCTCCCATCCAGACGTCGTCTCTTTCAGGGAAGACCTTGCATTTTCCAACATGACAATGCCAGACCACATACTGCATCAATTACAACATCATGGCTGCGTAGAAGGATCCGGGTACTGAAATGGCCAGCCTGCAGTCCAGATCTTTCACCCATAGAAAACATTTGGCGCATCATAAAGAGGAAGATGCGACAAAGAAGACCTAAGACAGTTGAGCAACTAGAAGCCTGTATTAGTCAAGAATGGGACAACATTCCTATTCCTAAACTTGAGCAACTTGTCTCCTCAGTCCCCAGACGTTTGCAGACTGTTATAAAAAGAAGAGGGGATGCCACACAGTGGTAAACATGGCCTTGTCCCAACTTTTTTGAGATGTGTTGATGCCATGAAATTTAAAATCAACTTATTTTTCCCTTAAAATTATACATTTTCTCAGTTTAAACATTTGATATGTCATCTGTTGTATTCTGAATAAAATATTGAAATTTGAAACTTCCACATCATTGCATTCTGTTTTTATTCACAATTTGTACAGTGTCCCAACTTTTTTGGAATCGGGTTTGTACATGTCCACTTATTCTAACCCTAACCCTAATACTCTAATGGCTCATTTCCACCGAGCGGTATGGTTCAGTACAGTTCAGTACGGTACGCAATTTTTGCCATTTCCATTGTCAGAAGTTGTTAATGGTACTCTAATTCCGAACCGTACCGTACCACTTTTTTTGGCACCCTTCCGTTGGGGTACCTAGCACAGTAGTCCAGTACTAAAGGGTGGAGCTAGACTCACTGCAGAACGTTGATTGGTTGACAGAGAATCATCACTTGTGCGTGATTTTTCGGCTGTGTTTTTCCTTGCAGCCTGCAGCCTGCAGCCTTGGCTCTAATAAAGCGTTTCGTCTTCTTGTGACAAACAGCCACATGCCGAGAAGCAAGAACAAGATCTGCTGTATGTTGTTTGCCATTGTTGTTTACTGTGTCGCTTTCTTCTTCTCACGAGAATGACGTCGATCGCTACACCACGCCTATCATAAGGGTACAGTTGGCGATGAAAACACAAGCCGGATCAGGGTTTACGGTCCTGAATCGTACTGTAGTGAACCGTACCGCTCGGTGGAAACTAGCCATAATGAGAGTTAGTTGACATGTAGATGCAAATTAAAAAGAATTAGTTGATGTAGTTGCAAAGTATTAGAATTTCTAAAGTGGATTATCAAAATAAAGTGTAACCCTAAGTTACAATAAAAGCAAATATAAGGTAAGGTAAGGTAAGGTAAGGTAAATATAGAGTAACTCTGTTCATGTTCTATGACACTGTAGCTGCATTATGTAAATACAACCACTAAGCTTTTGCTCTTCAAACTTCATGAAAATAAAAGTTTAGGTTGTTAGAATGAATCACTGATACTGAAAATATAAGCTGGAAGGGAAATTAAAATAAGTTGAATTATTAGTAAAGTTAACATAGCAGAAAGTAAAGGCAAAAATCATTTTCTTAAGGATTTTGTTTTGTTTTTAAAACATCTAAACATCTTTAAAACAAAATAAATTTACTTGAGAAGCAACACAACATACATTATTAATACTTATCTTCAAAGAATATATCTTAAATTATGTATAATACATCTTTAAAAATATATTTTTTAAAACCAGAAAAAACCTATATGCCAAAGGTTTAAGAAAAATAAGCAAGTCGTATAAACCTACAGTTTTTCTTTTAATGTTTTAAGGATGTGTACATCATTTTACTGCAAAACAAGACCAAAATAATGATTAAAAATGATTTTTTTTTTTGCAAAGTAAGGAGAGAAATTATCAATTGAGCCTGCAGAGAATGGTGTATGTGCTCAGGCAGATCATAAACAAAATGATTTTGCTGTATTGTGTGGGCAAAAGCAGGGTTAATAACTGAAACAATACAAACAAAAATCGCATTGCATGCACTCTCTCTCACACACACAGACTGTTGGCCATAGCAGTTGTTAAACTTCATGTTTCCATTCAAGTTCGCGACTACTGTATATTAGAAACCTTTTATATCAATCCATACATAAACACACACACACACACACACACACAAATAAAGAGCAGGGTGCTAAAGGATCTTGTGTATGGATGAACACCCACCAGATCCGGCACATGCATCGGCAGCAGCTGCTGGAGCCACACCCTCGCTCGGACCATCACCTGGGGAGGGCGCAAACGCGTCTGGGCCGAACCAGACCAACAAAACCCAACAGAGAAAAAGAAACGGGGATGAAAAGGCGATAGAGAGAGACTTCTACAAGTGAACTGAAATACTCTATACGACCCAAATGGCAGTAAAATAGGCCAGTCTGGGTTGTATACAGTTTAATTCAGTGTGTCCACACACACACTGAGGGAAATGAGTCAGCCTGCGTGAAACATCCTGTCAATGCCGTTAAGTAAAAATTGAGTAAAAAGTGTTTGGCTTTGACAGCATTGCTTCTGTTAACTTAAGCCAAGCCGGTGATGAGCACTGTGGCATTTGATATTTCAAACCCCATCAAGACCTGCACGACTCGTTTTTGTGATGACCAGGTAAGAATGAATTTATTTATTAACCAAGAGCAAAAAAAAGCTTGGGTTATCTTTAAACCGACTGTATATTTAATTATCAAATTAACAGTCTGCACAGCTTTGTACAAAACAAGGATTCAGTTACTGTTAGGGTTGCCAACGTCCATATAATACAGAATTATCCTGCACTTAAAGGAACTGCATTAATTCCGCACAAGACTTTTGGGTTACATTTTATTTTAAGGTGTCCTTGTTACAGTGTAATTATACATTGAAGTACTGAGTAATTAACAACATGTACAACATGTTAAGAGTTAGGCATAGGGTTTGGTTTAGGGTTAATTACATGCAATTATGCATAATTTATAGTTATCACTATAGTAACTACATGTAATGTGTCACAAAGACGCTAAAATAAAGTTATCGAAAAAGTTACCGACTTTTGTATGTACAAAAGGTAAAAAATTCGGATCAGAATGGTAAAAATATTATAAGTAATTTGTGTCTGTAATGTTGTATGAAACTTTAATAGACATTAATAGCTGCATTATTATAGTTAACTGAAACTAAAACCATAAAAAATATACGTTAGACATTGACATTACATTTGTTTTTCTTTTACAAAAAGTGCAATCAAAGTGGGTGCATCTGAAATGCATTTTAGTACTTAATATTTTTTTATATACAAAAGTTGGCAACCCTAATTAAAAAATAAATAAATAAATAAAATAAAAATAAACCACTTTTAAAATTTAAATTCCATACTCAATGTGTAATTGGTTGGTTTACTCCAAATTTAAAAACATTACTAACACATCTCTGCTGGCAAAGTGGAGCTAGACTTGAGCTGGCCTGGGTTTAAACATTTGCATGGCATGAAATTTGACAGTTCAAGGTGATCTGATGTCTCTTATTTGCTGTTGACCTTGTATAATCAGGGCTGTACTAAATTGTCTGCTGTAAGCGATATCAAGTGAGCTAATCCTTAGCTGGTAGGCCTAATGATACTTCTGTTCTTTTCTCTCTTGGATTAATCTTATCTGCTTGTATTGTTCTCTTTTGGATAAAAGCGTCTATCATGAATAAATATGGTCCAATGGTGCAGTGAACTAATTATCTTCTACCTACACAATAGTGACTTCGGGCCACATATTGGAAAAGCCATAAAAAATGTGGCAAATTATGTTTGCCAATAAGGCAAAATGCGTTTACTAAAATATTAAGTAACTGACAAGGTACTGTACCTTCATGAAAAGCCATCATGTGTCTTCAGGCAGTACCAGTAACAATCCATGTACCCAAACCAAACATTTATCAAAAAGTGATTCACAAAACAACCGATGAACTCCCATTCTTCCCTGATAGTTAAACCTGGAGATGACCTGACTGACCTCCAAACAGATCCATGTCTGAGACGGTGGCAGCGGGGGCAGGCACTGGCAGCGAGGCAGCAGCTGCTGGTTCTGTAGCAGAGGGAACTGCCTCAGAGAGCGGCGCTTCAGAGCTAGCGGCAGCAGTGGCAGGAGCAGCCAGAGAGTCTGGAACCCCGCCACAGCCAAGCCACAACCAAACCAAAGCATTCAGAAAGACAGAGAAGGAGAGAGAGAGGCATAGAAGGCATGAAGACAGGATGAAAGAAAGCTCAGATGAGGTTTTTTTGTGAAGAGATTTTAGCAAAATGACTTCATAAAGCTGGATCAAAAAAAAAGAATGCAGATTTGGACAGTAAAAAGTTTGTTCAGAAAGTTCCTGGTAGACAAGGCGCAAGGGTGTCCTGCCCATTCAAATTTTGAAATGATTTTCAAAAAATTAAAAAAAAAAATAAATAATAATAATAACTTGATTAATGATTAGGTTACTAAATTATTATAGGAAAATAAAATAAAATAAAAATAAAATAATGCCCATTCATTTGAAATGATTTTCAAAAAAAAAAAAAAAAGGTTAAATACATCTTTGATGATTAATGATTAGGTTGCTAAATTATTATAGGAAAACAAAATAAAATAACATGTTGATTTTTGTATGATACATTTTAAGTCTCAAATCCTGGATGGAACACTTGTATTGTATATGCAATCTAAAAATCATCTCTACTCACCCTCACCAAGCAGATCTGACACCAAAGCCAAAAAACAGCCAGGAAGAAAAGGGAACGGAGTGAGGAAGAAAAGAAGAAGATTGTGTTAGATGAAAACAGATGTTTGATCTTTCCCTGGATCAGCGGATCCCACAATTTTTCTTTCTAAAGAAACTGCAGCTTACAACTGGGACTTGACAAGCTTGGGCAGAAAAGCAGAGAGGGAAAGGCATTTCCAATTAGTCTGTTATTATAACTCATTAGAATGCCCACTCAATATATATTCCCCTAATTGGCCTAATCTGAGTAGAAAATGGTTCATGCAGTGCAGCTCAATAGACTAACTAGTATATAGTGGAGATATGAATGATGAACACTGATAATAACCTCCAGTTTTTTAGTCTCTGTTACAATAAATGCTAGAGTTTTTTGCACAACCTTAACCAGAAATGTGATCAGTTTACCTGCCCTGGTAAAACAATATCAAAGAATGTAATTAAAAAAAACAACAACCCAAAAACACTCTTCAATCCAGTGGTGATTGCTGGTGAACATGGCTTATAGCAGCAAAAGGAGATGACATCAGCTCACCTCCCCATGATGCTGTGGGAGCCGACGAAGCCCCTGCGGTTGGAGCCAACAGATCAAAATCCACAAGATCATTAAAGCCGCTACTATAGAGAGAAAAAGACAAGAGAGAGTAATGCATATACAGTAAGGGCATATCACAGATGGTTGTGTTTTATTATAATAAGACAATTTACTTGATGGTGGTTGTAGCCGGTGCTGCTTTTGCAGGCTCTGCTGCAGTGGTCTCAGTTACCGCGGCTGCTGCAGCAGTGGGCTCTGCCGTTTTGGAAGGGGTACCAGCAGGCGTTCCATTACTTGTTGGAGATCCTTTCTATTTGTGACATGTTGGATTTACCATTTATTTTATTTAATACAATAATATGAATTATGTCTTATAATACTGTGTAGTATTATACAGACTTCTATACAGTACTGTTCAAAGGTTTGGGGTCAATACAATTTTTTTTAAAGAAATTAATATTTTTTACTCAGCAGGGATGCATTTAATTGATCAAAAATGACTATGAATTCCATAAAAAAAACACTTCTTTTGATCTTTCTTTTCATCACAGAATCCTGAAAAAAAATATTAGGCAGCACAAACATTTTCTACATTAATAATAACAAGAAATGTTTCTAAAGCGGCAAATCAGCAAATGAAGACTAGAGTAAAGGCTTCAATTCAGCGTTTCAATCACAGAAATAAATCACATATTAAACTAGAAAACAGATTGTTTTGATTAATTTAAATTATAATAATATTTCATATTTATATTTACTGTTTTAACTGTATTTAATCAATTAAATGCAGCCTTGGTTAGTATAAGAGACTACTTTTAAAAATATTAAAAAATCGTACTGACCCTAAACTTTTGAATGAAAGTGTAATACTGCATAATTCAATAGTAAAAAAGTTTCATATTACTCACCTTAGTAGGTGACCTAGTGGTAGGAAATGTAAAGAATGTGAGAATGGCTTTTTAAATAACTTTGACAAAACATTATACTCAAAAAGTTAAATAATGGAATTATAATTAATGAATCATTTCATACAGCAAGCAGGCATTATGCATTAATGAAAACGCAATTACTACTACTCAAATTTTTTTTGTAGGAAACAATCCAAAATAAATCCAAGTTATACAATCCTAAAAATGACACTATTTCTTTTAAATTCATATAATATCAACAGCTGGCATGCACTGGGAAATATGGGGTATTCAGTTATGATACAAGTCGCATGACACTGAAATTAAGTCTACCAAATACAAAATCAATCAATTCATATTGAGCAATCGATCAATTCTAGGTTGGAACTGCTAGTACTGTATGTTAAGTTCAGTCCGGTTCAGCTTGTACAGAGTGAACTTAATTATAAAGCTGGACAAAAAAATAATTCATTCTATAGAGAGAGGGAACTTTAGCATTTTAAAATGCTGAAATTTAAAACTAAAGTTCAACCATCAGTCTATAGAACTGTGAACACCACAATGACGACAACATCACCATTACAGTACAAAAATATAATTGTTTAAGTACAAGGGAATTCTGACAAACATTCTGTAGAAATACTTACTCATCACTGTTAACACAAGGAAAGAAAGGACAGTATTACTCTTTGTATAGATTTTATCAGCAGTAGAAAAGCTTCATCCATTCGAGATGAAGAAGAGAGACTTATTTTATTGCTTCATATTATTCAGAAGACTTTAAACACTTACACTTTTTTCCCCTCGAGCGTGTTGAGATGTGTCTCCAGAGATTCCAGAAGACTCTCAGGGGCCTACAAAGCCACAAAACAACACATTGTTAAAGTGACCCACCACTAAGGACACAATGTTTCAGACTACAAAACACAAAAAGACAAAGTCAAGCTGCTAACAGTGAATGAAGACAAGCAGAGGACAAAATATGCTAGAAAAGTACTATAACAGAGTTTTTTACCATAACACAATAAATGTATACAAGTTAATAGACTTAAGTAAGTAAAAAATTCTCCCTGCATGCATGCTGGTTTGGATACAGAGTACAATGCTTTAGTTCATTGTCCCAGTGGGGCCCATAATGCACTGCAGCATGCGTTCACTCATGCATTCAGGCACAACAGAGATTCAGAGCACATTATTGGTTAGACATGCCACATAATCGCAGGTGGGTGTATCTCATGGGTAAAAATGTCATGCAGTTACATCTAAATAGGCTAAACAAATAATATATATTAAAATAATAATCTGGTCAATTTTTGTGGTTAATTCATGAATAAGAGTTAAATAAAAAGCCTTGGGTCTAGGGTAATATGATATGATAGTAGCATGTATTGATTGTCTAGGTCTTGTCAAAATACACACATCTAACATACATACATGACATCTAATGCCACAAACCCTTTACAACTCTCAAATCTTGATAATTAAATATTGTTTGATCAGGCCTGGAAAAATATCACCATTAATATCATAAATTCAACTACCTATCAGGTACAGATAGAGTGGGGCGCCTTGTCGGATCTGGTGACCCTGCTGTATGTCTGTAGCTGTTCACATAATACATAATTTTGTAATATCTGTACAAAATAATAATAATGTAAATTAACAACAAATGTATTACTGTATTTGATCCATAAACAACAATCAGAATTGTAAAACAAACAGAAAAATATTACAATAGCTATGTTTCCATCCAAAGTTGCCAATTTAACTTGTGCGCAAAATTGTTATTAGTTATTCAATCTCATTCACTGGTGACGCAAAGTCGCATGAGTTTTGCATCGAGAGATTTATTCAGTAAATGTGTTTCCATGTTTATGTGAGTGTCTTCTTGTCAGATAATTGAGCGCACAAGTTTTTTATGCACATATTTAGAATATGCATCTGCCTTGTTGGCAGAGGCTATTTACACTAACTCCGCCCACTGACGTCTGGTTGTGGAAGACTCTAGATTGTCAACAGTAGCAATAGTTTAGGGGTAAGGCGCGTGTCGATCCGCGTTCGATTCTGCCTTTTGCTGAATTTGCTCTACTACCTTTTTCCATCACATATCAGATCAGAAAGGCATTTATTTTCAATAAAAATGAAGAAAAGTGGAAAGTGTCTAACGTGTGTTTAATAATAAAGTGTTTATCGGTTAGGGGTAGGTGTAGCGGGGGCTTTACTGATTTACACTTAGTGTAAATAGCATCTATCATTATTTGCACTTAGTCTTGCAAGTAGCAATAGATTAAAGTAGCATATTATTTCTTGAAGTAAATAACCTGTTTTACAGCACCACTCACTTGATGCAGCACTTCAACAGACTCTCAGGCCACGCACATGATAAGATTTCTGTAGGTCACTGATTTCGACACAACACCAGTTTTCAGTTACCTAAATGAGCAGTTTGATATATATTATATTAGTTTGATCAATATTAGGAAATATATATTACAGCTAGATGCCACATTTGACCAATCAGAATAGAGTATTCCGAAGTATAATTACTATACATAATTCATTCAATGATTCCAGCAGTGGAAACTAAACGAATCCTTCATGGTAGCACTCTCAGACAATTACACTGGGGTCCTAGCAGACAGATTAGTGAGAAGTGCCTCTGAGAATTGAGGGTTCAGCTGAAGTGTTAGCGCAATACACCGATACACTAACCTCAGACATACCTTCAACATCTCTCACCTCCGTTCCCCATTCTCTCTGTCATACACACACTAACACAGTTACACACAGTCATAAATATTTACAAAGGAATAATGGAGATTAATTTGCATACAATTAATCCATTAATTACCCTGTGCTCTATACCGAGCAGATAACAGTGATCCTTAAACAGTGTTAAACACAAATGTGTGCGCTGTGTCTCTTTAGCTCCTGTAAGACATGAGAGCTTTTCTGTTGTGACACAAATTAACAAAAAAATTTGCAAAACTGAAAAATTTGTGTTAAAACGTTTCTTTTGATTTCTAATTGCAGTGTGAGTGGGAAGGGTTGCATCAAGACTGTTTAATGAACAGGAACAGGCTTTTCTGAATTCAAACTCAAACTCATATTTCTTCATAGCAGCTGAAAAACAAATAGTCTGCAATTTAATAATTCTGTTTGGTTGTGTAGATTGTGATTGCATGCACAACTGATCACTTAAGGATGCAACAAACTTGAAAAATGCAGCTATCAAAGGATTTCAGTACACTCGGGTCCTTTAAATAGGGTCTAAGAGACTATCTAGAAATAAATTGTGTGAGAACATTAATACGCCCTGTTAAATTTAATCAGATTTCTTGAGCTACACAGCTGTGCATCCCAGGCCAAAACCTAATTACAACCACTGCCAAATCCAGAACCCAGGCAGTCATGCACGTCTCCCTCCAGCACATCCTGAACTCCGTCGCTGATCCAGAGTATCTGAAGGCAACCATCCTGCCCTGACATCACGCACAGCATGCTTTCAGAGCAAGCCTCCCTGTTTCTGCCAGGATGAAAAACTCTCCTAATTTCATAACAGAGCTTCCACAACTACAAAAACAATTAGAACCTTCTGTTTGCAAGCTTTGAAAGTTTGAATTTGGTGTTTTCCATGAATAAAGCACAAAACAGGAGACTAATTTTTATTCTTTTCAATAAATGGAAAGGTGACAGGAGGTGGGTATTTTATGGGTAGTTATTTTTAAATAATATTATAATTTAATAATTATTTATTTTATAACATACAGTATATATGTATTCTCAATATACTATATATATATGTTATAAATGTTATAAAAAAATAATTATTTTAGATTTTAAATTATTAATTATTTTTATTACTAATTTTAAATTATTAATTATTAAATAATCACAATAAATAAAGCACAATGAGTAACAAATTTGCAAGCATATTTAGTCTAAATTAATCTGTCACTAAATAGGGGCTTTGCTTTGTAGTGATGAACATACATGTCTATTGATTTGAAAATAATATTTGTTTAATTTTTTTTGGATTGAAGGGTTGAAAGCTAGACAGAGGCCGTCAACACAACTATACTTGCAAAAAAAAAAAAGAAAATGAATAAATAAAATAACTATAAAAATAAAAATAATTGAAAAAAATGTCCAAATATTACATCTTGGGTGTCACAAATTTAACGAATGTAAAAAAAATTGTAATACAGAGAAAAATCATGTTAACAAGCTTGCGCACAAAAGGCAAAAATCACCAAAATCATAATAGCTTTTACAAAAGAAAAACAAGCTATTTGTGCTTTTAATGATATTAAAACAGTTAGGGGACACCAAAGTGTTCCATATTCATGGAAAGTGACAGTTATTTTCATATTTTGCTCATCCAAAGGGGAGGCAGTTCAATAATCCATTAGAGAGAAATTTACTGAAATTCCCAAAATTGTCAGACGTCTTTAAATAGTTTTATGCAATTTGTTTCGCTCAACATATTAAATGGGTCTAAATGATTGTGGAAACTCTATTCTTGGCGATTCTTCACTGGGATGCAAATGTGGCTGCAGCTTAAGTTCTTGTCTCAGACAGCAAGCATTGCTGCTACTACGCTCATGATCCTTCAGTCACATCCAAGTTCGCTCTGAAATGAGATTTTGTGTGCAGCTTATTTAATGAGCACTAATGAGAATTGGCTTTTGCTCTCTCCTCAGCTGCAGGATTTCCCAAAGTGGAAAGCACCACACACTACTCACACTCTCAGCCTGTGTGATCAATCTGCACCGCTGAAATAAGAAGACAGGTACAGAATCTGTCAATCAGCCGGGGGGCACAGGACAGGATGGATCCATGGAACACACACCCTTCTGACAAATGCCTTATCATGAGAGAACAATGAGCACTTATATGTAGCGCATGGATGTCTATGACTGGCCCAACTGGCCAGAAAAGGGTAACGACCTCTCAATTGTCTAAAACTGCTGGAATTTCTCGGATTCGACACATGCAACACATGTTAAGACAACACCACAACACTGACGTGCATTGTTAGTACTGATGTGGAGAGTGTTGGGAAATTCGGAAAGGCGGGAAATGCAACTTAAACAGAGCCTTACCTGCGTCAGTTCAGGAATATCGTTTTTGTCAATTCCCACTTGCTGTTGAGTAAAAAGGAGAGATTATATGACATAACCTATGAACCACAAATGCAAGTTTCACTGAACATTTTATAATTACAAAAAAATACATGGTTTACCTCAGCAATTTTGAGGAACTCTGAGACTCTGGTCATTCGTGTCAAGAATCTTTTATAGATTCCCAATGCGTCTTTGCATTGTCCTTTCTTCATCTGGAAAAATTTCTCTAAAAATGAAATCATAGTAAGTCATATAGTTGTGTAAAATCTTGTAGACTGTTAATATGCCATCTTTGCAATCTGAAAAACAACATCACTAAAAGACTTGCCTAAAAGATTAATGATGCCATCATTGTAGCAGGCGTACAACTTGATCAGATCCTTGAAGAGCAACAGGAAGGCAGCATTGATCACTCCGTTTACAAGATCTTTAGGATGAACCTGAAACAATAAAGCAAGAGAATAAGAATGAAAGGTACACTCTTAAAAGTAAAGGTTCCAAAAGGGGGTCAAATGTCTTTAAAATGTCATTAAAGAACCATTTTTGGTTACTCAAAGAACCTTTCAGTCAACAGTTCTTTTAAAGAACCATTTTTTTCCTAATCTAAAGAACCTTATTCCACTATAAAGAACCTTTTGTACAATGGAAAGCTTCATGCAACCATCAATGCCAATAAAGAACCTTTCTTTTTAAGAGTGCAAGTCAAAGAAATGATTTTCTACAAGCTGTGAATATATTTATTTACCAGCTGTCAAAATTATTGAGCTTTCTTACAGCAAAATGCTTTAGTGAACATAAAATGTAGACTGTATTACATTTCAAATTGTAAAAATATCATTAAAATGATAGTATGTCACAGATTTGTATCTTGCAAAAGTTTGTCCTAACTAGGCGTGATGCTAGTCAAGTTTGAAACCCATGTAACAGCATCAGGTGTTAATACAGCCTGTGATGATGACAGTAAGCAGACTCACGTCAAACTCCAGCAGAGCATCGATCTGACTCTGCAGCGTGGGCATGCCTTTCAAGAGCTTGTCTGTAGACATTGTTCTCATCACACCATCAGCACTGAGAAACACACACACACATTCACATGGCATTCAAGGTAAAAAAAACAAAAAAACATGTCATTTATAAGTGAATATAATCCAGAATCAGGTATAACAACAATTCTTGGGTTAAATGTTAAGCACCCTTACTGTAATTTTTGTAGGCCATGGAACATAGGCACATTGATGTACATGCTTTGGGACATAGTGCTAGATGTTTTGTACAATGTCACTAGGATACATTTTCCCAAGCATCCTGTTCTTTTATTGTTGAATGATAATTCTCAACTTCCTCTAAGTGAGAAGGACCGGAAATTTTGGCTAGCTGCCATGAATGTTACAAAGAAGATATTAGTTCAACATTGGTCAGATAAGTTTTTGTAATGTGTTTTGAATGCTTTCTTGACAATAAAAAAAACTGAATGACAAAAATATATATGTATAAAAACATGGATAGATATTTGACATGAAATACATTTGGACATCTCATGGTATGAACCTTTAAAAACGTATTTGTCATACCATATGAAAATGAGGTAGTGATTAAAAATTGTAGGTAACTACAGCACCTAAAATATATTTTCATTCATACATTCGCATACATTTAACCTAAAATTTTGATGAAAAAGTCATGAATAGGTTGGCATCTACCCATTTATAATAAGTAATAAAGCGAAGCCAAATATGGTCAAATAGAGAATTCCTTTTTCAGGGAACATGAATACAAATTTCTTAGAGAATTAATTGGCATAAATATACCATTTTTAGTCTCTAATAATCGGATGTGTGTGTGTTTGAGTTGTTAGCCATGAGCTGCCATTGTGTTTGGGATGTCAGCCAATTTGTATGCTGTAGCTTCTTTATTGTGTTTGCAATGAGACCTTGATCACCAACATACAGTAGGCAGCCTCTGAGTAATAGCCCATTTTACTTATCATAGGTCTTACACACACACACACACACAATAATTCCAAGGGAGCAAGGAACCCGGTGAAAATATGTGTTTTTCTACAGAAGCATCACAAGGCTCTTTTCTGGGACTTGAGGTTGTCCTTGATTTCCCAGCATCCCACTCAAATCTGTTACTGCGCAGTAGTGTTAACTCAGGGTACAGCCATGTAGCAGAAGATTCATTTACCCTTTCTTCACTCGGCCAAAGTCGAAAGCCATCTGTCTGTATGCAAACGCCTTCTCGTTCAGATACCTGCTGTAGCGTCTTATAAACGTTGACATGTCATAACCTGAAACATATATGCAATGGGCATGACAAAAAAGTTGATTAAATAAGAACTGTCAACATTTGTTAATTTAGGAGTAGTGCAATTAATTATAGCTTACATAACTTTTTATAGTGATTTAATGTCACACAAAAAGATTTTGACTGGCATCTGCTGTCACGGCATGAAATATTACTTACCATGAGAGCCAGTTTTGTCCAAAAAATTACTAAGATTGAATAGGGTGTTCCTGGAGGCCAGGTACTGGATGAACCTCTGGGAAAAAAAGACAAAAATGCAATCTTTTTCATGCGCATTAATTATTATATTTTCAGCACACATGGAATTATAATTCAGATGTAAGACAAAAGGCTACAATTTCAATACTGCACTCAATTAATAAAAAAGGTCCAATCAGCAATTGACAGAGATGCATAAGAAATGCAGAACTGTGTATGAATACTGCAGTTCAGTAAATAAACAGAATTCATTGCCACCAAACCGATATCATCATCTCATGATTAATCACTCAGAACTCACACTAAAGCTTTGAGTGGGAGTGAGTGCAAATATGGAAATAATGGCAGAGGCTTTATCAAAAAAGACCAGCACACTCACTGCATATGAGCAGGGAATACAGCCTTCATTTACAAACACATTTATGCAGCTTGACACATTGAAATGAAAAACAGTAGGAAAACAAGACTAGAGAAAACAGAAATGAACAGCAAATAGGAAATCAAATGGAAATTATTCACTAATGAAAATAATTAGAAAAAACGTACTGTATGGTTCAATGCACAGTATGAATACTTAACTGGAAATAACTGTTTTTTGTCTTGTTTTCAAGCAACAGTCAGTAAAAATATGATTATTACGTGTTTGTATTTTAATTTCAGAGAACATATCCTGAAATAGGTTTTTTATGTATTGTTTATTGAGAATATATATAAATATATGTTGTTAGATTTATGCTTAAGACAAGAAAAAAAACTATAGTAGCACTTTATTTTACAGTCCTGTTCCTCGTGTACATACTATATACTTATTATAGCAAAATAACTGAGTTATAACTAGGTACTAACCCTGAACCTACCCCTAAACCGAACCTTAAAGGGCTAGTTCACCCTGAAATGAAAATTCTGTCATTAATTACTCACCCTCATGTCGTTCCAAACCCGTGAGACCTTCGTTCATCTTCGGAACACAAATGAAGATATTTTTGATGAAGTCCGAGAGCTCTCAGGTCCCTCCCTAGACAGCAATTTCATTAACACTTTCAAGGTCCAGAAAGGTATTAAAAACATTGTTAAAATAGTCCATGTGACTCCAGTGGTTCAACCTTAATTTTATGATGAGATGAGAATACTTTTTGTGCGCAAAAATAACGACTTTATTCAACAATTTTGTTCTAGCCTGTGTCAGTATCCAACGCAGTTTCCATTGTAAATACAGCACACACATGCGTCGTGATGCTCACGTGAACAGCATCGGCTGCCGTAACTCGAAAGCGCTGCACGGAAACTTCGTAGGAGACTGGCACAGGCTAGAACTAAATTGTTGAATAAAGTCGTTATTTTTGTTTTTTTTTGCGCCCAAAAAGTATTCTCATCGTTTCATAAAATTAAGGTTGAACCACTGGAGTCACATGGACTATTTTAACAATGTTTTTAATACCTTTCTGGGCCTTGAAAGTGTTAATTAAATTGCTTAATGGAGGGGTCAGAGAGCTCTCGGATTTCATCAAAAATATCTTCATTTGTGTTCTGAAGACGAACGAAGGTCTCACGGGTTTGGAACGACATGAGGGTGAGTAATTAATGACAGAATTTTCATTTTTGGGTGAACTATCCCTTTAACCCATGTAGATACCTTATATTACCAGTACTTTCTTGGGTAACTACACTGTAAGTACATGTAAGTACATGTGCTGTAAAATAAAGTGTAACCAAAACTATTTGCCCAAAAGGTAAGAAACATATGCTTAGTTTAAGATATATTGAGATCTTAATAAATCTTAATTCTTAATATTATCTTAATATATATTCTCTACAGACAAGCGTTATTATCTGATGTCTCAATTTCTCAATCTCACATCTTGATTAGATTTTTTTTTACTAGAAAACAAGACAAAACTACTGATGAAAGAAAGCAATTTATTGCATGTTTGGTTCATGAATTCTGGTATAAAACTATGAAGGTAAAGGTATATATTATTTGACTTATTTATTTTATTCTTTTCAAGGTGATTTTTGGAGGGTTAAAATATTAAGATTTCAAATCTATCCCAGCATTACATCATCTCTGTGTGCTGTGCCTTTTCAGTTCTGCCAGTCAGAGTTTAACTGATTTGTCAACTGATCAATACAGAAGCTTTTGGGGAGATGAAGCTATATAATGTACCTAACAGTCAGGTCAGTTAGGTCAGACTACTAACCAGTTCAAATATCCATGTGTCAAGGTATACTTCCCTTGTGTATCTATAGAAGCAGATGCCTGATGTTATAGAACACACACCCTATTGAATTTTTTCTTCCAGACTGTGACCTGTCTGACTATCCAGCTGCACCTCTGTCTCTCCTTGCGTTGATATCCACAATAACGAATTAAACATTAGGGGGAAGATTATGAAGCAGTGCATCTGTCCCCTCAGACAAAGCAGTCTTGTCAGGTCACATTCATAACTGAATAGCTCTCTTTAATTAAAATATTGGAAAGTGAGCTCATCTACTATATATTATTGTTATGACAAAGTATTTTCCCTCATTGCTTATTCAGCAGAATGAAAGGCAATGCTTGTAGAAGTAATCAACACTTTTTTGCACGATTTTTTGGACCTCTCTTACTCGAAACGAAAGTGTTACCACAAGACGAACAAATCATTGTCATTGTATTCAAATGCTAATATATGGATTCATTTACTCACATGAAAAATCACATAACGACAGTTGAATACATATGGATAAAGTTATCAAATTAAATATGTCAAGTTCATTTAGGTATCAAATACATTACTGTTCAAGAGTTTGGGGTCAGTAAGATTTTTTTTTTTAATTAATACATTTATTCAGAAAGGATTCATTAAAATGCTCAAAAGTGATAGTAAAGACTTTTACATGGTTACAAAAGATTTCTGTTTCAAATAAATGTAGTTATTTTGAACTTTCTATTCATAAAAAATCCTGAAAAATCAGCATATTAGAATGATTTCTGAAGTATCGTGTGACACTGAAAACTGGAGTAATGATGCTGAAAATTCAGCATTGCCATTAAAGAAATAAATTACATTTTAAAATATATTAAAATTGAAAATGTTTTTTTTTTTTTTTTAATTGTAATAATAATTCACAATATTACTGTTTTTACTGTATTTTTGATTAAATAAATGCAGCCTTGGTGAGCATAAGAGGAATCTTTCAAAAGCTCATGCACTAATAATTGCGTACATTATTATTTATAAGCACATTTGCCTAATTCACAACATGTGTGTACGCACATTAATTTGTTCTTGAACTTGTTCTAATGTACATGAATTCGGAGTATTCTAAATGAGCAACTGTGTGCCCAAGGTTAGTAATTTGCATAATACACGCCCAAACCAGCTCCATATAAGGGCTTTCCGCAACTTATAAGCAGGGGCCACATGTGTATGTATGTGTGTGTGTGTGTGTGTGTGTGTGTGTGGTCCTGCTAAACCCTATGTTATGGGGACAAAATGTCCCCACAAAGACAAGGATTTTGGATATTGCCATCCTTGTGGGGACATTTTGTCCCCATAACATAGTGTTTACCAGGACCACACACACATGTGGCCCCTGCCCTCCAACTGTGTCTTTTGGAAAAAATTTTGGTCCCCATGAGAACAGCTTATAAATCAGACAAAGTTATGTTTTTTGAAAATGTAAAAAAATGCAGGAAGTTTTCTGTGATGGGTAGGTTTAGGGGGAGCTTTAGGGTTAGGGGTAGAATATACAGTTTGTACAGTATACAAATCATTATATCTATAGAATGTTCCCATAAAACATGAAAACACAACGTGTGTGTGTGTTTGTGTAAATTTTGTCCGGTTCTTTTTTCCCATGTTTATAAGGCCACCAAACTTATAGTATGTGATTATAGCATACGTGATTATTGCGTAAGTGTGGTTTAAGTTGTTCTTACATGTCTTTCATATATTTATAATACATTTTATTTTGAAAATTTGGTAACACTTTAGTTTAGGGTCCAATTCTCACTATTAACTAGTTGCTTATAAGGATATTGTCTGTTTATTAGTACTTGTCTGTTTATTAGCACATATTAATGCCTTATTCTGGATAACCATATTCTACATCCCTTAATTCGTTAATAGTTAGTTAATAGTGAGAATTGGACCCTAATCTAAAGTGTGACCGAAATGTTTTGGTGAATCATTATTTGTTTGTGAAAAAGTTTGTATGCAGATTTCACACAAAAAATTGTGCACACTCAGGTTTAGTGAATGAGACACAGTGTATATAAATATATGAGATTGCTTAGTTATTTCCGCAAGAATTAATATTCACTAGCTATGCCTTTGCCATTCCATGACGTCACAACCAGCATGTCCATGTGCACACTTTCATAATTGTCCCCACCACTTTATATAACATAGTGACTCTTAGTCATATGCAGCCAGCCCGCATATATGTGGCTTTATTTTTTATTCATTATTATCCTTTGTAGCTGCACCTCTCTGAATTTCTATCAGTTCCTCTAATGCTCTCAGTTCCTTCACCCTCCTTCCATTATCATTCATTTTTCTTGCTCTTTATCTCATTCTGCCATCCACTGCCATCTGCTTTTTCACTCTCCGATGTCTCTTTTACCGCACAGCGCCAGCCTTGACTGAAAGAGTAAACTGCGCTGAGAGAGAGAGTGAGAGAGAGGGAGAGAGAGGGAGAGAGAGGGCTGGAGCATCTGCCCGCCTGTCTGTCTCTGCTCCTATTGTGAGCCTGATGGGTGTGATAATGGTGATGGAGTGGAAGCAGCAGGGCTTTGAGTGCAATAGGTGGTCAGCTGTGAGTATAAGCTCCTCAGAAAATTGTTAAAATTTAAGGAAAGGTTTCACAAATGTTTGTTTTACTGTTTATGTAGATTAAATATTATGCAGACCCTGCATTAACATCTTCCAATGATGAAAAACATCTGTAGCCCAAGCCAGAATCAATTCGAAAAAACACTTTCAAACCACTTTTAAATTGCAATGTTGAGACATTTAATATATTCGGAGTATTCTGAAATGGGAATTACTTCTCAAGTTAGTACAGCATTTTTCACAAACAACAAAAGACTATCTGCTTTTAACTTTTAAGTGTTTAAGTGCCACTAATATAAAATATAAAACTTTGTAATTTAATATATTTTAAAATGTATTTTTCCTGTGATGGAAAACCTGTATTTTCAGCAGCCATTACTCCAGTCTTCAGAGTCAAATGATCCATCAAATATCATAATATGCTGATTTGGTGCACAACAAGTTACGTTTCTTATTATTATCGATAATAGTTGTTCTGCTTAATACGATTTGTGGAATCGTGATACATGATACATTTTTTAAGGATTCTATTATGAATAGAAATCTCAAAAGAACAGAAATAATTTGAAATAGAGTTTTTGAAATGATCATAAAAAAGTGTCACTTATGATCAATTGAATGCATCCTTGCTGAAAGTATTAATTTCTTTCACAAAAAAAAAGGGGAAATCTTACTGACCCCAAGCTTTTGAATGGTAGTGTACAAAACCACTTTAAGAAAGAATGCATATTTTGTCTAATTGGGATAGTTAGAACTGCATGGACTGAATTAATCTCAGCATAAGCACCACACCCAACTTCAAATTCATTCAAAATATCATGACATTGCCTTGAAGCTTGTTTACCCTACAAGTATCTTGTAAATAATACTGTACAGTAATCAGCTGCTTGCTTCTTACCTCATTGCCATGGACCATCAGGTGGTGAGTGGCGATCAAAGCCTTGAAGACCACAATCCAGCTAGCATTCCCTGCTCTCTCAAACAGCGTATCGGCCATCTGGGGAATATTGACATTGGACTCCTGGGTTGCCTGGATCAAGTCTGTGAGGGAATATGAAATGCAAATTAAAGACTTAACTTGAACTCATAACAGTTAAAAAGAAGTGGGGCATAACACAGACCAGGACATCAGGGTAAGAGTAACACACACTCTTGCTCGGTTTCTGAATTGTGCTTAGCATGCTAGCATATCAAACATTTAAGACATTTAGGGTCAGAGAGCAAAATTATGAGAGAGTTCACAAATCTCTTGAATCCATTATAGTTAGAATTCTCATTATAGCTATAGTTATGGACATATAGTATCCATAAAGAACGGCCTAAACTCAATAATGCAGATATGAAGGGAACAGAACAGGTGATTAATATTACAGCGCTGTTATAACTTTGAATAATGCAGGGTGATGGGAACTCTGTGGTGCACCAGTGCATGACAAAACGGCTCTTTTGACTTGTCATTCTGTGTGACATCTGACAATGCAGCAAAATATGCTAAAAGAGAGCAATAAAGAGACATGAGAGAGAGGTAGAAAGTGACAAAGAATACATAGATAAACAGACAAAAAGACAAACAGATAGTTAGATAGTAAGATAGAAAAATGGACAGAGTTGGAGAAATAGGTAGTTAGATGGACAGATGGGCAGATAGACGAATAGACAGACAGACCAGCAGAGAGTTGGATTGGTAGGCTGTAAAACAGATAGTTAGAGAGTTAGAAAGACAGATAGTTGGTTAGATAGATAGAAAGATAGTTGGATACTTACAGTTATATAGACTGATAGACTGTTAGACAGACAGACAGACAGCTGGATAGTTAGACAGATTGTTAGACAGAAAGACTGATACAGTAGACAGATAGATAGTTAGAGAGACATGCAGATAGTAAGACAGACAAACAGTTGGTGAGTTAGATAGTTAGACAGTTAGATATACAGACAGATACAGTAGACAGTTAGACACTGATACTGACCATCAGACGGACAGACAGTTAAATAGACAAAAAAAGGCAGAAAGGTAGACAAACAGATAAACAGATGGATAGACAGATTATGAGATGTCTGGTAAAGACAAAATTTCAAAATTCTGTCAAAAATGCGACAAATAAAAAATATTTGTTAAAATGATGACAAGCTAGAGTATGAAATAATTTAGTCAAACTATTAACTTAGCATGAATATGAAGATTTTGTTTTAGTATTATTTAAGTATGAAGATTTACCAATAACTTATTTCAAATTCATAACTGTTTGTAGATGTATCTTTCACAATAGTGAAGCAACTGCTGAGATTCATCTGACATCATCTTATAAGCATCAGCTAATGATGCACAGACATCAATACTTAACATACAAACACAACAATGGTGACACTTACAAAATAAACCAACAACACAAACTGATAAAAGCGAAGCAAAAAATAAGTTCAGCAGCACAGATAAAACCAACAAGAATCAAGATACTCCACAGCATAATATATTCATGCCGCACTGCATGCTGAGTACCTTTACATGCACTGTAGAAATACAGTATGATGTTGTTTGTTTACAGTAAACTGTGTTTTCCAATACTGTAAACTCACAATAAAACATCTTTTTTAGTGCAGTTAGCAAGCGGAAACCTCCCGCGGACTCTCTTGAATCCAACACGGAAGTGACTTAAACTGCAATTCATCGACTGGCCACTAGAGACAGGCTCCAAAAGGGAGTTAAATCTGTATCTCCCCCATGTTAAAATGCCCAACTTTTCTGCAGAAAAAAATATGTTTACAGCCTGGTACAAAAATTGGTTTTGGTCTATACAGCTAATTTTGCCTTCATGACAACTGTGAGGGGGTGAATATTTTATAACTCATCCGTTTAAATTATATTAAGCCTTAAAGTTCTGCATAATTAAGGGCGTGGCCACTTGAGTGACAGATGGATTGCCACTATGGTTGAGCTAGGCGGGCATGGTTTCAGCAACCAGGCACCTCAGCTCCACCCACATCCTGCCTCTTTGCCCATTTTCAGTTATCCGGGAGTGACGTGTAGTGACGCGCTGCCAAGATGGCGACGACGACTTTAGGCTTCAAAAATGCTCTTCAGAAACCTACGGGTGACATCACGGACACTACGTCCATATTTTTTTACAGTCTATGGCAGTTAGATACAAGAAAAGTCCTACTGTGAAATTACTGTGAAAGTAATGCAATTCTTAACCTGGAATATAATGTAATTTCACACTAAAATGTTTAACAGTGTATGATTATAATCTAATTAAGAGATGTTGGAACAATGACTTGTAGCCTCATCTCTCATCACACAGGAAATAATATTATAGGGCGGAAATACACCAGGCTATGGGAATCAGTCACCTTGACTGAAAGAGGAAGGGTACACACACATCCATGTACAAGATGAGATTACATAACCACAAAGTCCACATAATAATAGCCCTCCCTCTAAAAAGTCTTAAAAATCCTGGTTTGACACCTTAAAGCACATTACTGATGGGATGAAATTGGAGGTCAAATTCACCTTGAAATGGTAGACATAAGAGACTTACATTTTAAAAATCTTACCAACCCCACACTTTTGAATGACACTGTATACAAGATGTGTTCCTTCACATCATTTTCAGCACCCAGTGCTCAATTCCTCTGTTAGTATACAATAAACCAAATGGCTCCTTATAGAGTTTGGTAATAAAGCAGGTTTGTTCAGTCACATAAACTTTGTAAGATGTAAAGAATCGATGCAAAGAGGCAGAAAATCTACTGATGTACCGGGCATTTTTTGTACTTGTTGGGGCCTTTATCGGGGAATTAGGAAGCAAGGCTGTGCTTGAAACAAATTATAATCATATGAGTCATACTGTAGAAAAAGTTTGAGTTTTGTGCAGTAGGATTTCAGAGGACACAGTATCTCTGACTTAGCCTTCGCTTCCTAAATTATTTACGGAGAGTGATGAAAGGCTGTGGGTGGAGAATCAGTAGTAGAGTCAGATATGACACATCTCACGGTTCTCACTACACTACAGGAATGCTTACACCAAATCCAGAATAACTAAACAAATAAACACCTTGCTAAGACGAAGCGCTGTACACAATACACAAATGGTATCAGAGCACAGCAGTCAAACAGTAAACGCAGTGCACTGCCAGCTCATATAGCAGGCTAGAAAAATACCCTGCAGCCTCATGGCCTCTGATGTGCTCCCACACTATTATCGACCATCAACTTGGCCCACAGGCCACTTTCCCTGTTCAATAACAGGACCAAATTACAGTATCGGTAGCAGATCCATCGGCCACACACACACTTTTGTTTTTCTATCATGGCGGGACTTTTCATTGATGTCTATTTTTTTTATTGAGCTACTGATAACAAGCTAGTGCTTCCTATGACCTGTGTAATTGATGTCGAAGTCAATATTCAAACTCTATCCTAGACAGGCTATGATTTTTGCTTTTGTCCTTCTGCTAAATGATAATGATAACAAAAAGACAAGCTTGTTTTTTAGCCACAATTTAATAAAATCTAATTTATATCAAAATATATATAAAATAAATAATTATATTTATCTTAAAGGTGGGGTCTAATGCTATTTCATGCATTCTGACTTATTTACACTGTTATAGAGTTGGATTCTCATGCTAAACATGGCCAAAATTTTAAAAAACGAGTTGGACGTATGACAGTGTATTTCTGTCCTGAGCCCCTTGTCTCTTCCATAAAAAAAATATATCCTTTTATATCTTTTGAAGTTATTTGAAATGTATAATCAGAGCATTAATCAATATTTATCCTATATTAATTAAATTAATGATTTCGACTTAATAAAACTATTGTTTGATTGTTTATTATAATTTACACTTGTTCTCTAAAGTTTGTTTTTGATCCCTGAGGAGTGACTGAGGGTCTGGCCCATGCCAGGAGTGCAGTAACAGTGTTTACTCATTTAGCCCGGCTTCCAGAGATGAAATATGTATTAGTCTTTCATTTATATTATTTCCTTTTATTGAAACACTAAAGAATAAGATGAATATTGCTCTGAGGAGAAGAACATATTATCTGTATGTTTTGGAGAACTATGTTGTTTTCAGTTGACGCTCCACCAACTCCAACCTTGGATAAACTGTGTATCTGTGTATGTGCGCCCATATTCTTTGTTACAGATCAGTATTGGAGGTGGATTACGAGCATCCTAGGAGATGGGTGTACTTGTTTTCTGGGCAAGTTGGCGCATGCTCCAGACTGGAAGGTCACTACGTGCCTAATTCCAGGGTGAAAGCGTCAACAAGTGATCTATGGAGACGTGCATCTGATTAACTGCCCAGACAGCATGGTAACATTGATACAATGTTGAGTTTTGATCCAAACCATCATTTTGGTTGAGATTGAGACAGCACACATGGGTGGAGACAGTGACATTAAACTAACAGTGATTTGTAAGTAATGAGCACAAGATCATGCAGGTGTGTATCTCTGCAGAACACTAGTGGCTTCATCAGTGGGGCGTTTTCAAACCACAATGGGCATTTTCAATCGCTTTACCTGATTTGCTCTAATCCACTGGGGGCTTGGTTTAGGGGTGGGCCTTCATGAGTTTAGCAAGTCTGTTGAAAAATGGTTGAAAAACATCTATTGTAGTTTGAAATTGGCCACTTATTGGTAAACGCCCATTTTGGTTTAGCATGTGTACTTCTCAGTAGCCTAATTGATGCTTCTTCATTAGAGAGAAAACAGAGGTGCATCCTATACAGTCTTGTGTGTTGAACCACCTGACATACATGACTTCTCATGACTTGAAACAATGTTCCATCTACCTTATTATTTCTCTCTGTTCCTTTATTTTGCGTGCTAGTTATTTGTGTTTGATTTGTATTGTTACTGACTGTAATTAGAAACATTTTTCTACATTCTTAAAAAATGCATCTTGCTTTAGTAATGTTTATTGGTAAATTCCTGAATAGAGTTCTAATATCATTTAACAGATTTATTCAAGTGCATGAGACATGAACATGAATGTCACTTCACACATAGCCCATGTCTTCATCCATCAGTGCTTGCAGAGCACATTTCTCCTTTAGTAGGAGTGAAGGCAGATGAAGATGGACAATTTAAAAAATGAGAAGCACCCTCCTGATAATGCTGACATTGATTATACATTGAGTTATTGTTGACAGCATAATCACCTGACCTGTGCCTTATCTCCTGCTCCCTTAATTACTAATCAGGTAATTATTCATATTCCTGAATCACTATTAAATTTAGGGAATATAACTGATCTCCGTTCAGTTTAGCCTGTTTCCACTGAAACACAAATTATAAAAAAACATCTTGTGTTTATTGAGAAAGTGACTGACATGGCTATTTTGTGATATTTAAAGAGATTAAGGTCTACATAAGGTGAATCTGCAGCTTTAAAGGGATAGTTCACTCCAAAACGAAAATTGTCATCATTTACTCACCCTCAAGTTGTTCCAAACCTGTATGAGTGTCTTTCTTTTGCTGAACACAAAGGAAGATATTTTAATGAATGTTGGTAACCAGACAGTTGATGGCAGCCATTGACATCCATAGTATTTTTTCCTACTATAGAAATCACTGGCTACCGTAAACTGTCTGGTTACCAACATTCACTAAAATATCTTCTTTTGTGTTCAGCAGAAGAAAGACACTCATACAGGTTTGGAACAACTTGAGGGTGAGTAAATGATGACAGAATTTTCATTTCATTTCTGTGTGTCAGTAAATCAAACCAGTGACTAAACGTCAACTTGTGCTGTTTCTCTTAGTAGGATGAAAATACTATTATTTAATTATTTAACGGTGATTAAATTCTATAAAGAAAGTGATCAAAGAAAGCTCCCTTTGCGATATTTGGAGCAGCGTGCTCGGACCTGTCAATCAAACAGCGAGAGTTTATCAGTGACTACCGTTTTATTCAACGAATCTCTTAACTAGTTCACGTTTGCACTGTTAGTGAAGATGAAAGCATTCGTTAGTGTACAGAAACTGAGTTGCAATGATGAGATCACTGCTTTCATGCGCTCAACATGTCTGTGATCGGCTACAATGTTCATCTCTGCAACCTTTAATGCCACGATCTTAATATAATGCCATAGATCTAAATATAATGCCATAGAACTAAATGTAATGCAACACTTTTCACAATTAGTTAACCATGAGAGCTGCAATAGTAAAAACGCGCTAAAAGAGAGAGTAATACTATTTCAAATGGAAAGACGTTAGCCAATCACAGCAGTGGGCATTTACACTGAAGTCTCACAGCAGACACGCCCCTTAAAACAGAGCGTTCAAACCAGAGGGCTAAAATCAGGGTAGGAAAAGTGCCTTTTATTTATAAATTATGTCTTGGGCCCTAAACTGTGTTCCCTAACAGGCACTTCTCCCAGATGAGCGTGTACGCACATCAAACAGAGCGAGAGCGAGAGCAAGAGCACGTCCAGGTTACGGACGCCGACACCAGCGCTGTCATTTTGTTTTTAGACCACGAAATCAACAATGTCACTAAAGAAGTGTGTTTTTGGTTGTGAGGGAAAGATAGCATTGTTTAGCTTCCCAAATAACCCAGCGTTAAGGAAACGGTGGATGCTTTTTTTTCCCTGGAGCAGAAATGGAGTTCTGCAAGTGTGTTTGTTTGTTCCCGGTCGAAACCACAGGCGGTGAGTGAAACTGCATCAAAAGTCTGTGTTTTGGAAATCGTCGCGTAAATGCATATAATGTAAACAACACAAACGTATAGTGAATCAAAAGTTATCCTGGGACAATGCTATGATGTATTGTGTGTGTGCTTATGACTCTTTAGCCCCGCCCACTGCACGCATCCACAAGCTCGGCTGTTTTCGGAAAGACTTGGTACAGCGTATCTGTCTTTTATAAATATGATAAAACTAAAGACTCTTCGGAAATATGAAGGATGCAATACTACTCTATAGGTACTCAAGATTAACATGAGACTGGCAGAAACTGTGTGTTATGTACCCTTTAAGATTTTTTCATGCATAGTTTATTTTAAAAGAAAACATTTGTAACAAAACCTTTTTTTTGCTCAGCCATAACAGGAAACATAGAATAAACAAATAAATATACTTGCCAATAAAAACATTGTATTGCTGAGAAGATGAAAGAAAAATATGACAGTTGTGTTGGCTGCAATGAAAAACAAACTGTCAATGTGCATCTAAAGTTTCAGATTTTTCAAAAAATATATATTTTAACTGATTCTGCATTTTAATTTTTAATTATTTAAATACTTTTAAAACATTATGTGGCCCCTTTGAAAGTTTAGTGCCTATAATGTAAGGCAAACCTGACCCACACACACATATTAAATATTTATATATCCACTTGTACCAGAAATTTGCAAAAAGGAAGCTGCTGGAAACACATAGTCAATAACTTTACAAACCAATCATTATTGATATACACATATCAACACAGTATATTTTTGTTAATAAATTAAACCTTTTATACTGATTTTTTTTTGTCACTGTTTTGTAAATTATAGATGAATCCCTAGTAGTTCACATTTTAATCAGCCAACTCAGCACTTTGAGCAAATAAAATCCCAAATTCATAACAGTTTGGTCTATCTGTTCATAGCTCACACCCTATAAATGCACTGAACAGCGTGAGATGCGCATAAAGTGACCATTAGCGACAGAGAAACCCCTAGAACATGCACTTCAACATTCAGTTAACCCTCTGAGGTGTCATTACAAAAGCATTTTCACCCAGACTGTAAATGCCATTGTGGAGTAAATGCACGCCGAGATCGCTTCTACAAACCAGGCACCAACATTACGTATCATGCCATGTGTTAAAATGCACCGAATGGTCCATCGCTGAGCCAGTAATTTTCACTCCCCTAAAGACACGAGTAGGAGGGGAGACAGACATGCTTAAACTGCCTGTTTCCCTGGCAACTGCAGCACTGTGTCAGGAAACCAGGTCTCCTTTGTTGAATATTAAGACACGGCAACATTTAATTAAGTAATGTATACAGCCATGGAGTGAGACAAGAGGCCAGTTAAAAGCCAGTTAACAGTGAGTGTCCTCCTAATAAAACAGCTAAAGAGTGTACAAGAAAATCCACTACCACATCCACTTGATCTAGCAGCATGTGTACACACACAGCTTCAAACAGCAGCTCTGATACGGGTTGTGACTCAACACGTTGTGACATTATGCACAAAATACTCTTGAACTTAATGAAGACACTTTAGTTTGAAGGGCAAACCATCCAATGGGTGGTTCACATTTAATCATGAAAAGATCATAAACAAGATATTAATATCTTATGCATTGATTTGCGATAGCATTTTGAGAACCGTTCAGTAAGCTCAGTCAATTACCTACCAAAATATGTTATCTGTAAAATGTTTAATTTAAGGTTATTTTACATATTAAAGATTAAAAACATGAAAATAAATTAGTAATATATTGATACTAATTTACACATATTTTAGCTATTTAAATAAGGACATGCTATTAAAATACACCTTTAAACCTATTCAAATAAACTTTTTGAATGCAAATTATATATAATATAATTAGCATGCAAAAACTTTCCAATAAGTCAAGTCATTTACATTACATTTAATTTATGTGGCAGTATTAATTGGATTTAAGTAAATATTATCATTTAATATGGCTCTTTAACTGAGGTTTCACTTTTTATAATAGAGTTGTACTTGATTAAACAAAATATTGCAAATATCTATATGTAAGCCTCCATGCTAGGCCTCATTATGTACTGGTTTGCTAGTTCCTGTTTCCTGTGTTTATTGTCATGTTCATAAATTTCACCTTGACTGTTCCCATGTGTATCTTTAGACATTAATGTTAATTATAAACAAGAGCTCAGCAATCAATACCTTGTTATACTGAACGATGCTAAACACAGGGCAATGGAAACATATGGGCTAACAATACACAAGAGCAAACCTGATAACAAGGTAACTGAACAGGAACCAATCACAGTCCACAAAATTTCAAAATAAAAGACACATGAGAAAACTGCATACTAATAATCTGAAGAGAGATAGATTCATATACTAATAATGAAATGCACAATCCCATTACAATGTATAGTGCTTGTGTAGTGTTACCCAGCATGCTCTGTGGCTGGGTGAGTTCTGACCAGGTTTGAGTCCAGTTACTTGCAGAGACTAAAATTAAGTGAAACGGATTTGTAAGCGCATTCTTTGTTAGTTACAGAACCAGAATTGTTAGTAATATTGCATTTGTGGACGTGAGTTACCACTGTTGAGTTGTCTAGTCCCAGAAGTGACATTTTATTTTGTGATATCACAAAAACATAGGCCTATATTATTTGAGAAATATTTGGATGTCACAGGATGCTTTTGTAAAATATATTATCAATTAAAATCATGTGACAGTTGTTTAGAGCCCCATTGTAAACCTGTACAATGATGTGGCCAGTTGAAATTTCATGCTAATCTTAGCATGCTAATTTGCATTACTCTCTCCACTTTACCTTTCATAACAAGTGATTCTATCCGTATATGCTAGCCCTTAAATAACCTTAATTGTGTATTTATCTTGTTGTTTTAGACCAGTTTTAATATCTTTGCATATCTTTACCAACATTCCCCTTGTCCAAAGATGCTATGCTACTAGCTACTTGTTTTTACTTATATAAGTTCGCCATGTCCATTCAACAAAGTTATGCAAACTGATGCTGAAATGAATAACGGTTTTAAGGTTTTGTTTAAGTAAAATGAGAGCTGAATGAGTGTGCTGAATGTGTGTTTTGAGAGCAAAAACAGCCATATTCCGCTGCACATGAATGGAGCATAAAAAGCTCTCTTTATTTATAGTCCTCTCCCTGGAGCAAAAAAAAAAAAAACTGAGAGATTGCCCATGTGCCCTCACTGGCAAGCAGCGTGGCGACATAGCTTCCAAGAAGAAACCAGCGTAAACCAGCCTGTACAGGAGAATATCTTCCTTTCTGTAGTGCAGATGTGATTTCATGCTTATATATCATGCTAATATATATATATATATATAATCATGATTAAAGCAATCGTTAGAAAACCTGACAACCAGGAAAGTTTTTCACATTTTACAAATACTTAAGTAAATCACCCTTAACTTGTCTTGAAGAATGATTCTCATTACAAGACAATTTGCTAATAATGTTGGAAAAGCAGTCTAATAACGAGCCTGCTCTTTAGCCACCATATACAAGTCCCATAACTCAATAGTTTACTGTATGACAGATTTTGCTTAATGTGTTGAAGTGTGATTCAATTAAAAGATTTTTGCATTAAAATCAATCCAAATGGACCCTATTTATCACTCCTAATGGATAAAATCAAGTCTCGCCCTACATTTTTATTTCCACTCTGAAATGCATAAAATAATAAATCTAAATATAATGTCGGCACACTTTTGCTACCAAAAATATTTTTTTAATCTTTCCTCCAAAAAGACTTTATCAGACTGAACTGTGCTCAAAATGTCACATCTTTTTGGAGAGGAGATTAATCAATATTTTAGGGAGAAACAGTGTGTCGACATCAGGTTTTAATCATTTATAAGTTTTGTGCACCTGTATTTAGGGATGCACCAGTATTATTAGCAACCTGGCCGATACCGATAAATCAATAATTATATTGATTTTAAGCCCAATAACCAATGAATGGACAATATAAAAAAAAACAATATTAATTTGTCTAAGTAAACACAAATTGTTTTTTAACAATTTTTATTTTAAATGATACAAGTGAATTTAGGCAAAATTGATATTCATTTTGAGACTTGCTAAAGATTGTTTAAAAGTGTTATTAAAATGTTCATATTTTTTCAAATGATCTTTAAGGGAGAGATGATGGCAAAGGTAATCTAAATGTAAAAATAGAGGGAATGAGTATAGGCTATAAACAATTGAAATCCAATTTTGAACAATAAATGAAACAAATAGAGATGTATATATCATACATCCCTACCTGTATTATTTATTTTTGGATGTGTGTAACACTTAATCTGAAATGAGCCACTGTACAAAAGCAAAATGGCTTGCAAACGTTTTATGTTGACTGAGCATCTCGACATCAGATAAACATGAATGTGCTATTATAATCTCTGTGCTCTATTTTACCTCTCCAAACTAATCTGTAGTCCTTTGACCTATTCTAACCCCCTTCCCCTTTGGAAAACCTAATCTCAATCTCCAGCATGACACGTATAATCTCAATCTGTTTGACTTCTCTAATGTGAGAATCCTGTGTAGCCTAATCTTTAATGGCAGACCTGGTCCAGTTCCTTGCACCCTGCTCTGTCTCTTAAAGTCTCCTGGGGGCCCAGCAGACAGATTACACAGGAAACACATCTCTCTTGCATTATTCATGGCACAGCAGTGTACTAACAGCACTCACTGATGCCATGTACATAACTGCCAGTGTGATTGTAGCCTGATTAACCAGGTGCCAAATTTAGCACTTTCACCACTAAGCAAACTGCACTACAAACATCTGCGCAATGAATGGACAGAAGCTACACTTCTCTCGCTACACTCGAATGCAAATATGTGCGCTTGCTTGTAAGAGCAGTATAAATGACTAATTTCAAAATTTTAAATTAGCACACACAGTGACTAATGCACAATGAATATTGCTTCAAGGACGCAGTGACCTCTAAGTCAGCTGTGCGGGGGGAAGGGTGCTGGAAAAATGGGAATGGAAAGAATGTAAGAATAGAGTGAGGTGTTAGTTCGGTTTTTGTGGGGGTGTCCCTGTCCAAGGTGCTGAAAACACTCTGCCAGCCACTATGCTTTGCCGTGATTGGCCGAAAGCTGCATTTTAATACTGTGACATCACAGCAATGCTGATTTCTCCTGCTGAGTGACATCAGTGCAGCTTGCACTCTCTTACTTTCACACACTGCAGACAGAGTATCGCCAACATTGCACCATTTGTTTTGTAGTTGCTGAAAGAGATGGACAGAAAGAGTGAGCTAGAGTGAGACAGGCAGGAAGAGATAAAATAGAGTGAGACTGATTCACAGAGACGCACTTAAAAATTCATTTTAGCCAGGATGCATTATTTTCTCAAGTATTTTGTAAGCTATGTAAGTTTTACACTTATTAAGCTGTAAGAGAAGCTCCTTAAATCAGCACTTTGGTTGAAATGACACCCTGGTGGCCTCTTCATTTTTCTTGTGACACTCAGATGAACGATTTCCTTCTCCTTAAGTCTCTCCCGTTTAGCTGTGAGTCAGTCAAATATCTCCCTATGGCCTTTAGACAAAATAGATCTTTATCATTATACTGCTGATGTTTGAAACTCAAGTGTGAGTTAGAGCTTGACACTCTGCCCAGTTTGTCTAACCCCACATGGTCATTCTACCCAGTCACCAAAAATAGCATCAACAAACACTGACGAACCAGATGCCTATGAATATGTTTCATTACTTGATTGTTTGACTCATCTATAAATATACATAGTACAGCGAACATGCATCCAATTAGAGATGATAAACAAAGCAAGCAAAATATCTAATCAGCAGCCAATGCAAACAATATCATGTTTTCATTTAATTTGGATAATTAAGCATACTAACATTGCTAACATTTGCAGAATTTTCAGCTTTAAAATTAGCAGTTTAACAGCACTGGGACTTATCCCGGTTTGTATTACTCAGCCTTTGGGCGTTTTTGTCAGTCTGTGCTTTAGTGATGGTGAAGGTTTAGTGACTCTTTCTGTAGGTTACATCAATACACCAGTAGATGGCGACAAGTGACTGTCTTTATGAGTAATTCATTAGAATCATTCAATCAACCAATTTGTTTAAACACTGAATCATTTGGGAAAGAAACAAGTGTCCGTCTTGTTAAGTCGTTGAATCATTCACTCAATCACAATTCATAAAACGCCCGAATGCTTAGGCAGCTGACTTATTCCCACGCTGCCCTATCAGGCAATGACTTTGCAGGCAGCGTTTGCGCACAAAGGTACCTCACAAAACTGATTTCGGAAAGACTTCTGAGGCAGCATAACGGTTTAATGATCTACAGGAAAATAAAGCGAGCTTTGGTAATAACTAAGCAAATATTTAATTACTACAATAGAAATTTCGGTAACACTTTATTTTACAGTGTCCTTGTTACATATGTTACATGAACTTACCATAGTAATAACAGTAAATTATGCATAATTACATGCAACTAACCCTCAGCCAAATCCTAATCCTACCCTAACCCTATAGTAAGTACATGTAGTTAATTAATATTACTCAGTACTTAAATATATAATTACACTGTAACAATGACACCATAAATAAAGTGTAACCGAAATTTCTCACTAGAACTGACATCAAAATTAGAAAAAGTTGGTCAAAAATGTACATTTAAACACAAACTGACCACCTACCACAACTTTCAGATGCCATATTTATTTTTTAGCTCAACTGTCACTGAATGGAACGCACAGGATTGTGGGATATCAAAGCCAGTGAAGGACACATCTATGCTGCCTTAAAAAATCGACCAGATGAAGGTAGCTCAGTAGACAGGATGTGACACAATCATTGGATTCGCCTTGTTGCCTTCCTACCTTCGTATGCAGCATTTTTCAGCTTTCGGACGCAGACATTTAAACATTTAAAACCATTTTTGCTGGCGGAGCAAAAAACAGACATTTGGCAGTATTGTGTCTAAACGCAGTATTAAAGGTGCAGTGTGTAAATTTTAGCGCCATCTAACGGTGAGGTTGTGAATTGCAATCGCCCACTGCTCACCCCTCCCTTTCGGTTGTGGCTAGAAGGGATACAGCAACGGTCGGAAGTGAGGCAAAATCTCATGATAAAATAACAATAAATTTGCTACTTACCAGATTGTTTCATTAACGCCTACACCTACCCCAACCCTACCCTTACAATAATGCAAATAAAGTAATTAAATGACACAATATTGATGTGCGCATGCCCAGTGGCCGTAGCTGTATCCCTTCTAGTCTTTACCCTCCCTTTCGAAGCACATAGAGAAGCTACGGTGGCCGACACAGGACAAAAATGTTGTCGTCGGAGAGAGCAGAGAGTGACTAGTGCTCTGTAGAGAAGTTTGCCCGTTTAGGGCTACTGTAGAAACATGATGGTGCAAAATGGAGATTTCACTTTAAGGGGACCAGCGGTGTATGAAGATTGATAGATTGAAATGGCAATAAAAACATAATGGTACATTATGTAAGGTCTTTATACATCACTGAAAACAGTTATGTACATTATATTGCATTTCAGCCAATAGATCCTCATAAATACTACACACTGCACCTTTAAAGGGGACCTATTATGCAAAATTTGTTTGAACATAAATGTGTGTTGGTAGTGTGTGTACACAACCACCCTATAATGGTAAAAATCCACCTACTTCTCTTTTTTAATCCCCATAAATCATAAGAACAAGCGTTTGGAGATTTTAGCCTTTGTGATGTCACATATGCTTAGGTCCCGCCCACAACTTCTGACGGGCTCTGCCCTATTAGCATAGACCTCGCCCTGAGTGAGCTGTACACAGTCATCTCCTCGCCAGAGCATTTAACCGCAACATTCAAGTAAGAAATGTATTCTTATTAAAGCTACTAAGGTTATTCAATCAAGAGCAGTTCTTTTCGGTTTTTCTTGTGTTGTTTGATTCATATTAACAGCATATTTAGCAGTAGGTACTGTATTACGCTGCTTTCACTTTAATACACACATCTAATATACACATGCGATTTCTTTACCTGCTGTTTACGTTCACAGACATAACCGACTGTGTTTACGTGACCTTTGTGTGTTTTTTACATAACCTTGTGTGTATTTGACAGTTTAAGCACAATAAGATATGAAAGAGAACTTAATACTCTTAATACTCGTGGGACGTGTCGTCTGACCTCCAGCTTTCTGTGCACATGCGTCGGATGTGTGCGCTCATAAACCCATATATAAACTTTCATGATGATGAAAAACTACAATGTCACGTGAGCGTGACTGCGATAGAGAGGATAATCAAAACCAAACAGATGTTTTAGTTTTTGGCAGAGTATCCGAGGCACGAGCTGTAAAGGCTCCGCCCTCTTCTGGAAAGGGGGTGGGGAGCAGCAGCTCATTTGCATTTAAAGATACATGCACGAAAACGTGCATATGTTTTTCCTTCCACTCAAAAATACAACATGATATAATAAATGGTCTGTGGGGTATTTTGAGCTGAAACTTCACAAGACACACTCTGGGGACACCTGAGACTTATATTACATTTTGTAAAAAGGGACATAATAGATCTTCTTGTCTATCTAATTTAATTCAATAATTCTCAGAAACTAATATTTGTGAGTATTAGGAGGACACTTTCTGTTTGTAATGGTGCGGTCATTGTCAATTGCCATGTAGCAATGTATGAAGCACAGCTCACACAAAAGTCACTTTCAAACAGCTTTCTGTTGGTCAACATTGCAAATAGGGGTGTGGCAATATACCGGTATTGATGATAATCGTGATATTCAAAGCACGAAATATCGACATTGTGTTAATTTAGGGTGTGACAATATACCGGTATTGGCGACAACCACAATCTTTAAAATGAATGGGACTCTTATGATAACATGACACGTAAATACTCCAGTGTCCCGAGTCGACTGGAGCCCATGTTTTTTTTTTTTTTTATCCTCCCTATCACACACTGTTGCAGCCATAAAAATAGTTCAGCTTTGCTTTTAATGTCAAAGTAGTTATATTTTGTTTCGTTTCTTTATTAAGTTAATTTAGAAAAAATGTTTGGAGCAATTTTTGTTTGTTAGTTTTTGTTTTTTAAAATAACGACCAAGCGGCCAGCGGCCGACAGTGAGTTAACCACGTTTGATCAATTTAGCCACTTAAATCAACACATGACTTGTCTTGCCTATAATAAAATCCATAGATATTAAACACTTCAAGCATATCACAATGTTAGTTTAAACTTTTACTATCACCACCACAGTAAAAAGGCATTTCTGACAAGCTGAGGCAGGCTGCTGCTGCTGCTTGCAACGGCGCTCGCAAACGAAACGGGCTATACGATCTACTAATAAACTAAATAAAAATAAAAAAAAAACATGCAGGTTGTCTTACCTTACACCTCTCCGCAAAATGAATATAAATCCGATTTTCAATTCCCGCGCTACAGGCTATGCAAATTTAAGTTCATGTCAACGAAAGCAAAAGATTCAAGCTGCATTTTATTTATCAGCTAAATTCAAGATCAAAGACCGCAATAGGAGAAAGAGCGACCTAAGCACTGGTAAGAGCATTTAGTCTCATTAGTTTTAATGAAGATGATTGTGTTTTTGAGCATCTGAGGCTACTTTCAGTTTCACTGGCGGCCGCTTGCGTGTTGGCTTAATGCTTTAGTGATAGTTTCCGGTGATGCGTGCTGCAGTAGCACCGTCATATCTGACTATGTCATATATAGCCTATACCACGCTCTCACACGTTTATTTTTAACAATTTGCCAAGAGTAAAATGTATATGTGGTTTAAACAACCAGATGCATTCACACTTGTCCAGTTTCGTCTGAAATGCGTCCCAGACCACCTTCTGAATTGATTTGTTTGAGTGATCGGATTTAAATCCGCCATTTACTCCTGATCTTTTGAAAAAATATGATAGATATCTGATCAGAGAAAACGAATGAAGTGAACAGGTGTAAAAAGGCCATAACTCTTGCAGCTGCGCTGAAGGAACGCGCTACTGCTGCTGGCGGGGACTCTAAACACCAGTCAGAGCCAGTCTTGACGGTCGCGGTAGCATGGTCTCGTGTTGTTTCCACCAGTGCAGCACATCTCATAGTTTCTTTTAATTAATGAATGTCTATTTACATAATGTATATTTTTGTATTTGCAATCTAGTCATGGCCAATACAGCCTGTTCGTAGCACTTTTTTTGTTCAAATCTATTACACGATTAAAACGGATCTAGAAAAACTGTGCGACCACATTGCTACATTAAACTCTGTAAAATGTTACGTTGGTCGCAGTGCCATGCACTTAATCTCATCTGCGGCCGTTCTAGGTGCACATTAAAACTGAATTAGCAGCGCACTTACTACATGACTTCACTGGCGCCGGCGTAACGATAGGATAAAGAGCTTAAAATATGGGTACACAAGTTAACAGGTTAAAGTATCAGTTTTGATGTTAATATTTATTTATCATACTGTTGAACTTGACAGTATTTTCTCTCTTGTTATTTCATAGGGAGCTGCAAAGAAGATGCATGTGCCCTGTGTTTATCAGTATCCAATTATGTTCACTGGGTAAAAAAGAAAAACTAAATAAAGTAAAAATTAATTTGATAACTTCCCCCCCAGGGTTTCTATAGATATCGCGATATATCGATATCGTGAATTCTTTTGGCCACAATAACCGTGGTGTGAAAAATCTAATATTGTGACAGCCCTAATTGCAAATATGAATGAGCAACTGAATCATCTGCGTAGGGACACTCAAGACAATTTGCTATTGTACTGTTTGGATCATGGCTACTGCTGCTTCTGCAATGTTTAAACGTCCCAGTGGGGGGTTGGAAATCTCAGAAGTGAGGTGAAACAAATAGTCTCTATATCAGAAATGTTTCCTCCTTCCTCAAAAATTGAATGAAAAAATAATCCACAGTACAAAAATAAAACGACGCAAATTTTATGAAATATGACTATTGACTATTAAAAGTGTATAAATAACTGATTTTTTAAGTGGCACTGTCCAACAGTGACACCAGCAGTTAGTTACGTCGGGAGTGTCTCTTTCGCCTCCACCACTGAGTTTTAAGAGACTTCCTAAAGTGTCCGGTGGGTTTGGTGATGGGTAATTGAGAACGAATGGGGAAAAGTCTGATTGAATAACTGTGTTAATGTGATGATTAACTAAAAAGTAAGTAAACAACTCACCCACTTAGATATCACCACTTTATGTCACATCACATTTAAACTTGAAATGACTTGGAAACACAATCTGTGAGGGGTTTTAGTGAGCAATCAGTTTGGTGAAAACGTGTCAACATGAAGTGTAACTGGAACATGAATTTACATTAAAAAAAGGACTTTGCCTCCTCATTTCTGAACATCACTGTACGCCACTGATCTTTATGCGCCAATTCAACAGCACAATCCACCTAGAAGGTCTGCCCCCTTCCTGCTGTTCAAACTGACTATTCTGTTTCCATTCAATGTTTGTTATGTCCATGTACCAAATGCAAGTTGATTTCATTGTTAATTTTCTGATTTTGTTTTAAATATCAAAATACTAAAAATGACAATTATGTACACATAAGATCTGAAAAGTCAAGACGAGCTACATTATGTTACCAAAATAAGTGTACATTACAAAATGGGAGGTGAACTAATGAGTCAGCACATTATAGAGATTGCTGGCATGTTGACTGAATGCTGAACGCTGCATACAAAATAATACTGAATGGTTTAAAACTATAAATAAAGTCATATTCAGCACAGGAAGGTCACATGGATGGAAACCAAAGAAAAGCTTTTTAACCATGTGAATTTGTCCTGAGCATTGCAGTTGAATTGCTTATCTCTGCTTTAATTGACGTGTTCTGATTACCCATGCTCCTCTGAGACAGATGTGGGTGTGTCACAGCGCTTAGGAGCTTGGGACACCTGCCACAAACACAGACCTTTTGTGATGCTGATCAGGACTTTTTGAAAGCCATTGATTTAAGAGCCCAGATAGAAACACAATGTGCCATATTTCAGAGACACGGTTTACATTTCAACATGAGCCAATTTTAAAAGCTTTTCAAATACTATATTTACTTTCAATATCACAAAAAGCTTGTTGAATTGTGTGTCCGTTTTGTGTCCAATTTCTATTAATTCCTTTTACTACTAGAGGTCTGAGTAAACAACATGCATATTTGTCAATCTGTATTTTTTTTTTTCTACATGACACACAATAAGACATTGTGTTTTAAGCTTTCATAGAATATCAAAAGGGTCGAATGTTGGTATCAAATGCTTCACTTAATGTTCTTGGTGACATCCTCACCTTTGACCTGGTGACCTTGGTGAATCTGAGAGGCAATGAAAGTGTACTGGGGCTGCCGAAACGATTCCAGGCCACATGCTACTCAACCTCATTTGGAGGTTGATTACTTTAGCCTTTGAGTGCACTTCCTATGCTATCAACACTGAATAATGTACAGTAAACTTACAGTTAGTAGACAAAAGGTTCTAGAGTATGTTGTTAAAATACCTTGGCATTCAATATATGTGTGTGTGTGTATATATATATATATATATATATATATATATATATACATACACATACACACACATATATGGGTTGAAAACATTGGTATATTTATCTAGCTATCTATATATTGCTGAAAATCTATTATTGTCCTAACTATATTGCACATGGTAGATAGATAGATTAGATGATAGATGGATAGATTGTAGAATATATGTAGCAAATATGTATTTTATTGATGCTGTAAGTGTACTCAGTGTTGATAGATTTGCATATCTATCTATATCTTAAAACGTCCATCTATCCTTATGTTTCGTATGTGTATGTATGGGTTAGTTGTATGAAATCATTGGTATATTTATCCATATATATGGTATTTATCAATAAAGCTATGTGTTTCATACCAAATAAATGGATTTCCAAACAAATTACTTGGAAGAGTGTGATAGTCTGTTTCCTTTCAGGCCATACAGTGGACGGAAGCCATGTTCTCTGTTCATTCTGATGTCTCTCTGCTCAGTGACAGACACACTGTGAAATGAGGGCCCATTAGTCACAGAGCAATTTCATATCTCCATTTCACAATACTGACACCAAAACAGCACCACAGACCTTTCTAACCCATCCAGTGGTGTTGGATGACCTTTGGGGAATGATGATGGGCCATTACGTGTATAGGTGAACAGATGGTGTAGGTATATTTGATAGACATAAACAAGCCAAAGAAAGGTGTAATCTTAACCTGAACCAACTTACATTCGAGATGTTTCTTTTTAGGTCCCATCACCTCGTGCGTGGTCGCTTTACACACCGCACGAGCCACCTCGGATCCCGTGAGGCTGTACTGCGCCGCGGCGATGCGGTCCGTCAAAGTCTGACCCGACATCTTTTTTCTCTCGCGGAATCAAACGCCCTTACTCCCGTATAAAGAGACGCGTCGAGTTGCTCCAAAGCGTCCAAAAGGATGAGGCCCTTTAAAATGGATTCTCGGCCACAATTTGCGATATTAATATGATGTTATTGTTATCAAGACCAAGCTTAGATGAAGTCTTTACCATGGATGATGAGCAACGGACACACCTAAGGCAATACTAAAACATACAGAGCGAGACTTCGTGTTTACTATAATAAATTTCAGGTCAACGCCTGCGCTGTGTATTCCCCTCGTGGGGATGCGGGAGATGCGTAACGAGTATTTCAACCGCAAATAGTTCTTAAAAAGAGAAAACGGTGAGCTTGAATGTTATAAAAGACAATTTTTTATAAAGTCCTAAAAGATATTCCTCGTTATTTCCACTTTGAATTGGGAGAGGCTGTTAACGATGATGCTCGGCTCGAACAGTCGTCCTTCTCTCCTCCTCCAGATCAAGGATTAATCTTCCCGACAAACCCCGCTGGATGTGCAGTCACCCAAACCTTCAAACGGCTTGCGTTGTTCTCCTCATCTCTAAAAAACGCTCGCCTGACTTTTCATTCACCCTGTGGCTATGTCCAGTTTCGGACAATTGCTGAACAAGGAGGATGAAACGCAGCGATAACGGGAAGCCGCGGTCCCTGCTGGACTCAATATTTATTTATTTGTCCTATCACTCCGCCCACACGCATGAGTCAGGTCACACGTCATTAAAAACCCAGATTGCGTTTTACTATCTGCGCCCCATGTAAATGTGTTGTTTTATTGCTATGGTAACTAGTAGTGGGGATTTTGATTCCTCTAGGAGAATCGAATCTTTTCAGTCAGTTCACCCAAAATATCCGTTCAGGGGCTGTTATCCGTGATTAAAATGTGTGTACAACAAGGGACTGTTCAAGAATGTGCAAGCATCATAATTTTCTTCAAGTTTCTTTAACTGCTTGATATGACTTTTATTAGGTTATAAACACAACAATGTCACATTAAAAAATTAAATAAATAATATAAATAATGTACTTACGTCATTTTAATGTATTCTCCGTTCTTTTTGTCAATTCATAATCTCATTCTCATTACATTATAGATTTAGTCAAGAGTTTTAAAACAGAAATAACGAGAACTATTCAATCACTAAACAGATTCATTAAAAATACCCATTTATGAACGAATCTTTAAAGTGAATAAATCGTTCTCTAGTTGAATAGTTCACAAACCCACCTGCAATAAACGTGGTTCACGTAACACATCTCTGTCTTAAAATAAAGGCTTATTTCGTTACATTTGTTCATTTAGATCACTGTTTAAAGAAGAAAAACAGCTGTAGAGCAAGTGGAACATGTCTGTTTTATTTCCTATCTCTCTCACTCTGATATGCAATATCCATTATGGCTTTGATCATTTTCAAAGCAACATTACTTTTAACTATCCACGCATATGCATTGTTTTTTCTTACGCAAAAGGTTTTTTGTTGACACAATTGAAATCTAACCCAAAAGGAAATATTAGTGCAAGTTTGATTGGTTAGTTGAGACGAGGTCTGCTACAAGACATGAGGGAATTCAATAATGTTTTAAATTCACATGATATGTCTCTTTTATTAGGCAAGTCACCACAATATGGAATGGCACAGTATAATCATACTATCCTATGGGCTCAAACAAATTAAAGAATTCATCACAGCTGGCCATATTTACAAGTAAAAGAATTTAAATTAAATAGTAAAGCTTTTGGGGAAAAATACATTAATTAGAAATGCAAAAAAATGTACAAACTTCTTTTTTTGTTGTTCTCTTCCAAAGGTGAGGTGTTAGTGTTTTTTCTTAATAGTTTCATGTTTTGTTCATGTCAGGTCACGTTTTGATGAGTCCCTCAAGGAAGTCCTTCTCAACCATTTCCTCAATGTTCTGTCTGGCCCGGCTCCAGAAGACTTTCTGGCTCTCCAACTTGCCATCCTTGTTAGGGAATGGGCCGTCTCTGGGAGTAGGGCTGTGATATGGTCCTGAGCGGCTGTTGCCTTTACTGCTGAACACCTGACTGAGAAGGTTGAAGAAAGGGAGGAGCTGCTCCATGCTACGGATCACATAAAGGGTGAGCAGGAGCTGTCCGGGCTCCCAGGACAGAGTGCGTGTGGAGCAGTCTTCCTCTGGATTTTTCTAGAGTTAATGGAGACATTCCCATGAGGGTAATGCACATCCTAGGCTTAGGAGCATTAGCAAATCTACTGAATAGTCTATAAATGTTATAGGTCCTATGCTAATCATGTGGAATGAATCTCTATTAAAACAAGGCAACAATTGGACAGAATAGATTTCCATAGATTAAGGGTATATTGTGGTGACTGTTTTGTGGTTGTATTACCTTGGCCCTTTTTCTCAGCAGCTTGGCCAGTCTGACAACATAGGGCTTGAACTCTCTCTGATGAGTCCCCTGTCTGCGGACCTCCAGACCAGAGTCATCCGAGGCTTCAGGGACAAAAGCCCAGCGATACCTGTGGCACAGTGTATTATTATTTCCTTCAAATTAAATATGCTCAATATTTGTCATTAATTTTATCAATGAAGACGACTGATATAATGTAATATGATGAATAGTTTTCTCAGCTCTGAACAAAAGGGTTGAAATAGTTAACCCTGGGTAAACAGAATCCTGGGTTATCACGTTTCACACAGCTCAGTTAACAGTTAATTCTGGGTATGCATAAGCTGCACTGTACATTCCTAAACCCTGTGTTAATGTCCTTATTTGTGGTATCAGTGTCTTTGATTGGACAAAAGCAGCATGCGACCTGTTTACATAAATTGTGCATCCTCATATTATATATTATTTTTATATATTATATATTATATATGCCATCATGTTTTTTCTAAGAATTTCACACGACAAGTTTGGCACTGCAATGCAGTGTTACCGCAAGAGCTTTTAAAGTACAAGTGTGAAATGTTCTTCTATCCGGGGTTATAAGCAGGATTAAGAGCAACGATTACCTGGGGTTAAGCGCCTTTCCTAGAAAGGAAACAATAAATATTGCTAGTTTATTGAAAAGTGAAAGTGAAGTGACATGTAGCCAATTTGGAATTCGGAATTTGTGCTCTGCATTTCACCTATCCAAGTGCACACACACAGCAGTGAGTACTGAACACACACACACACACACACACACACACACGATTACTAGGGGTGTTGAAATTAATTGTTGCATTGCGATGCGGACATGGACGATTCTGCATCGATGTAGCAATAGACCATAATCGATTATAGCCTACTGACGTTTCTCTGACGTCATTCGTCACATATGCACTTCTTGCGCTAGCATAAAATGGCAGAGGGAGACGAAACACAAAAGCGAGTAATGAAAAAAATGCACCAGGCTGCATGCGCGTGCGTGCGAGTGTGTGAGCGTTATTGTAACTTAAGTACACTACTTGACAGTTTCATGTGCTTTTAGTATTTACTAGTGTTTGTTAGTTCTAAATGGTCCTGTTGTCTGCTGTGTTCAGACTTAAAGGGATAGTTCAGGATAGTAGTTTTGGGTGAACTATCCCTTTAAGTTTGATGTTTGCTATATTCAGGAAGTGTACTTTATTGGAGCAGATAAAATAAAAAGGGAGTTCATATCTGATTGCTTGTATTCATTGACAAAAACGTAGCGATGTGCAGTAATACTGAAAATTGCATCGTGATATCGAATCGAATCGTTGACATAAGCGTAATCGAATTGAATCGTAAGACCAGACGATTCACACCCATAGTGAACACACACCCAGCGCAGTGGGCAGGCATTTTTTGCTGCGGCGCCCTGGGAGCGATTGGGGGTTAAGTGCCTTGCTCAGTTGTGGGTAATGAGAGTGGAAGAGAGTGCTGTTCATTCACTACCCTACATTTCCTGCCGGTACTGAGACTTAAACCCGCGACCTTCGGGTTACAACTCCGACTCTCTAACCATTAGGCCACAACTGCTTTGAGTTCCTTCCTTGTACTAAAATACATTTCAAACATTTAATGTGTGAAAACATGTAAAAACACCCACATCTGGAACTGAGGCAGACTCTCAGATGGCAGAGCGAGGGCCAGGTCCAGCAGCTTGCAGGCAGACAGGTAGAGGTTGAGCCAGCGCTGGCTGTTGTAGGAGGTAGAGAAGCCATTGCCCCCTGAGTATGTTGTCTCGAGCCCTGCAACCGAGGGGGCTGAGGTCCTGGAGAGAGGCCAGAGACCACATTCATCAGTATTCAACATCACCCAAGGTCTTAAATGGAGCCAGATTTTACTTTTCGAACAAAAGCTAAAAGATCAAACAGATTTGATAAATGGATACCTGGTGATGTCCTCATCTGCAGTGAGTTCTTGTTCCATGAGTAAAAACACCTGAACCTGTGGGAAGAAACAAACAAGCCTAATGAACATGGTTGATTCTAAAAGAATGAGACAAAAAAGGTCCACCAAATAAGTATTCCCCTCCATATTCGCCCTGGGAACTTCTGTTATTTCACCATTAAGGCCAAGAACTTACAGACTGATTTGTGAGATGTTGCTTGTGATTATTTGTAATATGTAAATGTGTGAGGTGTCATATCCTCACCAACTCAGTGATCATAGTGGGCCAGAGTGAGGTCAGGTGCTGGGGGGACATACGCAGTAGCAGCACTCTGAAGAAGAGGAAGACCTGAGCATGGAGGATGGGCACTTGAGGGAGTCGTAGGCTCTCCACAAGACGCTCTGAAATGACATTGTGTGAAATGTTAAGGACTGTGTATACGAGTTGAGAATCTCATTGACAGCGGTAACATTTTCTCTGAAATAGAAGAGCAACAAATACAGCAGAAAAAATTGTGATCTACTCAATAATGTAGCACGACTCAATTGATTTAATTATCACCCTTTAATAGTATTTATAGCTCCTAACATTAAACAGGTAGTGTGACTATGAGGAAAGATTACCTCAAAAATGTTCACTGGTGTGCAGGTGCAAGGGATATTTAAATGAAATACATACACCTTTCTCGCTATTGCTCACGTGCCAGTGATTATCCCTCTGTTTGAGCGTTGGCATAAGCTGCGACCCCTGATTTTGAGCTTATTACGTGTGCCCTTTTTTATGCCCTTCCCTCCATCTCGTTGACTCAGATGTACATCATCGCTTGCATTGCACTACTGGCACTACTTACTACTGTTCACTACTTGCAGCCGGGCTATGTAACAAATCAAGTTTAAACGTTCTGAACAGAAACACTCATTTGAAATGAACATGAACCGGTTAATAACGTTATTTTATCGTTCTGTTTAAGATTTTAATTTGGCAGTCAACCAATCATGAATTCAAATAGTATGGCCTATGCAAATGTAACATTGACGCATACACTGAGTGAAATGCCCGCGCTCAAGTCGCAAGGCAATATCCAGCGTGGTGTGTGTTGAAACCAGCGAAAATTGCATGTTAGTGTAGAACCGCTACTATTCAGGAAATTCTAAATATATATATTTTTTAAATAATTAAACACATTGTTGTCAAAGTTAGTATTGTGGCTTTATGTATGTTCAGACGCTTGCATGTGTCGTTATATTATTAATATTTTTCCAAAATTAAGTTTAAATGGAGTTACAAGGTTTTTCACCAGCGAACGTCAGAGATTTGTGTTTAGTCCGTCATTAGAACGGTCGCATCTGAGGCACTAAACAGGGCAAATTAGTGTGAGAACGCAACTCCAAAAAAAAAAAAAAACGCTGATGGGAGTGGAAAGTTCTGTGTGTGATCTATTGACGACACGCAAATTAAAGAGCACAGACTTATGTAGCTACTTATTCAAAGAACTATTTTTTTTTTATTCACCCTTGCACTGCAAACAAGCAGAGACAGTCTCCAAAATGCGTGCAGGACTTCATTCACGATTGAGGCTGGTGGAGCTACCGTATGAGGTTTTGCCGACAGTTTGAGGATTCACTCGAGTTACAAGGTTTAGGGATGGGTATCGAGAACCGGTTCCATTTTAGAACCGGTTCCAAATTCCCCAGAACCGGTGATTCGATAAGAAACACGCATTTCGGTTCCACTTATCGGTTCTTGTGTGCGCAAAAGACTCGCACGCTGTTTTCCGTGCTCTGCACACATCCAAAACGTGCACACAGAAAAGGTGATTTTAAACATTCTGTGCCGCACACACACACACACAGAACGGCTTCTCGCGATAATGAACTGAGTTCTCTTCCTCGTCTTTTTTCACAGCACACAAACGGACAAATACACACAAAATATGTCAAAATATTCTCGTAAACACAGTTGGTTATGTCTTAAGACAGAAGAAAAGATGAAAACGTATGTGTGATCCGTGCAGCTCTTAAAGTGACGGCAGATTTTCCGGATGCCGTCTCTATGACAACATTAATCAAACAAAAGACAACGAGAAAACTCACTCGCTGTTCTAGACAGAATATAATTGAGCTATTTGTAATGTATAGCCTATATTTTATTAATAAAGTGCAGTGTTATTTGATTATACAGTTTCTGTACCTGAATACCTGAAAATGTTTATTTCTTTCTATATTTATATCTTTGCTCAATTGTATTTATTTGTGCAATTGATAATTTATTTGTTCTTTTTTAATTACTGAGTGTCTTTAATAATGCTTGAAATTTATATTAGTTAGGCTAGTTGTTTTTCCTCTGGTATTTTTAAACCATAGGCAAAAGTTCCTTGTGTAAGTGTTCTTAGCCTGTTGATTTTTGTTCATGGTATTCAGCTCCTATGAATGAATTGAATTGGAACGTCCTACGCACACCCTTGATCACTTGGAAGTTGCTATGGAACTGATTTATTATTTACATTATATTGTTTATTTATTTATTACTTATTAATTTGTTTGATGCACCATTCTATATGCCTATAGGTATGCTTGAGCTGTTGGGAGAAAATATATAAAATTACACAAATTAATAATAAAATATCAATACAATAACCTATGACTATTAAGTTAACGGTTAATAGTTAATAGGCAATTAATAGGTTAAACCTATTCTATAGGTTAAACGATCTACTATGGCGTCACAATCTTGTTGCATTGTGGTGTATGCTGCCTGAAGTTTACATACAAGTCGACTCGCTCCCCTCGTCTACCTGACTCGTCCATGTAAGTTTCCCTCATCCACTTGAGGAACTGGAACACACTTCAAATTGGAGATGAGGATTCCCCCGAGGGGAAGAGCTCAGGGAAGTTTGCAAGTGTGTATAAAAGCGAAGTGGATCGCAACCCTAGAAACTTACAGGCATGTGTGTTGGGGAAGGTAGGAACTAAATTCAGGACATTGGCCCTCCAGGATTGTACACCCCTGATTTTGAAATCAATGGATTTTTGTTTAGGTGCTCTTATGTAGCATGTCTGTTAGTGTCTGTGTGTACCTTGTATGTCTGGCAAGTACTTCTGGTATTGGTCCACCTCACTGCTGTAGATGGTGAAGGCCAGTCGTTTGAGTAGCATGGCTCTCTGCTCAAGCTCTGCATCTCGATTGGTGAAAAGACTGAGAGAGCTGCTCTGAGCCACGGCAACTCGGGCTGCACAAATACAAAATGTTAGCAAGTTCCTCTCTACAACACTCACACAAAAACATCAACTCGATGATGATGATGATAGAGCAATAAGATGGGTGCAGCTGGAAGGCCCACTTAGGAGAAAAGGGAAGACTCACTCATCAGGTCTCTGAAAGTGGTTTTGTCATGAGTCATCAGGTGGTCTATGATTGCTCTCCAGCTGAAAGAGAGAGATGTGGTCAGCTACAGGTCACATTGCCCTGTGAGCGGCAGTAAAACCACTGCGAAAAGGAGAAAGGACATGTTGTGCTGTACAGGACTCACTGGCTGACGCAAGAGGAGTCCATCTGGAAAAATGTATGGTCCATAAACAGGTCGAAAGCTTCTTTCTTCCAGGCTCTCCGGGTGTACTGATATCCACTGAGGCTGCTCAACAGCTGGATACATGCACGATAACTGGGGGCATTGTGAGCACTGGCAAAAAGAAGACAGAGAGCAACAAGATCTTGATCCCTATAATAACTTTCAATTAGAAAATCCAAGACACTAAAGCAGTTTCAGCAACTTTGTGTCCGATTAATTGTCAATTCCTCATCTTCTGTCAACAGTGTTGGATTTTGAAGACTAAATACCTATGGTTACGCAGGTAGGGCACAACATAATGCATGAGGTTGACCAGCAGAGGGATCACTCTCTCCTTCTCATCACTGTAGAAGACCATATCTAATAGATGAGCCAGCACCTGCAAAGACACCCATGTAAACATGAGCACAATAATTCAATTCACAGAAAGCCAAACAACACAACAATGCAAAAAAAACAAAAAAACATACAAGTAGAGACAAGTAGGGCAGAGCAGGGCAGAGCACGACCTCTGGTGAGCTGTGAATGTTCCTGGTGTGCTTGATACCAATGCAAAATTCTAATTTACAAATGATATCTGCTGCACCAGTTGTGGTAGATTTTGGCTTGTGTATTTAAAGAAGGAAAAGAGTTTGCATGTGACATTCTGTGTTTACCTCAGCCAGCAATGTGAGAGCGTGAACACTGTACACAGATGGAGTGAAGCTGGAGGCCTCCATCACTGTGAGCATTAGATCTGAAACATACATACTGTTAGTGAGAGACTCGCCATACCCGCATGGAGCTGTGCATGCTAACAGGGGTTCGATGTACATGGGCTATACCTTACATTAACACAGACACACATAGTCTCTGACCTTCTACATCTGCCTCCAGACTGGCCCCTTCCACCATGATTTGAGGGGAAGGTTTGACCTCCAGGTTTCTCCTCAACCACGTGGTCTGTTCTAAGGACGAGCCTGCAATCGTTCCAATGGCCTCTACGATCTTATGGGTCACATCCTGGAGAATCACGGTTTTATGATTTGATGTGAACATTTAAAATGAGACATGTAAGAGAAACAGCTGACACTCTAACAGATGGCAATGCCATGGTACTTTAATGTTTACCTTAGTACTGTAAAATTGCCATATTTATATACTGTGGTATTAGTAAGTGGTAGTGAAATAGTATTACCATGGTACAATGTCCAAAAAAACAGTAATAAAAAGTAACCATGTAACGGTGTAACGGCGGAGACTGTTGGAATGAGAGAAAGGTCACCTGTAGCTCACGCTGGTCCTTCTTGCTTTCCAGGGTGGGATTCTTTAGGATAAACTCATTCAATACTCTAAAGAAAACATAAAAATGAATTTCTGATACTTATTGTAATCTTATAAGTGAATTTACTTATTTATTTATTATTTATCAATGAACAGCAAACACTATTTTCATGTAGAAATGTAAATCATTAAAAAATTATATACAATAATTTAACAATACTTTCTCAGTATACAAACAGTATACAAACATATAGCAACTATATAAGCTCTTTTAGATTGATATTGGATAGAATTTCCCAGGAGAAAACTTTTTTTTTTAAATATCTATTAATAAACTGTCTCAATAAAACATTGCCTAGTATTGTTTAATCCAGGACATTCCAATGAAATATGCTTGACAGCTAATGAAGTCCTTAAAAAATCATTATATTTTTGAAACAAAAACAAACTTTTAATTTATGACAGCATTTACTTTGTTATTGGACAAATCCATTTCATTTGCCACCATTTATCTTATAAGTAAAACCTCTAAATGAATGTAGTTTTGAAAAGAAAGTATGGCTGTGCTAGGATTTGTGAAAAAGAACTTACCCTAGTATGAGGAACTGTCCTGGAGCAGGCAGACCCAGCTGCACAGAGTCCTTCAGCAATGCCAAGAGTGATGGCCAGCTATCAACCAGACTAGACACCGGAATACTAATAGAGATGAGACAAGAGCAGTGAGACTGACTGAGTAATTTAAAGAATACTTTTGGCATATACTGATATTACTATAGTTGGTCAGTTCACTTACCTCTGCACATAGGCATAGAAAAACTGAAGCATGCAGACCTCCAGGGAAAGATTCTTCTGTAAAATTAAGAAAGGCAAAGGGGAGTCTTAAATCTACCTGCAAAACCAACAGCAGTAATTGACACTGACTGGAGAGGAATTACGGGAGTTGTCAGTATATTCGTAACTGTACCTTCTCTTTGGCGATGGCTGGGGGCTGCTTGAGGACTTCCTTCACTGTCTGTATCACAGTCTCAGTTCGCATGGCACTTACTGAACGAACAAGTTCCACAAGGAGAAGTTGTTCCTCACTAGCTGTGGGAATTACCTAAAATACAGACCAACACAATTGTTTTTGTAGTCTCAGGGTACAAAACTAACAGATGACTTCTGGTGTAGTTCATACCTTGTTCCTGGATGGAGATTTAGCCTGCTTCCTTTCATTCCACACATAAGCAATAGCAGCCATGAAGTGAGCTCCATGATTCATTGAGATTGGGCCCAGCAGCTCTAAAATTTGCTGCCTGAGATTCTGTGAACAACAAGTGAAAAAACTAGTTAGCCTAGCACCTGGACTACACGCAGGACCAAAGCGCAGTCACTACATGTCTTAAGACACAAGTCATGATACCTTTGTGGATCCTAGGTTGATGTTGGATGTGGAGCAGGCAGAGGCTGCAGCTGGCCTGTCAGAACTATCAGCCAGATAAAGGACGCCCCACAGCAGGGTTACGGAGGACATGATGGTGTGCAAGATGGAGAGAATGCCTGCACGTGCCTCTGCAAGGTGCTTCTGATCTACATTCGCCTGGAGCTGAAGATTACATGAATATAAGCATTTAGAAAATCTCATACTAATTCAAAGCCCACACCTAAGCACTGATTAAAATTGGGGAAAAAAACACCCATTAAATCAATATTATATATACACATTTACATAAAATTATATAATAATATTAATAGTCATTATTAGTAAATTGTTCTCATTATTTATTCACTTTTTTTTTTATGTGTCCATTATCTTAAGCATTTAAAAGACAACACAAGCATGAAACACTAGCTGCCTCACCTGGTGATACTGTGATGTTGGGTCTAGCAGACAATAATGGATTATGGCTGTCATTCCTTCTAGTACAGTTAAAATTAGGTCAGGAGGGATACACAATGCCATCCACTGGGGCCTGAAATATACACACAGACACATTGGCTTTCCCCTCATAAACAAAGCACTGCTTCAAACATTTATAGTTATTTATTTTCATTTATATTCCCTAAAGTGCTTTTTTAAAAAAGCCACCATGATATTGTTAGGGCAATAACTGAAGAATTTATAGCGAACAGTGCCCTCATGTGGATATAAATTAATATTCTAATCACATAATAATTATTTTGAGGTTGCTGTGTGAGATCTGTTTGAAGACATTGTTATGACAATTTGAAGATTTCAATACAAACAGCTTTGTGAACTACTGTGCTTTTGCCCTGTTTCTCTGCTATATAATTGAATTGGTCCAGTACCTGGTGTCCGTGAGGCCCGTCTCGTAGCGGTATTGCTGGATAAGGTTGTCAAGGTTTTTGCACAGCTGAAGCGTAACAGATGCAACTACTCGCCGAAGCACTTTTCTCATGTATGGCAAAGTGGCTGTGATAAGGCCAATCCACTGTGGGTGCATCTTGCATGCATGATGCTGATGCAGGGCTCGGATCACAGCACACAGAAACATGCCCTGAGCTGTAATGGGTTGCCCATGCAGGTATTGCAGGGAAGTCATAGGTTGTTGTGGGTTGACATGCTCTACCTCGCCTCCAATCAGTTCAAAACCAGCCACGGGACCATTAGGTCCGCCACTAGACCCAGTTGATCCCGGACCTCCCTCTCCAGCCTCATCCACTGGAATCATCACACGGTGCTCCAACACCACCAGGCTCTGAAGTAGACGTAAAAGTTGTGACTGTATGGCGCTGCAGTTGTCCAACTGGTCCTCTGACAGATTGATGACGCTGTCCTCTGAAAGGCCCTCCTCAACTGCAGCCACATTGGTGCCACGGGCACGGTGTTCATGCCACTTTTGTACACTAAAGATGGTGGAGAGCAAACAGTGTAGCACTACCTTCTGCACCTTGCATTTGGACAAAACATCACAAATAAAGCTTGCAAAGCCCTTGGCTGAGCCCCCAGTGACCTTAGCAAGCTCGCTGAAGAGCAGTGTCAACACTTCCACACTTGTCAGCTGCATGGCATGGTTGCCTGCCAAGTCCTGTGATGTGGCAGCCACATGGGCCGAGTAATAGCTGCGCAGAAAATAGAGGCAAAGGGAGATGATGATCTCCAGGAACATGGCACTTCGGAAGGAGTGGGAGTGCGAGTCCTGCGGGATGGGGCAGTAGAAATCCTTGCCCATGACAGAGACACGATGGCGTGCTAGCAAGTTCTGCAGAAGAGAGAGCTGTGGAGTGTATGTGTTATTTATGCTGGTGGTGGAGATGGCGCTCACAAATCCTGCTGGTGAAGCACGTAGCATGGCTGCAATAGCAGTGAGCGCATGCAGAGTCCGAGAGGAGTCATAGAGCTGAAGATAGAGCAGCACATGCTGGTATAGGGGATGGATGTTAAAACGAGGTGACCCAGAAGTGTGAGATCCTCCCACCCCACTAGAAGCCCCACCACTGGGTGAACCTATGTCACTTTCAATCTCAGACACTTCCCCTTCCCCACAGCTGTACCAGTTCTCCAAGTCAAGACTGTCACCAAAGAAGATGTTGGGTGGCCGGCTCTTCTCAGCCTGGTTGGTCTTGCGTCTCTCATCATCTTTCCTCTTGACCTTCTTGATTTTAGGCTTGGCCCCTGGGGATTTGTCCACCAGACGCTCCATAATCTTGCCCTTTAGGCTAAGCTGTGTGCTGCTGTGGCTGCGCTTGCAGTGCTGGTCATCTACTTGGAGACTCTGCTCGGTGGCAGCACTGCCACCAACATCTGGCAGTGTAATGATCGAAGGGGAGGAGCTATGCCGAGCGATGCCATCCTGATGATCCTCTTCCCCTGAAGCATCGATTGAGGCCACAGCCAGGAACTCCAAGGTTCCCCCTGCAACCAGTTCTGGGAGCGTTCTAGGTTGGGTGTTGGAGAAGGGGGCAAGGGTGATGCATGGCCCATTAGAGGTATCGATGGATGAATTAGAACTGTCAGAGTCTGTCTGAATCCAGGCATCAGGAGATGATGGTGTCTCAGAGGACTCTTTCTCCACCGTTTGCACCACTCTGTCTACAAGCTCAAAAAGCACAGCAGAAACTGCCTTGTGCAAGGACTCCTCCTCTAACGAAACAGATTGACAAAGCACAGGATCAGATATATTAACAGTGCTACCACCTCCCTCCAGTTCATCAAAGCTGCCATTGTCTATAGTGGAGGACTGAGAGCCACTCGAATCTGAGCTCTGGTGCTCCCCCTGCTGATCAGGAGGTTGATATTCGCCACACAGCTGCAGGTTCTCGCTACTAAGGCTCAAGAGAGAAAGACTGTCACTTAAAGGGTTGACTGTCAGGCTAAAGGGTTCCATATCATCCAATGGGAGGCATCTGCCATACGCTTGGACTCCTCCTGCAGAGACAAAAATCACATTTGATAGCAAATATTTATTTTGATAAAAAAAAAGAATCTATTTAGATTACTAGATGAACCCTCTTACTTTCAGTATAGCCCATATCCCTCATGTAAATGGGCTCAGAGGACTCTTGTTCCAGTGGGTTGGGAAAGACCTGTGTCCAGTGACGCTGTGCTTGAACCCGCTGTATGGATACACGGTGAGTTTTAGGGTGCAGCAGCAAAAGCAGTAGAGGTTCAAGAACACGAGCTATGTCATGTCTCTGCAAAACCTGGTTCAACCAGGCCCTGCCAACAGCACTTGCAGAGCCGTCCCAATAACTGAGGCTGTCTAACATGATAAATAGAGACCTACAAGAGGAAGAGAATGGTGAGGCGATTTAACGATCAATGACAGGGTCTTAAGATGATTCTCCCAAGCCATATTTGTTTTTGCATAATTAGACTTCATCTCACATAGAAGTGCTGTTACCTGTCAAAGGTCCGATTGAAAGGGGAGGACTTGGTGATATTCAAGTCTCTGGTTAGGTGCCAAAGAACTGAGAATTTTACATGAGCCTCCAGGCGTATTCTCTAAAATAAAATTTGGGAATATGTGAAAAAATAACTGTGCATGTACAGTTGTGCAATTCTATGCCACTTGTTTGTGGAGTTCTATGCATGCATGTATGACTGACCCTGTCCCGATGCATGAGCTTCTGGCTAATGACATCTTCACAAATGCTGGGGGAGGGAGCCAAATTGTGAAGCTGGTAAAAGAGCTCCACACTGCGCTTGTGGTGCTGGGGGGTCTCCTCTCCCAACTGATCCCATAAAATAAGGGCTACACTCTACGGGAGAGAAGTGAGAAGGTGATCAAGATAGAAGGAGAGACTTCAAGAGAATGAAAACAAGTGAAGAAATAATGCAAACCTTGAAGAAACCTGTTTTCTCTGCAATGTACTTCAAGATACCCGGTGTGAGTGGTGGTCGAATCACCACTGCAACACGCCCCTGGCTCGGGCTCATTGGCTGGCCCGAGTCTGGACTTGCCACACGCTCAGCTGTCACCATAGCTACAGACTGTGTGAGTCCGACAAGGTCCATGACAAGTGAGATAGCTACTGCTTGAATACTGAAATCAGCAGCTGAACAGCATGCATCCATCAGGGTCTGAAGCCACACCGCTGGCTGAACACTCTCACCTGTCAAGAATTGGCACAACACAAATATGTGACATAGAAAGATTTCAAGTGTGAAACAAACCCTGAATTTATATAAACTATCCTCTAACTGCCCCCAAATTCCTTTGTATTGAATTAATGCATAATGCATAAGGGAAAAAATTAATTGTGCTATCATGTATGTAAGGGTTGTATATTAAAGCAATACTAATATTTACTTCTTAGTTACGTTTCAAGGTGGCAGAGGCAGTCAAGGATAACAATGTCCAGCAGTATTTGTGATAACAAGGTCACAACTTAGAGGAAGGTGCCTGACAGGCTGACCTTTGGTACATAGGTTAAGAAATGGCAGCAGAAAGTCATTTTTACCTGCCTGCTCCTCTCTAGTGGGTGAGGACTTCAGGTTGCCCTCAGCAATGTAGACTGGAAAACTGGAGCACTCCAAGAAGAGCTGGCAGGCAGCAGTGAATGCAGCCAGACACTCCATCTGCCCAGAAGACATCTGCTCCTCAAAACCACTTGTCCATGTTTTATCAGCCACCACTGTTAGAGTGTCCATCTCTGCATTGCATCTCTTTCCTTCCTCTGCCTGACCACCTGGGGTGATGTAAAGCCTCACTAGGCAAGAAAGGAACTGCTGGAAATGTTCAAGACAGCACTGCATCACTGGCTTGTCCTGGGGCTTACTGTGGGCTGAACTACTGAGCCCAGATTTGGGTTTAGTTTTGGGTTGGATAGGTACATCTTCAGGAATGGATGTATCATCCTCGGGGTGCTGCATCTTATCAGGTTGCTCGCCACGTTCAGCCTGGTACTGGATGAAATCAGTAAATCCACTCTCTGACAATCGGCTGCTGGCAGCATTGTCGCCATCACCAAATACATCAGTGCTCCCAGGGGCATCAAGGGTGACTGGTAGGGCCTGAGCAAGAGTGAAAATGAAAAAGTTTATTTCTCTCCAGCATGGCATACAAAACAGTCTCTCCTGACACCACTGTGCAAAACCCTAATCAGTTTCAAAGCCAAGGCAGTTTCATTAAGTCAATGAAATATATTGGAATAGTTTTGAGATTTTTAGAGGTGGTGCTTGTAGTTAGCATGCTGATAACGTTGTCCTTCACTGTTTGAATGATAAAACTCAAAGTAACAATTTTAAATTTAACCCCTTTAAAGCACTGGAACTATAGCCAAACACATTCAGACATACACCTTTGACCATTGTGCAGGGCTCGACATTCATGCTTGTCCGCTTATCCCAGACAAATGGATTTTTTAAGGGGCAAGTTAAAGAGAATTTTACTTGACCGAACAGACAAGTAGTCTAATTAAAACATTAATAAAAATATTTAGTGAAGCACAGAAACAAATACACTCACTTAAAGGATTATTAGGAACACCTGTTCAATTTCTCATTAATGCAATTATCTAATCAACCAATCACATGGCAGTTGCTTCAATGCATTTAGGGGTGTGGTCCTGGTCAAGACAATCTCCTGAACTCCAAACTGAATGTCAGAATGGGAAAGAAAGGTGATTTAAGCAATTTTGAGCGTGGCATGGTTGTTGGTGCCAGACGGGCCGGTCTGAGTATTTCACAATCTGCTCAGTTACTGGGATTTTCACGCACAACCATTTCTAGAGTTTACAAAGAATGGTGTGAAAAGGGAAAAACATCCAGTATGCGGCAGTCCTGTGGGCGAAAATGCCTTGTTGATGCTAGAGGTCAGAGGAGAATGGGCTGACTGATTCAAGCTGATAGAAGAGCAACTTTGACTGAAATAACCACTCGTTACAACCGAGGTATGCAGCAAAGCATTTGTGAAGCCACAACACGCACAACCTTGAGGCGGATGGGCTACAACAGCAGAAGACCCCACCGGGTACCACTCATCTCCACTACAAATAGGAAAAAGAGGCTACAATTTGCACGAGCTCACCAAAATTGGACAGTTGAAGACTGGAAAAATGTTGCCTGGTCTGATGAGTCTCGATTTCTTTTGAGACATTCAGATGGTAGAGTCAGAATTTGGCGTAAACAGAATGAGAACATGGATCCATCATGCCTTGTTACCACTGTGCAGGCTGGTGGTGGTGGTGTAATGGTGTGGGGGATGTTTTCTTGGCACACTTTAGGCCCCTTAGTGCCAATTGGGCATCGTTTAAATGCCACGGCCTACCTGAGCATTGTTTCTGACCATGTCCATCCCTTTATGACCACCATGTACCCATCCTCTGATGGCTACTTCCAGCAGGATAATGCACCATGTCACAAAGCTCGAATCACTTCAAATTGGTTTCTTGAACATGACAATGAGTTCACTGTACTAAAATGGCCCCCACAGTCACCAGATCTCAACCCAATAGAGCATCTTTGGGATGTGGTGGAACGGGAGCTTCGTGCCCTGGATGTGCATCCCACAAATCTCCATCAACTGCAAGATGCTATCCTATCAATATGGGCCAACATTTCTAAAGAATGCTTTCAGCACCTTGTTGAATCAATGCCACGTAGAATTAAGGCAGTTCTGAAGGCGAAAGGGGGTCAAACACAGTATTAGTATGGTGTTCCTAATAATCCTTTAGGTGAGTGTATGTTGTAAATAAAAGCTGAGAGAACACTGATGAGAATATTGCTTCAAAACAAGTTACATTTATAAGTCCTTTTTTCTCTCCGGACAAGACACTTTTTTACTTAAACAAGTGAATGACCGATTTACTTGTTCGAAGGGCAAGTACATAAGGTTTTTTTGAGAATCCCGTCACGGTTAAGACAGTGCATCAAGTTTAAAGTACTCCAACTCAAAACCAGTGAATTCTGTTTCATTATGGTGAGCTTTATCAAACTGTTTTTGAATACAAGAATGCATCTTATGTAAACACATCTGATACAGGTCAAGGGAGACCTAAACCAATCTAATCATATAGGGCTTCCTTAAGGCTGACCACCAACAAGTCGAAAGTTTTTGAATCCCTATTTGCATCATGTCAATAATATTATATTGTTATATTATCATAGTGACTGTAATCCTGCAAGGAATTCCATGCTTGTCAAATGAGAAGCCATTTCTTGCACAGAACACAGCTTTCTCAGTCCTACACTTTAACATGAAGCCCTTCCCATCATGCTGTGGGTTGGCTATAAAACATTCAAACATCCACAACTCAGTGATTTCAATCATAGAACCGTGTAGCAGCGCAGAGCCAGACTCAGGTGGCAAGCAGTACGCTGTATAAGCCCCAGAGGAGGGAAAGGCGAGAGCTTGAGAGGTTGAAGGCCTTTTCACCTGAGTGGAAATGACTGACTCTTGGGCCTCAGAGGCTAGACTTGGCTCCCACTAGAGAGAGGAACTCAGCTGTGCATGAACGTCTCATCCCTATTCCCTTGCTTACCCTCTCTGCATGCTGGCACCATCCAGGGAGTCTGGCATAATTTCGATGAAGCTTCACTTACGGTAGAGACACGTAGTCACAGTAACATAGCAAACAGGTCATTGGGGCACACACACACCCTAACAAACTTATGTCAGTGGCCAATGAGGGAGGACCATCCTGTCTACTGGACCCAGAGCAGGGAGTCAGTGAAGGCATGTACAGTGGGAGACACACCATCAGGCAGAAGAATTGTTGTTTCCAGGCCAGTGCTTGTATGGCAAACAGGCCATATTGGCTTGACTTTAACAGACTAATGCTCTAAGGACTGCTTCCAAAGACTTCAAAAACAATTAATAAACATTCTAAGTTTACAGAGTACTGTTGATATTGGCAGTTAAATAAAGTGCTGAGTGATGTACAAAGTCAGAGAAGAAACAGTACATTTCAGCATTGAACTTTGAACAGTTAAGTCAAGGTACTTTTTAATCTACACTACATATTCCCTATGTGGAATGCCTATACAAATTGTACATGAAGCACAGGGCAGAGATGAGAGGAACAGAGACTGGAGCTAGGTCTCTGTGCACTGGTGCCAATTTGTTCCCTTAGTTGGGCTTGAATCAAAGCTTCTAAAAGCCACTAAAATTCAAATTATATTCTCTTACTTTCATTTGATTTATTTCTTCAGTTACCAAGGGAGCCCCTATAAATGGCATTTACAGCCAAACCAAAAATTATTCAGACACCAGATATAATTTTTTACTAGTGGGTGCAGAACACTATAGTTCATTTATGTAAGTGAGGACAGCAAAATAAAGTAACGTTGACATATTATACCCCAAAATTCTTCATACAGTGGACTACCAGTAAAACTGATAAAAATTTGGGACCAAAATTATTCAGACACTTTGACCTGACCATGTTTTTTCTTTAAATTGCTAATGCGACCTTTTACACTACAGACTGAACAAAATGAAGCATTGCTTGGTAATTGGTTGACCTGAATTGGTATTATCTAATTGTGTACTTAAATTGAACAGCTGACAGCTGATTGGTTGATTGTAATCCATTACATACCTTTCTATCAAAGTTATCTGACATTATCAAGATGAATTTGACACAGTTTAACTCTGAGTTCTTATATTTTATTACCATTTTCTAAACTATAGCGAATAAACTGATAATGTGAGAAAATGTTGAAGGTGTATATATATTGACTGTATATTTCTAGGTTTTCCACCATAGGAACCATGATACATTTTCAAGATAGCACTAAACAGCAACAGCAATTTCTAACTGATAAAATATTTTAGAGCTGAGCATACCTAGAAAAAAAAAAAACATTCTTTTGAAATTTATCCTAAGCTTGTTTGTTCACAGTTTTTCCACGGCTGTGGGGACCCTGCATATATTATGCGTTACCTTAAGCTTATAATGTTCTGTTAAAGATGTAAATTATATAGAAATTCAGTCCTTTATGTAGTTTGGGGTATTTATTCATTGAACATGTTTGAATCATTATATTGTCTGCTCTCACCATTTTCTCATCTTTGTCTCTAGTGGAAGGGGTAGTTGCGGCAGAGGATGGACCAGAGGGCAGCGCAAGGGGCGACACTAGAGGGGGCTGGACTTTGCTGAGGATCTTCGAGCAGAGGCGCAGGCAGTGGGTGAGCTCTCTGAGGCCCAGAGCCTGCAGGTGTGTGGTAAGAGCGGAAACCATCCGCAGCAGCAACTGAGGTAGGTGCTCTGTCTGGATCTCAATATACGTCTCCTAGAGAGAAAAAGAGACAGAGAGAGATAAATGAGGGAGGCTCAGTTCCATGTCAATATTAAGACAGCTGGAGGTCCATTCCTGCATCACAGTCAGTGCTATACATTAAGAGTGATGGTTAACAAAACTGAAAAACATATAAGAACCATTTAGGCTTTATGTGTGGTGTAAAAGGGAGTAACAAGCTTAAGATTTTTAATTGGTGAGCTCATGCAAGTTTATGGTTCTACCTTCCGCAACATCCATAGATAAACATGATGAGTGTTTCTTTTAAATAATTATATAATGTAAGATCTTAGATATAATATAACAACAAATATAAATTTAATACAACAGCAAACAGGCTTTTTAATTTTGTATTACTCCGCTTGTCTGTTTCACGGCATTCCAGACCAGAGGGTGTGAGTGGTGTGAAGCTAAAGTGGCGTTTATTTTTTCAAAGCGAGCAGGGAACAGGAAATGAAAAAACCTGGAGATTACAGGCCGTTAATGGATGTTTCTGGAAAGGTAGCCAAAATATTAGAGTGAAGTGAAGGTGAGGTGAAGAAGCAAGTAAGAGCAGTACTGTACCTGGCAGATAACCCTCATGCTTCTAGTAGGCTTTGAGGAAAGAAAAAGAGAGCAGAGATTTTCAGACAGACAGAAGCGAGCAGAGCAGAGGCCAGAAAACACTTCAGAAACCCTGACTGGTTCATCCACAACCAGTGTTTGAGAAACTAAGACCAAGATGATCTCTGAAACTTTCACAAGGACATTAACACACACATAAAAAATTGGACACATGTAGAAAAGGCCTAAACTATGAGGCTAAGACAAACCAAGTGTCACTAAAATGTTTAAGTAGTTTAGTTGCCTATAACTAAAGAGGTGGAAACATCAATGGAGATTAGAACAACTAAATCTCAGCATGTTTACATGAATTTTTCATTTCTAGCTGGCAGAAAGTCACTTTCATAATAATGGGGAATAATAAAGCAGGAATATGAACATTTCAATAGCTTAATTATCATATCTAAGTGTAAAGTTTACCAACCAAAGATACAATGTCCAACAAGAAGTCCACCAGCTCACAGAACTCAACCAATGAGCGTGCTGATGTCTCAGAGCTCATAGTCTGTCCAGGGGTATGACTGCTCTGTGTCCACCTACAAAAAGAGAATGAGGTCAAGTAAGAATGGACCAAAAAAATGTATTATATTTTTCTCCCATTATCCTACACACACCTGCAGCACTCCTCAAACCAGTGTGCAATATAGTCCCACATGTAGTAGGGCTCAAAGGAGTTAAACAAGAGGTTGGCGGTTTTAATGAGCTCTGCTGTTTTCTTGTTTTCTCTGAGTTTGCTGAAAAAGCAACACAAAAGATAAAGCTGAAAATACTGTCATTGAAAATATTGAAATATTTTGTAAGAACCATTAGTGGGACAAAAGCAGTGCATACCTGCTAAGTTGAGTTTGGTCTTTGCTGAACTGGTTTTGGTTCTGAAGGTCCAACTCGGCACAGCACTGAGTGTGCAGGGTGCGAAACACTTCAATCAGTACATCCTCTAAGATTGCTGGGCCTAAATAAAGTGGACAAAAAAGTATCAAGGCAATTCCAAGCTCTTCATCTGAGTCAAAGCATACCACAGACATCATGTAGTAATGGCTGTACCCAGCTCAGGCTTGTCGAGAAGGCTGATGAGAATGCGAAACGGCTTTAAGTCGTGCATCAGGATGCTCTCCTCCTCCCCTCCTCTAGCCTTCCCCTGCAAGATCCCCACCATGGCCTACAAACACACACAGACACATTTAAGGATGCACAGACAAATAAAATTCTGACTAGTAGCGATAAATGGCACATATTAAATATACTATTTTGTATAAAAATAAAATACTTAAAGGGATAGTTCACCTGAAAACTATCCCATAATGTACTCACCCTCAAGCCATCCTAGGTGTATATGACAGTCTTCTTTTAGATGAATACAATTGTCAAATGAATACAATTGAATACAAAATGTCCTGGCTCTTCCAAGCTTTATCATCGTCCAAGCTTTATCATCGTCGCGCCAGTTATGTTTTTTTCGTAAGTTGAATACAGAAGGCCGTGTGGATTACTTTTATAAAAGTAATCCACACGGCCTTCTATATTCAACTTACGAAAAAAGCATAACTGGCGCGACGATGATGTCGGACGTAGCGTAAGCATTTTGAACTGCGAGAGGCGCTACACTTTCTTCGTAAGTTGAATACGGAAGGCGGTCTGCCGGAAGCTAGATATTTTACTTTATAACGTGTTAAATATGGATATTTTTATTACAAAAACCCATTGATTCGCTTCAGAAGGCCTTTATTAACCCCACGGAGCCGTGTGGATTACTTTTATAATGGATGGATGCACTTTTCTGGGCTTTAAATTTTGGGCTGCCATTCACTGCCATTATAATGCTTGGGAGAGCCAGGACATTTTAATATAACTCCGATTGTATTCGTCTAAAAGAAGATTTTCATATACACCTAGGATGGTTTGAGGGTGAGTAAATCATAGGGTAATTTTCATTTTTGGGTGAACTATCCCTCAATGTTTTAAATATTACAAGTAAATGTATCATAACATTATAATGTACAATATGAAAAACATATACTCCTTTTGAGCTTTGCTAAAGATGTAACAGTGTTCTTGATTAAATTATCTTAAAGTCGCAATGAAACGGAAGTAGCGACAGATCCTTTTTTCAATATTATGACATACATCAGAGCATAAAAGATTATTGAAAAGAAATAAAATGCAAGGTGGGGTTAAGCAGACTAAATGATTGGACAAGTCCGGCATACATCACCAAAGTTTTCACCCGGAAAATCAAGTTATGACATTAGACAATAATAATAATAATAATAACAACAACAACAACATTTACAATAAGATCTATATAACACGCATTTACAAAATAGAAAAAAATAAGAGTGAATTTTCATTTCATGCCGACTTTAAAGATTGACTTTAAGTGAGCGTTAGATGATGGCAAAGGTAATCTAAATGTAACTAAAGTACTCAAGATGGATTTTCCCTTTGCATTACCATTGAGAAGAAAAGTTCTCTCCATATACTGTAAATGCCTTTGCAAGTGTGTGTTTCAGCTCTTTAGGGATTTCACACTTGTTCTAACGCATGGCTGCACAGACAGAGGAACAGACGGTCCCTGCAATAACCTACTTCCCAAACAAGCGAGATCCAACAAGTGGCCCAAACCAGATGGCACGCAATCAAACAATTCCCCTTCCAATAAAACAGAGGAAAATGCCAAAAACAAAACTCCCCCTGCTGAAGTCCTAAACTCAACCCCAGGGGTACCAGGACATTTTAAAAGCATGGCCCTGAAAGGCTGTCTGTGCATGCATTGGGACCAGTGTCTCATTGCAAGCTAAACCATGCATACAGACCACATGGAGAAAAGTGAAGACTCACAGAGTGGCCTATTGACAAAATGTGTGCACGCACCTGTGCGCTACTGCAGACATAACAAAAACGGCTTTATCTTACAACAAAAGCAAACTCAAACTCCAAAAATGAAAGAGAACTTTTGAAGTTTCTATGTTGCTTTTGATTTCTCTGTTTGGAAATGTTTGTTTAGAGTACTGTGAACGGCAGAGAAGTTCAAAACAACAAAATGAGTCACATCAATCCATTTTAATTTGTGACAAAAAACTAAATTTGGATGCTACATTCAAAAACATGGGTAAAACTCTCACTGTTTGGACTTCCTATTCTGCTTTGAACGTTTGACCTTACCTGAATGAGCATGTCCTTGGAATAAGTGTTGAAGTAATGTGTGACGTGCTCTTCTGGATTACTGAGTCGGGTGCTACGAGGGCCTGCTTGCACACCATTGTTATCAAAGCCTGAAAACACCACCAAGCACACAATTAGCACATTGACACGAGTTCATAGATATTAAGTTTTCCTAAGCACTTTTAATGACTTGCAGAGATACAAGGAAATAAATGAGGAAGTGTTCATGAAAATATGATAAGAGACTACTTATAGTTGTCACTGGTACTGTGTTCATGACATTCACATGTTCACTTACCACAATGTTCATCCACAGCATATGGACAGCAAGTAAGAGACAAAATCAGGTCAACCAAAACACTTAACATACACGCAGGCCATTTAAAATTCATATTACCAATCTGTCCGAACTGATCATGTGTCATATGGTTCTTATTAAAACTTAAGAAACCAGAAGGGAATCAGAATGTTAAAACAATTGACTAACATTTGTTCCATTTTATATAGCTTAAATATAAAATGCTTTACCACTACAAAATTTATGCTGTTTTTATGAAGTTGTCAAATTAAGTACAGCAGTCACAGCAACTAGTTAGTTTTGTAATTGTGTCTTTAGTGAGCAAATCTTTGCAAATCGGCTAATTAGCTGTTTTTCCAAGGAAATTTTGAAATAAAAAGTTTGCTTTTTAGTGTAAATGTAGTTAACATTAAGTACATGATTACGAAAGTACGTCCTAGAATCTACTATCTTTGTGTTGCTAAAAAAGCGGGTCTCCCTTGTGATGTCTTAACACAAATATATTTGACTTTTATACGGCCAGTTCTGGAGTACGCTAGCCCAGTATGGGGTGGACTACCTAAAGGTCTCTCTGATGAGTTAGAGAGGGTTTAAAAACGTTGCTGCCGGATAATAGGTATTCTGACATCAACACTCCCACCGCTGAGTGAGAGACGTGACGAAGCCACCTTACGTACTTTTACTAAATTAATTAAGGACAGTTCATCACCACTGCATTGCTTCCTGTCTGTGGCTCCAACACCTAGTCATCTACTACGGCAGCGCAGGAAATTTGCCATGCCCAGGAGTAAAACAAAAAGACATGAACTTTCTTTTATCCCACGTGCTCTTAAATTGCTTTACAAATAACTTTTAGGTGTTTGATTGTATGAAGTCTATTTCTGCTATTTTTTTCTGTGTATTTGGTCTGTATTACTTCACAGAATTTAATGATAATATTATTATGTCAGAATTATTTGATTTTACTTGCTTTCTAGAGATGCACCGATTGCAATTTTCTTGGCCGATTCCGATTTCCGATTTTTTGTTAGTGTGATCTGCCGATACCGATTTTCTTTCTAAGAACTATAATTGACAACATATACAAACAAAAATCTACTTTTCTTCAACGCAAAGTTTTATTTTCATAAAAAACACACAAGTAAAAAGTCAGTAATAAAATATAAACAGCTCAAATAAATGCAATACAATAAAGAGAGCTATGAAACTAAGTTTTTCAGGTTAACTGGGTTTCTATTCAGGTAAGAAATACTACAGAAATTAAAATAATCAAATGTAAAATAACACATTCAGTGTTATTTTACATTGGTTACCTTAATTTCTGTAGTCTTTATTGTAAATATTAATACAGATCAATTCTTACCATTAAAGTTATAAAACGTATTCAGTCAAGAGCAGAAAGTGATTTTTTTTGTCTTTTGTTCTTTGATTAACATGACAGACAGCAGCAGGAATATTGGACTGCTGTCCCTTTAAGAGTTTATGAACGGTGTTCAACGGAACCAATACTGTTACACACAACATGGGTTCACTTTCTTAGCTATTTAACGATTCAAAACTGACTGTTTATCTGAATACTCGCCAAGATTGCCCGTGCCGCTGGTTTTGACATACTTTTGTATGTATTTGACAGTTTAAGCGCAGTAAGCCACTCATTTTGGTAGTTGTGACTCTGTTTGAGACTGAGCGTGGCTTGTTCGCTTCACTTATATAGATCAGTGGTGTGCGTGCTTTTGGTGTGAGCGCGAAACCTCCGGGAATGACAAATTATGCGCAATACAAGCACTATTTAACCGGAGCGAATGAGACGAGTGAGAGAGAGGAGGCGCCCACGCGGATGTGTGTCACTTCACCGTGACAGAGAAGAGAGCGAGAACGCGCAGCTGACGTTATTGCCTGTGCCACTGGTAACAAAACGGATCGGCTCGGAATCGGTAAGAAGTGAGACTGATCGGCCGATCACCGATCCGGGCCGATCATGAAGGAAATCGGCCGATTCCGATCGATCGGTGCATCTCTACTTTCAGCTTGTTTTAAACCAGGTATATAATGGTTGTTTCTGAGTATGTGTTATGTTTGACACATTTCAGGGTTTTGTGCTGCAATATCCTGCCTTGTCAAACCTTAAATAAACCTAAACCTAAAAGTTTGGGATCAGCAAGATTTTATTTAAGAAATTAATACTTTTATTCAGCATTAAATAGATACATTAAATACATTTACAACAAAAGATTTCTAAGAAATGCCACATCTTTTGAAAATGGGAAAAAAACTAAAAAGGGTGGACGGCATACAGTTTGTGTGTGAGGTGTGGATATCTCACCCAGCAGCCAAGCATAAAGTCTACGGTTCAGGGACATGTCTCTTCTTAGAACCACATGAAGTGCTGCAGACAGAATCCTGATCATGTCTGGACGTGTTGCCTGAAATGAACAGAATACAGTGTAATTCATCGTAGTGCTTAATTTCCATGTCAAAAACACTAACTTTTAAATTTGTGTGACTAGACATTAATCAGATCTACAAATATCTGTGTTAAAGGTGGACAGGTAACTCTGCCACATGAGATGCAACACAGCAAGGTCTTTCATAGCTGGATTTCAGAAAGAATTAAAGCTGCAAGCAGCGATGAAAGGGCCCTCGCACCCGGGGCCACCGCCACCCAGTGGCCTCAGGAAAACAGCGAATAGTGGGCGACATGCATTTAAGCGGGTAAATATACGAAAACAATAGCAACGTCATTTTGATGTGCCACACTTCCTGTTGCCCGCAGGTGGCGCTATGACTGTAACTGAATATTGGCAGGTAGATTTCTTCAGGCCAGGACTCTAATAAAACATGTGAAGTTTGGGGCAGATCGGACATTGTATGCCCGAGTTACAACAACTTCCTGTTTCATGGCGAAACAACAAACTTTGTGAGGCCGCCACGGACATGCCCTTCAGGGAAAACTCAAGATCTTCGCAATTTAACTTCGTCAAGGCCTTTAGATTAGACTGACCAAATATGATGTTGATCTGATTAAGTCTCTAGGAGGAGTTTGTTAAAGTCTGGAAATGGCAAAAACTGCAAAAAATTTGCAGAGAAAATTCAAAATATCTGACTTCCTGTTGGGTTTTCAGATTTTGCTCCCAGGGACTTTTTTGTAGGTATTGGGCTATTACATGTGTCTACCGAATTTCATACTTGTACGTGAAATGTAGCGCGAACGGCACTTAATTGAAATTTTGTAGGTGGCTCCATCGAGCCATTTTGCCACACCTAATTTTAAAACCCATATCAGACGTAAATTTTCACCACTTCTGCCCGCGTGTGCAAAGTTTCATGAGTTTTCGAGGATGTTTAGGCCCTCAAATATGCGATTCATTTCGGAGAAGAAGAATGATAGGCCGAGCAATTACAATAGGGTCCTCACACCATCGGTGCTCGGGCCCTAAATATAAAAAATATTCCATTAACATTAAATCAGCATTTTTAATCAGTTCTGTTACCTGACTCATGTGGAAGGGAAAGCAGAACAGGATAAGATCTAGGGTGCTCCTCTGCACTAACACACTGGAATCCTGCACAGATGTGCTGACTGCTTCCACCTGATGAAAACATGAAATCATGATATAAACATCACGTTCCATGTGGCATCCAATAGAACCATTTCTATATTGTGATTCTTTCATTATTAAAGTTTGTTTTGCTTGCATTTTGCCACTATTGATCAGTGTACCATCAGTTCGATGTCACTGCCGATGATGTACAGCTGGTCCTCCATGGATAGTTTTCGGTTAAGGTGCAGTAGGACGAAGGTCACTCCAGGCAAACGCACAGCAGGGCTGGTTAGGATGCTGCCCCACAGGGCACTGTAGAAGGCCGGCTGCTCCACAGCTGCCGCCACCTTTTCTAGCAGGGTATTGGTCCTATTGTTTTTATTAATCAGTATTAGTCGATATTGTAGATTCGTTATATATATATATATATATATATATATATATATATATATATATATATATACACATACACACACACACACACACACACATATACATATATATATATATATATATATATATATACATATATATATATATATATATATATACACACACATATATATACACATACACACACACACATACCCACACACACACATACATACATACATATAAATATCTCAGCTGATATTAAGATATTTAATTGAGCATGCTCATTAGCTCTATTTATACATTAAGATTGTCTTCATCTAAAACGCTAATAATTTAATAACACTGTAAATTTCTAAATGAATGTCCATGCATATGCATTTGAAATTATTGATTTTAGTTTTTACTGTTTTAATTTATTTATTTATTCTTTTTTAAGATTATATAACATAATATACACTACTATTCAAAGTAGTAGTTTTTTTTCTTTTTAGCAAGGATGCATTAAATTGATCAAAAGTGACAGTAAAGACATTTACATTGTAAAAAACCTTTCAATTAACAAGGAATCCAATTTTTTTAACACATTTTCCACAATATTATTTATAAATATTAAGCAGCACAAGTTTTCAACATTGATAATAATAAGAAATACCCAGAAATAAATTACATTTTTAAAATATATTAAAATAAAGGTAACACTTCAGTATGGGGAACACATATTAACTATTAACTACGACTTTTTCCTCAATAAACTCCTAATTTACTGCTTATTAATAGTTAGTAAGGTAATTTTTGTAGCATTTAAGTTTAAATATTGGGTAGGATCAAGGAATGTAGAATAAGGTCATACAGAATAAGGCATTAATATGTGCTTTAGAAGTACTAAAAAACAGCCAATATGCTAGTAATATGCATGCTAATAAGCAACTAGTCAATAGCGAGAATTGAACCCTAAAATAAAGTTACCAAAATAAAATATTTTATTTTAAATTGCAATAATATTTCACAAGATTACTGTTACAGCACTAATATGAACAGTAGTATACATAATTAATAAACATGAAACAAGCACATTCTAGATTAAAAAATATATATTTTACCTGTCATAATACTCTGAACCCTCCTCCAGACCAGGCATTACACCAGTCAGGAGTCCTTGCAGGCCTGGTTTAAGAGTCTTCCCCAAGGGCAGGTAGTAGGTCTCATATAACCCAAGTAATACTGGCTTCACAGACATAGCAGCATTGGATAGTAAAGGGAAGAGTCCAGAACTGAGGGGAAGGAAAAGGGTGATGAAGGCACATATTAGGCACTAAAAGTCACTGTAGCAGAAAAATCAATCTTGCAATATCTCTACCTATAAAGGAAAAGATCCTTCGCCAGGCGCTTTGGTCCAATGATCTTGAAGATGATTTCGTAGGTCTCCAGGGCTTTGCGGTGAACCCCGCTGGGCAGTGCCGGATGGAGGCATTGGGCCAGGCGCTTTCCAATGGTCAATTTCTTGGGCACAACCTGATACTTTCCATTGTTTTGCAAAACCTGTCCACCAAATACAGAAAAACAAAATCAGTAAAGCAACTGCCAGGTTTGAAACTGCTGCTAAATGTGATCAAGGGGATGTAGAAAATGACCTTGTTGAGCTTTCCGAGTGCTGAGATCAGATCAGCCCATTCGCTGGAGTACTCAAAGTTTTTTAGGGCCTTATCTACTGCTGCCACATAGTTCCTGTACTTCGAGTCACCGAGGAGTTCCAACTCCTCTGCATTCATCGTCCTACACGATGGGACTAAAAGCCGATTCCGAGGTCACGTAAAAACATCACACCTTCAGTTTAAAGGAACAAAGGGGAAAAAATGCACAAAGGTTAAACTCAATCAAAAGGAATGCACTCAATGAGTAATGTTACAGTGTAGATCACATGCTTGATGGAAAAAAAGAGCTCACACGCAGATTCTAGTATACTCAACATTAAGCTCAACCAAGTGGTATATTTTACACTTAACCAAACACAGCAGCCCATTAGTGTTCAGAAGAGCTCACTGTCACTGGTGGAGATGCTGTGGGAGGCTGTTGAATTATTAACAGGTGTGACTCAGTTGCAGGTGAGACACTTTAATCTATAAAGGGCAAATAATAACAACAAAGCACTGACTGGAAATTTTTTTTTTACTTTATTCTAATCTTTCGTTAACAGCAGTTATGTTATTGAAAGCATTAAATTCTTGCAATAAAAATAAAAATGTTTCATTGGGGTGAACAGTTCACCCCAAAAAACATCACTTTCTTACCCTCATTTTGTCACAAACCCATAGGAATGGCAACCTCAGTCATCGTTCACTGTCATTTTCTACACAATGTAAGTAAATGGTGACTGAGGATGTCGTTCTGCTTAAATTCTCATTCTGTTTTCCACAGAACAAAGAAAGCCATATAGAAAACATGAGGGTGTGTAAATGATTACAGAATTTCCATTTTTGAGGGAACGGTCCCTTTAAGATGCATCATAACAGCCCAGTGTTTACTCTATCCAAAATCATACCAACCAAAACAAATAAGCCCTTTTAAATCTGACACTCATTTCAACTGGACTGATTTAAATAAAAATAAATAAATAAATATACAACATAATTTAAACAGCATCAATGCATTTGGCAGGCTGGTTGTGATTCCCATGATCTGCTGATGGGGAACAAGGGACCATTATGTGATGAGAAGGCCCCTCTGAGGTCCTCGAAAGCGGTTAGACATTGTGACAATGATGGATATGTGGTTCATGGTAAACATATCTCTAAATCTCTCCACTTGGTACGATACCTCCCCCACATACTGAGAATAACCATCCAAACACGATCAAATGTCATGAACACACGCTAACTGCTAAGCTACTGTACGCTCGCTATAGAGCAGAGGATTCTCTCCATTGAGCCGTTGCTTACCGTTGTCAGTCGACGACGATTTTTTGAAAAGGTCTGAGCTGTGAGGGTCTGTGGGGGCTTGTTAGTCTTGTAGGCAAGCGAATGTATGGATGTATAGATGGATGAATAGGTTGTGAGCGATGTACGGTCAGGTGCGACGTCGGTGGGTACACTGACAGCAATAAACGCTTTCCCGGACTCCGCTGGCGAGATCACATATCTGCTTTCAGTAAAGCCATCTGTTATAAAGCTGCGTTAATATTGACATCAGTCCAGGTAGCGTTGACACTCTGTGGATGAAACCATTTTTGATTAGAGTCGTTGACAGGTAAAAATGCTTTGTTCTGCGCATGCGCGAGCTGTTCTTAGTTAAACAAAAATACGTCACTCTTTCACAATAAAAGTTCCCGTAATGGCGTCACTTTGTATGTAGCAAGTCCAGAAAATAAATTTCACAAAGGCGATTTTCGAAAATAAGTAAAATGAGGTCTGTTTAATTAACATTACTGGAAGAGCGTTTCACGTTTTGCTCTTCAGTATTAACTATGCACATTCATCTCGCAAACGTGAATGTTGAATACACTGTTTTTAAAAATGTAAGATCCTGGCAAGTTACTGTATAAGGACAACTGAACTAGAAATCCATATGGACTATAAACTGAATAGTTTGTACAAATAATTTTAGCACAAAATAATTCTCACTTTTCAGGCTATATTTAGTGGTTGAATTCCATTAAATTATTGAAAGGTTGTTGTTTCTTCCATAAGTTTACCGTAACCAGTAATGTAGCCTGTTGCCAGCTGATGGTGCTGTGAAAAACAAAACAGAAACCACTGCACCCAACGTTGCGCACTTTTATTTCCAGTACAAATCTTATTAAAAAAACGTCATTCACACCAGAAGCTTTCAAGATTATTCATAATCATGTATAATTTACAATAATTATAACAACTGTATTATTTATCCTTGTTCTTAAATCACTTTTTTGTATAATTAGCATTAATTTCCTGTTGCTATCAGGGTTAATCGAATATTACGCTGCAGGTTAACTATAGAAAACGTAAGCACTGCATATAAATTTTACAATAGTGAAGCCGACATTGTCTGCCGTTGAGAACTAGTAGTAGTACCAGTGTAATATGTTCATGCTACAAACCAGTTTTCCTGTATCCTGAATTTTATTATAAGCTTAGTTTCAAACAAAGGTTTTTTTTATCGAGCTCTCTGAAGCTGTAAACAGCTTGCCAAATACCAGCCATTCATTTCCTGTAGCTGTTAAAATGACGCATACCCCAGCGTACACCTTTCATTTGTGTACTTTTTAAAATCTTTTTTATGACTTCAGTCTGTATTGACATATTGAGTCTGTTTTGTTATAGTGTAATAATTATACAAAACACCAGAAAAATTATCCCTGAGCATTTTCAAATCTTTCCATCTAATTTCAACTGACAATGCAAAAGAACATTATCTACAGTTCTTAAAATCGTTCTGTTAATGACATTATGATAAACCAACGTTATAAAACGTTCCCAGTGATAGCTGCTGTCTACGTGAGCAAACAGTGAGTTCTTGTCCAAACGGATAATCAAGTTACACGGGCCACACCGAGTAAATGACTTCGAAACTCTGGGCCGAAGTTCAAACACGGGGTGTCAGCTGTCCTATGTGCCGTGCCTTCATGCACGAATTGGAGTAGTGTTTAAAATTATTCGCAAAAACAAATATTTGTACATCACTAAAACTAAAATATCTACTTGTTCTCCTTTAAGTGGGACTAATTAATCATATAGTTCACTGTGGATACGGCAAAACTGTGCCAAAAAAATAGTACCAGCAGGTAAAACTAACATTCATTATGTTTTTGTTTACATGTAAACTCTCAGATAACAGATTCAACAACAAACAAACAAAAAAAACATATCACACAAATACAATAATGGGGGGAAGGGAAGGGATTTTATTTTTTTTAGACAACCAAATTAAACAGTCTTTTAGTATATACCAATTCTTACCAAAAGGGCTTTCAGTTTTCATTTCAAGTGACACTTACACGGTTGGGATAAATTCAAAGCCAATTGTTTAGGATAGCCAAATTTAGGAAAAGGACTTTTACACATGCCATTAAAATAATTTACTTCTTACTTTAAAATGTTAAAATGTAATCTGTCATTTCTGGAGCTTCAAACATTGGCCCGCGGAGGAAAGACCAATGACTTGATGCAAAAGTAACACTACTTTATGGACTCTGGATAAAGGGCAAAATAATGAACGTTATAACAAAGCAAAAAAAATTAAAACTAATTTCCCATTTGCATAGGCAACTCAAAAACTGTATAAAAGTCCCTTTCAAATTTCTTTTTTTTTTTATTCCATCTTTTTTTTACTTGCACTTAAAGCTCGTTCTGCCCCTACATGGTGCATTATACAAAATAAAAATATTATGTGCAAGATCACTGGCAACAAACCGCACAGTGCAGGGGTTTTGACGCACTATAGGCAAAATTTTCTCTTTTTTTCTTAACAAAATATTCTTCAGCATTTGAAAACAAGCCACGTCCTTAGCGTGACTTTTACATTCAGTGTTATTACTAAAAATACTTTATCTGCAGGTTTCAAACGTTCCTGCACAAATGTACAATATGCTACAACATTTTATACATTTCATTATTTACATGGCTCCATTACACACATCCAAAACTCATCAGCTTTGTTTTGTCATCTTTAAGATAGCTATTAATAATCACGTTCTGCAAGAGAGGTAGTTTCCACCACGCATAACTAAGTGGGAAGGGGTGCTTCATCACATATCCACAGTTGAAAGAGCAACATTGTCTGAAACTTTTGAACACAAATGAACAGCAGTGCAAGAATAACAACAAGTGAGAAAGGGCAAAATGTGTGTAAAATGCCGGCATCCTGCCTTTTTTAAAAAACAAACAATGTAAACATGTCCACACTGGACTTGCGCCCTATTTCTCAGTTCCCCCGTGCCATTATACACACATTACATAACATAATGCTTATAATATCAAAACACATCACAGAGCAAACAAGGTTATGAGACAAGACCAGAGAAAAATCCATCCTATAGTCTCGCGTCATAACCATCCTCCGCATATTTGCTCTGCGATCGTTCTAAAAGTACAGCAAAGTTTTTAAAAAATGAATTCCAAAAATGATTTGTCAACCAAAACCTTGATATACGCTAATGCCTTACCCAATGATTTATGGCACTTGTAACCAGATCTGGTTAAACAAAAGGGGATTCCAACAGAAAATTGCTGATTACGTAGCTTTGGTAGACATTAAAATAATAAAAAAAAAATTTCACACTTAGTTTTCTAAGCTATAACATAAGGGATGCAAAAAGTAAGTTTAACGCTGCAATAGAGCTTGTGAACCTTAATGAGTTTCAACACCTATAGTGCAATGCGCACAGCGCCATTTAAAAAAAAAGTACAGGTGTTGAAAGCACAAGGTCCATTGTGCCACCTCCTTAAGCTTGAGGTTAGTTATATGACCTTTTCACTTAAGCTTGTCCCCCTCCATATTCTGTTTGCTTAGTTCTCCCTGCAGAACAGAGTCAAGTGGCTTTTACTTCCCAAAAAGCAAAATAAAAAGATATACCTGGAAATGCAATACGCACTAGAATGCTACAAATGCTGCTGTGCTTAGCACCAAGAGGTTTCTGCCACTCCCCGCATGATTAAAACTCAAGCCGAGAGTGCGCATCAAACCTCAGCAAGCGAAAAACAGAACGCGAAATATTAGAAAGGAAATGGTTTGAGTTGTCTTGACAGCTACTAGGCCTGGTTGAGAAGAAAAAAAAAAATCACTGTCACAAACAGCCATCAAAAAAAGAACAAAACAAAACAGGAGCATAACAGAGCAATGAGTTATTAAGGAGGACATCCAGTTCATCGTTTTGTCATGGCATACAGCTCCGCTAAAGGAGTTCTCGACCGCCCCTTAAGGCCTCAATGACGTAATAACTAGTGGAGCGGTTTTCTTTTTTTTTAAAAAAAATAGGTGAAGGACATTTAGGAGAAACATCTGCCTGCCAAATGTTCATCACCTTATTAAGACGCAAATCTAAAAATAGCTGTAAAATATATTACGCAGCTGAAGCATTCGAGGGGAGGGCAAAAATCCAAAGCGGAGCCTTCGTTCATATATTGGCTTAAGAGAGCAGCAGTGAGAGACCTTGTTATGCCTGAACCTTCAGAAGGCTCTTTAACTGAAAGGTCATCATCTCACGATGATCGCAAGCACCCATTGGAAGAGACACCCAGTGGCTCGGGGGCTTGGGTAGAACACTTGGGGATGGGGGCTCACTAAACTTGGCTCCAGCATAGTTCTGACCACACTGAGCTGACAAAAGTTTATTCAGATGGGACACGGTCCCCTCCCAATTCTGATCATATGGTGTGGCAAACCGAACTGAGGCATTCTTCTTGTCTACAGACGCGGCCTGCCGCGCCTCAGGAGACCAAGAATAGCTGGTGCCCTTCTCACCCCTGCGATAGCTGTGGTGATGGGGCACCCCTAAGGCTCCTGAGGAGGCGGAATGCACCACTCCATTCTGGTCTCGACTTCTCTGCTTGCCCCTTCCAATAGGCTGGCTCTTCTTGGGCGCTGGGCGATCTGGAATGTTGTATCTCTCACCACCTCCCATACTGCTTTAACTGGATGTCACCTAAAGACAAAGAAGAAACCTTGTTTAGTCAAAAGGAAATTAATGCACATTCACGAGGACAATGTTAAAGTGTACAAACTGGTTTAAAACAAACTTAAAATAATTGTCAAATGCCCGTGTTGCAGGCTGGCAATAACAAAGGGCTACGTGCAGCGCAAGACTCCACCCATCCCCCACTCGCTTCCTCTGCTTACCTCTCTGTTGTAAAAAAGTTGAGTGCGTGGTTCTCTTCACTTTTTAATTTCTCTTCACCAATCGGGCTCCAGGTCCTCGAAGTAGTTGATCTACTTCTCGCTGCACATCTAAGTCCAGCAAGATCTAAGGTTTTCATGTGCCAATGAGCGTTGTTTTGTCGTGTAACCGAGTTGAACATGAATTCACCTCGGCGCACGGTGCTCTAGAAGCCGTGAATCTAACAAAAGAAACATCATTTATTTAATCTCAAGTACGACAATCTTTCCAAAATATGTTCACTTTAGACAGCATCTAGCAAACATTCATTTTTTCACAAATATGCAATATCTAACTAAACCATTTGTTTGTGTGTAAGAGTAAATAACCAGTCTAAAATTAAGTTAGGGTCAAACATAAGACAATCTTGCATAGAATTTGACATTTAAAAAGCTGACCTAATTGAAATACGGAATATTTTGTTGATATGGTGTTACATAAACAACATATAATCTTTCTCTGTTATGTTCAAAGTATTCCAGCAAAAAACGGTCGTTATCGACGAAAAAACACACATTTTCGGTTATTTCGAAATTGCAAACAAATATTACAATGGTTTAATAAATACTCGAGATTTAAACTTTTAAAAAAATAAGGTATTAGGTCATGTTTTCTGGCACCGTACCAAAACAAAAGACTCTTGAACGCAACATGGCGTCAATACCGTCGACGACTCCCTATGTCTTTAACTCAGTAAAAAAACAACTTACCGACTTCCTCAGGCTTTGATGGAAAAAGCCCTTCGTCTTCACTTGGTCTAGTCTGTTAGCTGTAGCTGTTAATGGAGAAAGTATTTCCCGATATGTGGATCTTCATAACAATCCGAGGCAACAGCGGAATGGTATTATTCTCCTCCAGTTTGTCTCCGTCTAACAACAAAATGGATCCTCAACAAAGCATAAGTACTTCAGGCGTGTGTCGTTCTGCCCAATCAGGGAGCAGCACTGTCGACGTGTGACCAATAGGAGCGATGAACACGCCTGTTGCCACCCTTCCTGCGTCACTGAGTTATGCATGTTTGTGGGGAATTTTGGTTTTTCCGCGTTACTGTAATAGCTCGAAGCCGTAAAAAATAAGTTTCTTCCGGTTGGTTTAATCTCAAAATGCAAACACTTGAACCTAGTAACCATGATGGCATATATTCGAAAAGCGCATAAGGGCACGACACATAAAAGTGTCTATGCTTTATGTAAAATTCTGTGAACAATGAAACAATTTTGTGTTTTAAGTTAATGTGCTTATACAAGAGAGAAGTTTTTGAGGAAAATTAATTTTAATAAACACAAGTAAACATACTCAACTTTCAAATACCTTATGTTGTGGAAATTATCATATGAAACAAGAACAGAATTTTGAGAAGTTCAATTTTGAAGTCGGGACGTTAAAATGCATACCATATTAATAACTTAATAGTCTAAAATAGTCTTAGTAGGCATTACCATGGTAGGAAAGGTGTGAGTGGGATACAGGAAATACTTTGTCTTTAAAACCAAGTAGAAACATGACGTGCTTTAAGAAGTATCACACCAACTGCTGGCATGTGACAACAGGAAGATTAAAACCTGTGAAGTGGTGTCTACTGCCAATGACAATAGGAGGGAGAGTGTTTGAAAAGCTACAGAAAAAGGTGTTGTTTTGGGGGTGTAGTATCTTCATAAATCAATGAATGGAATTAGAGGAGGCATATGGGCCATTTGGTGTTCTTTAACCAAAATGTCTACTTAGATTGTTTATGGTCCTATAACTCAACAGAATGTTCAACAGCTGTTAGAAGTTATAGATAAACATTTAATTTAGGCCAAATTTAGACTTTCTCTGTTGTCCTGTTTCCAACCGTATTAACTTGATGTTTCATCAGAACAGTTCAAAATTAAACTAACTGGATTAAAACAAAATTTAAACTAGGTTTATTCGATATTGTCTAATTACACAATACCTAAATGCACATGGCTTGCTGATCCAAATTCTTCACAACTTCTAAACATCCTTTCGTCGTGTGAGCCACATTCGGTCAGACATTCCATAAATATGTCATGGATATATGTCATTTTCTGTTCACATGTAACAATGCTACAAAAATAAATGTGCTATGTGCATATTCTTTTTCTGTGTGCTACAGTATTAACTTTTCCCAAGTAAACTTTTACCTACTGTTGAAATGTGTATCTAAAAAGCTCAGTGTTATAAGTATTCAGCTAGACAAAACTGACAATCAGTGTCCATGAAAGAGTATAAATATAAAGCCTATAACAAACATTTATAGGGTTGACTGCCATGGTGAAAAAAAAAAACATCTAAACATTTTGACCAGTAGGCTATGGCTCACACAATTAAATGTTTTGGGTGAGTTACTACATTTTGCAGACATACAATAGAGTTGTTATGATGTGTCATAAAACAGATGTGACAATTGCACTTACAGTTTAGAGAATGTTAAGACTAATTAAATAAATGAGCCAAATCGATTAAGAAAAACTGTAATTTGCACTAACTTTTACTGAAGTGGTGGTGGTTCTAAACATTTAAAAGTTTTCAATTCCTATTTAAAATTCCCTCATCTGTAGCTCATACTCCTGCTTATCCCTCAAGCAAACCTGTTGCATAATATAGCACTTGTTGGCCTGTTTAATCAAAATCCGTATTTGGTGACGGAAGTGCACACCCACTGGATGCAACCTTGGTTTAGAGCTTTCCAGGGGGGCTTGGCCTAAGTTTGTATCCTATGTTTGGAAAGTAGGTTGGGTGGGAGGCTCTTGTTGGTCACACACAATTTGAGAAGAGGTCAAATGACCATATTTGGGGAGAAACAGATGTACACAAGAAACAAAACAATACTTTTATCATATGACACACAAAAAGATAAATAGTGTAAAGATAGATAGATAGATAGATAGATAGATAGATAGATAGATAGATAGATAGATAGATAGATAGATAGGCTCTGTAACACAAGATGGGCATGTTTATGAATTGTTCTAATAAATACAATTAGCATATTTTAGATGTCAAAGTTGCTTTGGGGTCAATTTGACCCCAGACATTACAGGAGGGTTAAAGGGATAGTTCATTATCATGACAAAAATGAAAATTTTCCCAAATCTGTATGAGTTTCTTTCTTCTGTTGAACACAAGAACATATTTTAAAGAATGTTGGTAACCAGACAGTTGACGGTAGGCTTTAACTTCCAAAGTAAGAAAAAAATACTTTGGAAGTCAATGGCTACCGTCAACTGTCTGGTTACCAACATTCTTTAAAATATGTTCTTGTGTTCAACAGAAGAAAGAAACTCATACAGGTTTGGAACAACATGAGGGTGAGTAAATGATGACAGCATTTTCATTTTTGGGTAAACTATCCCTTACATAAAAGATTCACAAGCGCCACCTGTTGATTAAAAAATAACACTACACTCAATATTTAATAGGTAACAGTAAAAATAAGATTTTAAATGTATCACTGACAAATATTTGTTTTTCTGTAGGTATGGATATTGGATTACACTAGCCCATGGATAGAACATCAAGATATTTCTTCCTTTATTAATTAATAGTAAATGTATTTATTACTGGGAGCTTAAAATGAGAAACACTCAAAAACCTTTTTGCATTGTTGTTCCTCACAAAATGTGCTTCTAGTCTTTCAGAATAAGCAATTACAGCGATATTTATGGAAATATATAAAAATTGGCACAGTTACAGTGAGAGTTAACCAAAAAAATTTTCTCCACCAGATGCTCTCCAAGATATGAGTAAATGACATTTTAAATTATTGTGAAACAGGTTAGCCACAACATGAGGAAGCTGTGGTAAAGAGAAATGTTTCAGCATTTATTACGCGATTTTCATATTGTGATAACGAGACCAAAAGCTTCCTCTTTGGATACTTTGTGTATCTTAGAGACGGCTTTGGTACTTTCCATCTGTTGCTTTTCTTCGCTCAGTAATGGTCACTTTAATCTGTAACATGCATCTCTGCTCATGATGAATACATCACAGTTCATAACAGCTGTCTGGAAGGACATGATACTAAACTGCTGGTTCTCACTCTCTCTCGTTGGGGGTGTGGCGTATGCTCTCATGTTGTAATCAGTGGCAAACTGCAGAAAGATCAGATTTGTGAAAGACAATAACTGGATTCAATAACCTATACCAACAGCAAAACACAAAGGTAAGAACCAGTTCATTTGATCAATGTGTAGGATATGCCAACTGTGAACTGAAACAACTCTAATGGGTAAAATAAGGAACTGCATTTTTTCTTGTCCTTATTTGTAAGACATGTAAATAGAAGTATGTCATAGATCTTCTTACATTTCACTTGTGTGAGCGTGTGAAAGCTTTAACCTGAGGATGCGTTTGTGACTCATACATTTTATTGCCAACAGTGTAGGTTGGCTCAGTGTTTAAGTTTTCAGAAAACTCTTTCATAAGGTGATTTGTACAGTCATTTGTGTTATTTTGGTCATTTCAAATCAGTTCTATAGTGCTTTTTACAATACACATTGTTCTAAAGCACCTTTACAGAAATAAAAAAAAACTAAAGAAGATAAAGGAAAATAAAACTATTTCAGCCACATTTGGTGAGCCACCAAAGGTGAAAGTGGCTATAGGAAAAACTCACAAGAATATTTAAGTAGCCTAAATGAGGAAGACATTTTGGGAGGAACAAAGACTCTGCGGGGAAGCCCTTGTATTAGAGCTATGAGAAGTGGCTTTAACTGAAAATTTTCTGACATTTCCATTTTTAAGAACACTGTGACACAAAGAGATGGCATGGAGCTAATGCGCTTTAGGATGAAAATGTGGAAGGATAAAGAAGAATAAGATATTAGTGCTTCCTGTAAGGAAAGGATGAATAATGAGGGAACAATGAAAAGAGAGCAGGCTGTTTAATTTATTTACCTAACTAAACCAAGAGCATGTGTCTGCTTTCTGGACTTTGCATGTAAGGCTATTTCAAAGCATGCGAGCCACATAGAAAAATACTCGTCTAGTGAATACTAGTGAAAATATGGCCGTTTATGGTTCATTAACATGTGAATCAAACAATAAACCCTAATGCTCAAAATAATTAACTGGTTTGAGTAGAGAAAAATTAAACAAATTACTTTCTTTTTCTTTCGAGTTCACAAAACTGACACATTTGAAGTAATCTGAATTATTTAATTATTTTGAGTTTTATGAACATCTTTCTTTTAATTTAGACAAACTTAAATGTAACTGAAACTGGGCCGGAGTTTCTATTTCCTAGCATGCTTTGCCATGACACTCAAAAGGGAGAGTAAATGCTAAAATTAAGTGTTATATAATGTTTTTTTTGTGCAAGATTAATGTTAAGGTGGAGATTTAGTAGTGTTTAATGTTTTGCTATGTTAGTTTAGAAGAGTTTCTGTTATGCTGTTTTTTTGTGGAGCATGATCTTTTTGTGGAGCATGATCTAGAACAGATATACAATATGTTAAATGTTCTATATTGCTGTACACTCTAAAAAATGCTGCGTTAAAAACAACCCAAGTTGGGTTGAAAATGGACAAACCCAGCGATTGGGTTGTTTTAACCCAGTGGTTGGGTTAAATGTTTGCCCAACATGCTGGGCAGTTTTATTTAACCCAACTATTGTTTAAAAATTACTATATGGCTGGCTTAAAATGAACCCAAAATAGGTTGGAAATTAAAAATCAGACACATAATTGCTAGAGGCAACAATAATAATCAAAAGGTGAACATTTACTTGTAAGCAATTTAATAAATGTTTATTGTTTAATTATTATTTATTAAACTTATTAATAATGTTAACATATTAAACATATTAAGAAATGTTCATTTTCAACATTCTTTGGGTTAATTTTAAGCAAGCAATAGAGTAATTTTTAAACAATAGTTGAGTTAAATAAAACTACCCAGCAGGTTGGGCAAACATTTAACCCAACCGCTGGGTTAGAACAACCCAATTGCTGGGTTTGTCCATTTTCAAACCAACTTGGGTTGTTTTTAACCCAGCATTTTTTAGAGTGTACTCATTCAGCAAGTGCTATGCTATGCTAATGCTATCAAAGCATTGTGTTACCAATTAGCAAGGTAGCATTTATTGAATTAGCTAGTTAAAGCTAGCCAAGTTTCCACTACTAAAAATATTTACGTTGATCATTTTAATTTAAATGTATGCATTAGCTTACTCAAATATTTCAAGTTAAGAGCAATTAAAACGTATGAGTACAAAATAAAAATTTGCAAGTTCTGCTTACTTAAACTTTAAATTTCTTAACTTCACAAATTTGATGTAACCGATTGCCTCAATTTTTTTGAGTTTTGCCAACTTATTCAGGTTTACAGTGTAGTTTTGCTTCATTTGTCCATCCTTCTCTTGTAATAATCCTGTGTGGTCTTTTGGCCAACAGAGGGCAATATGTAAATCTCTAGTCTAATCTATTGAACAGCTTTAGGTCAGATTTAGTGAGTGGTTTATAGACCTGTGGGACAGGCTGATTATTTCACATTAAATATAACATCACTTCTCTTCCAAATCTAAGCCATGCAGCCTGAATAATGCCGTTTTATTTATAGAATGCATTAGCCTAATAAAAATGTTGCTTGGAGACATGTTTGACTTTAAATTGGTGTTTTATTCCTCTTAATCATGTCAAACTCCAAAATCAAACAGTTTTTTTTTCATGTTACCATTGAAAGTGGTCAAATGAGGTATATGAATAATTATCCACTGTTTTTTTCATCGTTCATCATTTACTTTTAATAGATCAATTCTGTCCTGGGGAAATGGAGAATGAATTGGAACAAGATCAAGAAGCTACTGTGCTTTATTTAAATGAAAGTACAACAAACATTTCAACCACAGGTATAGTTCTCATTCAGATTTTCTATGGTCTTTCTGTGATCATGACATTTCTTTCCAAGTTTTGTTGTGATCATTTTACTAGTCATTTTTAAAATTAATATTTTTTTAAAACAAAATTAATTAATTTGAGGTCAGTAAAATGTTGTTTTTGAAAGAAATTAGTTTACTTTTATTCAGCATGGATGAATAAATTTGATCAAAATGGACAGTAAAGACTTTTACATTTTTACAAAAACAATTCTATTTCAAATAAATTCGTTCCACAAAAGTATAAATCAGCACAACTGTTTTCATCATTAATAATGTTTTTTGAGCACCAAATCAGCTGAAGGATCATGTGACACTGAAGACTGGATTAATGGCTGCTTTAAATTCAGCTTTCATCACAGAAATAAATTACATCTTAAAATAGAAAATAGTTATTTTAAATTGTAATAATATTTCACAATATTACTGTATTTACAGTATTTTTGATCAAATAAACACAGCCTTGGTGAGCATAAGAGACCAAACATAAAAAAATCTTACTGACCTCAAACAAATTTAAATATTAATCATGAATCATTGTTTATCTTAAAAAAGTGATTCTTTTGAATAATTTTGATCCTGAATTGTTGCAGATGCAAGCTTGTGCAACACCTTACGGTGCTACATGGTCCTGAGCCCAGCAGAGAAGAAAGCTATTGGCTCAATTTGCTTGCTAGCTGGTCCTGTGACTTTCCTGGAGAACATTTTGGTCCTGGTGGTCATTGCAAGCTCCGCCACTCTGCGCAAACGACCATCATACCTGTTCATCAGCAGCTTGGCACTGGCTGACACTTTTGCCAGCTGTTTCTTCACCATCAGTTTTCTAGATTTCCATCTTTATAGTAAAGGCGACAGCGCTAATATGTATCTGTTCAAGCTGGGTGGCGTCACAATGGCCTTCACGGGCTCTGTAGGAAGTCTGTTGCTGACAGTGCTGGACCGTTATCTCTGCATCTACCAGGCTTCCAATTACAAGGTGCTATTGACACGCACTAGGGCCAAGCTGGCTATAGTATTATTATGGTGTGTAACGATTATAATTTCATTCCTTCCTCTGATGGGTTGGAGGTGCACAACTTGGTTGGATCATCCGTGTTCTCGTCTTTTCCCCTATGTGGATCATCGCTATCTGGGCTGCTGGACGGGCCTGCAACTTGGGGTGCTCTTCCTTATCACAGTGGCTTATGCCCTCATCCTGTGGAAAGCAAACCGGCATGAAGCAGCTATGGGTGGACCACAGTTGGGGAGGCTGCACATAAAAGGACAGGCTCGAATGCGAATGGACATTCAGCTCGCACGTACCTTCAGTATGATCCTCCTAATCCTCGCGGTTTGTTGGCTGCCTGTCCTGTCCTTTATGATGGTGGATGTCATGGTGACCCTTACGAACAAACAACAGCGAATGTTCGCGTTCTGTAGCACGCTCTGCCTGGTGAACTCGTGTGTAAACCCGCTCCTATACGCGCTACGCTGTCGAGAGCTGAGGGGAGAACTGTTAGCACTGCTCAAATGTTGCAAGGCATGCAGGGAACATATTTTGGGAAAAACTCAGAGCCAAATAAATGAAAATAGTTCTGGTAAAAGGAGCAAGGATCAGGCAGTGAGTGATAGTAATCCAGATACTATTTCTGAGAGTGTAGACAACCAGCAAAACAGCATACAAAGATTATAAAGTCTTATTTATTTATAAAATATTTTGTTCATCACTTTCATCCATTTTGCTGGTCAGAAGCTGACATATTATGCAAAATGTAGATCTTCTTTACTTTAGCAGGCCTTGCAGGATATCATGTAAATTGTGGGAAATATAAAAATATGAAATGAAGATAAGAACTTTAACATGTTTATACATGTTTATAAATTAAAGGAACATACTATAGGTTAGTGCAAAGTAATATGACTATTGTGTTCAGCTTTTGATGTATAATGCTGTTTTTCCTTTCTACAGACGTGAAATGACCTACTTAAACTCAGAACAGCTGAATCACTAGCTACATTTTGTCCCTCCCAAGCATAAAAGATGCCGAAATATATATAGATTGCACTGTGAAACAAAATACCTTCAGCATTATTGATGACTAATGGCAAAAACTTCACCTCCCCTTTTTGATCGATTGTACATTATGCTTTGTAGCACTACATTCTGTAATACACACTTTCTGCCTTCATCACAGTTCTTGGCTGTATGTCTTATATCGCGAAGAGTAATTGTTATGATACACTAAGTATATTCTTATATGTTGCTTTGGTAAGAAAGAGTCTGCTAATAATACAAAATGCTATGTAATTAGTGTAATCTTATATTAACTTCTGTTTGAACAGAAGGTCTTCTGCATTATTATAATTGTATGTTAAAATAAAATACTGTATGCCATAACTATAAATTACTGTCACGTTATTTAAGAAACTATATTTACACTTCAATCTGACCAATTCATTGACTGATACATCATTAAAAACATATTTTTCCTGAATATAAACCCTCTTGATGATACAGCACAGTTTGAGGAGCTTTTCAGGCTTACATCATAAGCTGCCAATATGCTTTACATTTTACATAATTTTCATTTGATTAAGTCCAAATTGACAAATTTTGGGATATAAAAGTGTGTGGTATTCATTTGATGTAGCCTATATGATATTTATATACCCCACACTGTGTCTATAAAGGTGGTTTTAATGTAAAGAGACAGTAAGGAATTTATTCCTTGTGATTTGAAAGACTGCTTTGAGGGCTAACACAAACAAACATCAACATGCAAATCCTCCAGAAATATGGTCATTGGCCAAATAAACTCAATAAATATTGATCAGAGTCATATGATTGTAAGGCACCAATCAGGATTAAGCTATTTGAGGGTTTTTTTTCTTAGTGAAATTTACTGATCCAAAAGGAGTTTTAGGTAAACTGAAAGAGTTCAGTGAGTGTATAAAGATGTTTAAATAAGAAAAATAAATATTGAGCAAATATTATACAGTATAAATATTATACTAAATGTATTCACATTATATATTTACCTTTTTAATATATATACATAAGGTAGATAGATAATGATCGTACAATGATCTTAAAATATTAGCTAGGTTAATAATTTTTGGTAAAAGGTGTTCTTTTCTATATGCAAATAGCCTCCACATAAAAGTCGGTGCAAGAGGCCTGTTTAAACAGGAAAAGGTAACAATGGCAAGCATAAACCTGAGTAAGTATAACTATCACTTTCATTATTAATAATCGTTTTGATTTGGAGCAACACAACACTGGAAACTATGTTAAAAGAGGGCATTAAAATAAACCAATAATCACAGGTTGGGACGATTACCGCTTTAGTAGATTTACTTATAAAGTAAAGAATTATTTAACATATAGCTTATATTTTTGTAATATACTTTGAACCGCGTTATTGTTTTTGTTGCTTAGTAAACAAAATAAAGTATGATTTAATGTTATTTGAGAAAAAACAAACTTGTTTATAACACCCCCCCCCCTTCTCTCCGTGAGTGGTACAGTCCTCGGCTGTTTTAGCCTTTTTGCTACAAACCTGGCACTTGGTGTTTAAACCGGTGTACGAACACAGGGGGGGCCGCCGATGTCGTGCGAAGCTCAATAAAAACCCCGAAAAAGTCGAAATAGAAAGGGAAATTGACGCATTTTATTATCAAAAAGGGTGTTATTTTACTGTCGGTTTTGTTATTGTTCTATTAAATCAGCGATCATGGCTTGTGGCGCGACGTTGAAGCGATCTATGGAGTTTGAGGCCCTTCTCAGCCCGCAGTCCCCCAAGCGAAGGAGGTGCAATCCTCTACCGGGGACTCCGACTACTCCTTCCCCGCAGAGATGCGGTCTTCGCCCGTCAACAGAGAGCCCAGCACACTCGATGTCGCCCCAGTCCATGGGTGGAGAACACAGGCTAACTCCAGGTGAGAAAAAGGCTTGACTCTCGCCATTTAACGTTGGTTTGTTTGACATGGAGGAGGGGAATGGGGGGGCAGTTTAATCTCAGCTAACCAGCTAATGTTAGTGGGTATTTGAATTTCGACAGTCCGTTAATTTAATCCCCCCCCAAGCTGCTTTGAATAAAGATTTGAATGTGTTATGCTGTTTCTTAATGGATGATATGGTTGTGGTAGGTAGTTGGTATGGGCTGTAGTTAATTATGCAGTTTGGATGAATAGCTGTTTTGAGCTCGGCTAGCTAGGCTGAAAGCGGCCGCTAATACATACTAGCTGACACATAGCTTCATTTAACTCCCATGGTTTAGTGTGAACACACGCACTCGTAGCCATCGACCATTACCACCGAAAACAATACACATGACAATGTCTTTCTACAAACGCCTGGGTCTGGCCTGGATGGTGAACGTTTATCTCCGCGTTCAGCCAGTTAGTTTATCAGCAGGATTGAACCAGTATGTCCAAACAAAGAGGAAAGGTTGGTATGTGCGCAAGGGTGGATTGGCATTATTTCACTTTGATTTAACATTTTTTAAACACAAGTGTTATTATTGTGTGTGCAAATGTATACAAATAACACAGGCAAAAATTGTCTCAACTTTAAGTAATTTGATATTTAACATTATTAATTTGGTTAAAGCCGTGTGTATTTTATGTAGTCTGTATACTTAAACTGCTTTAATCCGAAATTTATGGACCCTTGGCGAATCCGCCCAAATCCTGTTCACAGTTTTTGTCACGTTTAAAAAGACGCCACATTGAATAATTTGGTATATTATGAGTGAAATAAATGAAAGTAAAGTTAAGAGCAAACTCTAGTGCTTTGCCATCATCGTTTATTTCTTAATTATAGGTGCCGAGTTTGCCTCTCCAGATTGAGAATATAAAAAAACTGATTCGTAATGATCATTCCATTAACAGTCGTTCCTAGTAGGCTACTTTGGAGAAACTATTTGGTGATTCAGATTAAAGGCCTGTTGACACAAGATGAAAATCCAGTGCTATAAATATGTTCAGACCAACGTTTTTATGCTATCTCATATATATATATATATATATATATATATATATATATATATATATATATATATATATATATTATATATAAAAAATATACATACAATATATAAAAAATATACATACACACACACACACACACACACACGAGAGGGGTTCTAATCTCTTCCTTCGCACCGCTCTTACATAGAACTACGATTTGGTGGCACTCACAGATTATTTTAAGCGACAGTGAATAGCAGAAAAATCCTAAACTTGTTCTCTCATCTTGTACTCTTGTATTTTGTGTTGTTTGATAAATACCATAGAGAATGCAGAAACAAGACAATATTATTTGACCTTTTTCCGTGACAAGCAGGTTAGAATCCGCACAGGCATTAAAGTTGGCATTAAATGGAAATTCTGGAAACTCTGATTGTATTTGGCTGAAAGAAGAAAGTCTCATACACCTAGGGTGGCTTGAGGGTGAGTTAAATATGGGATAATTTTCATTTTTGGGTGAACTAACCCTTTAAGTGCTCAATCGCATGCACAAAGCTTGCCGTAGTGCACCTGCAAAAGTAATGATTATGAATGTGTCTGAAAAAAAAAAAGGAGACTGTCTGAACACTTTATTTTATTAATAAACTAGTGTTTTCTGAATCACTTTCGACAGCAAAGGTGAAGTTGACGACGCAGATTCTCTTAGAGAGACATGCATGTTAAGTAAAACATGTCATGGAGTAAGTGCTATACTAATTTAGCTTCTACACTCCGCACGATCACTTAGATATGCGCCTCATAAAAGCCCACATTTATCTAGGTTAAAATTTATGTTAGAAAGAGCAGCTGTGTAAAGTGCCTAACGTTTAGCTACTACTTGCATGTTACAAATAAGCCCTTTTTGATGTTGATGAAGGGGGAATATTTCCTGCTTGACATGGGCCCTGTCCCAAATGGCACCATAAACACTCGCAGTCTTCCTACGAGTCTGCACTTTTGTGACGTAACACTGCTTTAACTGTTGGGAAGTCTGCTGCGGGGCTCTCTTCAGTGCGGGCTTGGCAGAAGTAGGCATTGAGGGCGCATATCTGCCGCAAATGCCGACCGCAAATGCCTCGCGAGCATCCTTCTGACACCTAAAATGAAAAATGGGGCACCATTACAATACCGTAAGTGCATATGAAGTGTGCCATTTGGGACAGGACTAATTTCCACACGGACCAGCCATGTTAACGATCTATCCATTGGACTGCATGACTTCACCAATTCCTGTGGAGGTTTTCCACGACTAATTAAAATTGGGTTAACTAAACCTCTTGTTGACTAAAGTTTAGTCGACTATTAGGGGGCAGCCCTACTTTTATTCCCTATTGTGACGTATATCTGAGTGAAACGGCTTTTCGAGCAAGAAAAAATGTAGGGCGAGACTTGATTTTTGTCCATCTGTAATTGATTGGATCGTTGGTTTGTTGTTTGCTATTGTAAACACGTCATCGGAGATGAGATGTTATTGTGATTTAAAGATTACGAGTAGAGGTCGAGCAATATTGAATTTTACCGAAAATAACTAGGTTGGACCACACTGGCCAATATCTGATTAATCAAATGGTAGTTTTTAAAACAGTTATATTAAATATTCATACCTTCATACCAAATCATACCTTGATCATTCATGTTAGATCATAGTGCATTAACTAAAGTTAACATACTTTACAATTTAAAAATGTATTAGTAAATGTTGAAATTAACCATCTAACAAGGAACAATACTACAGCATTCATTAACCTTAATATTAGAAATGAATATTATTGTAAAGTTTTACCATTTCATATAAATCCTAACAGTCATGCTTAAAGATGGCCAGGCATTGACACCATATCCAAATATCTACACACAGGCCTTTGCATTGAAATTAGACACATGCATATTGTATGTATACTCGCGTTAATAATTTAAACACTGCAATATTCCATAAAAACATTAAGAATTGTTGATTTTGATTTCATGGTGATTTAATTCACTAATCACTCTGTATGATGCATAAGAGTTTTTCCTGCTTTCCCCTTGGACCCCAAGAGGTCGCCATTTATAATGCCATATCTTTTTCTAGGTTATCAAAATGGTACAATTAACTGGTGGTATTGTAGTAACCTGTGTGATTTATACTAAGTTAGCAGGTTAATGGGGTAGTTGTATTTCTAAGTTAGCTCTGTGTATCTGCCAGCTAACAAATAATTGATTAGTGGTATACAAGCAAAGTAAAATAATCATTTACGTTTAAACAAATGCGAACTAACTGAAAAAAAACGGAACAAGAAATGATTGTCTGTTTAGCTTCGTTTATATCAAGTGATTTGGGACATGCGTCAAAGTAAATTTTGTAGGCACCATAGAGTACACTTGTTCTTTCAGCCAATGGAATTACTTTGGTGTCCTGGGGGGTTAGGACTTTGCATGACACTAGCTAGACAAACATCAGGAAAATCATTGGGTTTAGTGTTGTGTGTTGTGTATTATTTATTTTTTATTTTTTTGGTGTATTTCCAAGCCTGTCGGTCAGTACCCTTGTTAAAATGGCAAGGATGGAATGTGACTGCCCTTAAAGCCCACTTCAGTGTTTAGTAGTCTTGCCTTTGTTAAAACCAAATGTTAAAACCAGCCCTCTTTATCATCCTCATTTAGGTTTGTCTCTAGATGGGCACATTTGAATAGATTTTTTTTAATGTCAGTTTTTTTTATTTATTTTTTTTTTATTATGAGCCACTGTCTGATATTTCAAGCCATATCTGAGGTTGCTTGACCCTGTTTGTGCCATCAAGTCATCTAACATTTAAAAACTAAAGCTTTTTGCTTCAGAATAATGTCTGTAGCATACCAAATCCTAAACAAAGCCAATCAAGCTCCCTGCAGGAACACACCCTGGGCTTGAGCCCCTAGCTTGAGGGCACTTCCTGCCAGTTTGGGATTTTTAAATTCCCTCCTCAAAGCCTGTAGTGAATAAGATGCCTCAACTCTACATCCACTTATGGTCCCCTCCCCCAGTCCAGTTCATCCCACACCTCCATTGTAGTTGTATTATCCCTGTTCTGTGCTTTTGAGCCTTGAATCGCTCCCCATCCTCTCTCAGGAAGCCACTGTGATTGATTGCTTGGTTTGACCATATAAGGTTACAGTTGCTAAGTAACCTGTTGGACCTAGTTTCAGCATTTGATACAGACGGAGGGATTTACCTGTCTTTCAAGCAGGCTGGCGCCTGGCGTTGCCCATTGACTAAGTTTGTGCATCTTTCTGTAGCTGTATCTTAAACAGATTATTGCATGATCTGAAAACTTAATGTTTTAGATCTTGCGTCACACAAATTAAATTTCTTATTTTTCTCATCCTTGTTTTATTCAAAACTATTTAGACTTTATCTGCAGTAGATCTTTAACAATTATTTTGCTAACGAGAAATATTTTAAAGTATGTTTTAGTCAGAATTATTGCACTTCTATTGTGCTCAGTCTGCCTGACTCTTGTTCACTGAAGGCTGTGAAGTGTAACAGAGACTTGCTGCCAGGACAAGCCTTTGCAAGATAAATTTCTACCATTAACAGATAGTTTTGAATTAAACCATTAGAAAGTGTGAAATAACCCATTAAGATTTCTAATAAGGATACAATAAGTTATGCACTGAGGAAAATGCATCTCAAACACCTAAAACAGCAGCACGCACATGACAGGACAAGCTGTGTTAAAATATGCTTTTGTTTGAAGCGTGTAATATAACCCATTCTCATGTTTAGATCAACTTGGGTCATGCACTTTTTCCCGCAGCAGTCCTATACTATTTTCCAGATGTTTTGTCCATAGAAATGCGTTGTTCACTGCTGTAAAGTAACGTGACTGGCAGATGTTTTCTGTGCGTAGTGCGCGGACGCAATTAGCGATTTTGATTAGTTGTTACAGCCCTAGTCTCTAGAACACAAGAAAAGAACTGCTTTTACCAATGCAATGAATGGGCTACAAAACAGCTTTGGACTCCATTGGGTCCAAAAATGCTGACCCGTTTTTCAAAATATCACCTTTTGTCTTTCACTGAAGAAAGTCACACAGGTTTGGAACAACACGACGATGAGTAATGACAACATTTTCATTTTGGGAAAACTGTACCATTAAGTCTGGTTTATTTATTTATTTTTTGTCTGTTTTGGACATAACTTTTCAATCTAGATTAGCAACGCTGTTGTCAACATGTAGTACCGCTATTGTAGGGGTATCCTAGAGGGCCACTAGGTCTCGTTCACTAAGCATGCGTACACAAATTTGTGCGTGAAATGTGCGTACAAACGATTTTGAGAACACATCATGATTCACCAAAAATTGTAATTTATTCTAAATTTAGGGGAAAAAAAATATAGGAACAACTGAAACTACATGTACGCAAAAAGCACTTACTCTTTACGGCCTTATTGTGTTAAGTTTTATTTCATCCTAACACAACTAATTATATTGAAGAGTTGCTCGTATCTCTTCAGCTGACGCGCGAACTGCCGCAAATGAAACTTAAATGTTCAGCGTCGCATCCTGAAGCTCAACACAGAGTTCTTCATTTAAAAGTAGCGAGACTAAATTATATTACCAGTGCTGATGCCGCTCTCGCATTGCGGTCTTTGATCTTGAAATGAGCTGAAAATGAAAGTTAAAGAATGATACACATTCATTGCATTTTACCGTGAAATGAGACTTCCGCGTCTTTATTAACATCAACACATTAATGATTTCTCTCATCCACCCGCAATTTTTTTGAATGTTATTTTACCCACCTGACCTGCGGATATAACCGCAATCCGCGCATACTCCGAGTCCTTACACACAAATTGTCTTTCTGCAACATGACCGTGTGTAGTTAAATGGAGTAAACAAAGCTTCGAGGCAAATGATTTGTCTTTTTTTACTTTTTTTTTTTATTCGAGTTATCAGCCCTAATTGTATTATAATCTATGTATAAAATTATTAAATGATACAATTTAATTTCATCTTAAATACATTCTATATACAGTTAGATTTAAGAAAAGCTGCGTTATGTTCAGCTGCGAGGTTTCTCTGGATAAAGCAGATATGCACAGATACAGCTGGCTAATGAGCGGTCTGTAATCTGGGTCTGTTTAAAAGGTGTTTATTGTGAGAATTGGTGAGAATGGCACACTTGGCATTGCTTGAGGATCGGTTGAGAGCGTGTCTGCAAACAGCTGCAAGTTTGATGAGAATGGCGAAAGGCTGTAAGGAAAGTGTGTGCGGAAAGCCCTTATGGAGATGGTTTGGGAGTGTTTTATGCAAGTGACTAACCTCGTGCACTCACTCGACTGATCATTTTAGAATACTCCCAATTAACTAACATGAGAATTAGCTCCAACTTGCCTCAACACACCTGCCTGGAAGTTTGTAGTATGCCTAGTTGGACCTTGATTCGCTGTTTCAGGTGTGTTTAATTGGGGTTGGAGCTAAACTCTACAGGACAGTGGCCCTCCAGGAGCAGGGATTGGACACCCCTGCTCTATTGTGATAAACCTACAGGACCACTACAACTCAATAGTGAGTCTTTGGTTTTCATATACTAATTTCTAGAGTAAACCTTTGGTTTGGTTGCACATCCTCATAACACCTCTTTAATGGCCGTGCAAAGCTGTGTTTATACAAATAAGATTAGAGCTGCATTGTAACACAGGAAGTCTCTTCTGCAGTGAGGCCCTCTGTTAGGTTGTAGTCACATTGCCTGCTTTGCTGGAATGCATTAGCATCAAGATAGCTGGCACCCTTTGATAGAGCTGTAGAATAGGGCTGCAACTAACAATTATTTTGATAATTGATTAGTTGGCAGATTATTTTTGATTACTCGATTATAAATCGATTAAGTTATTTTTATGAGTATCCGATTTCTGTATTTCTTTAATGCTTGTTAAATTTTCTTTCTTATAAGGGCTTTTCACCCTTGATACGGTTAACCCTGGGTCATTGTAAACCCTGGGTTATCTTGCTTCACGTTTCACATTGCTTATTTGTCTGGGGTTAACAATCAAACCTGGGTATTCATATGCTGCCGTTTTACACTGTACATTGCATTGCATATTTGCAGTGTCAATGTCCCTGATTGGATGAACGCTACATGCAGCCTTTACATAAACTCTCTCTCTCTCTCTCTCTCTCTCTCTCTCTCTCTCTCTCTCTCTCTCTCTCTCTCTCTCTCTCTCTCTCTCTCTCTCTCTCTCTCTCTCTCTCTCTCTCTCTCTCTCTCTCTCTCTCTCTCTCTCTCTCTCTCTCTGACTGTACTATGAAGTGGGTTTTTATTTTTTATAAATAGACTTTTCGGACTATAAAGGTAAGAGTGAAATGTAACTTTCACTCCAATTGTTCTGTTTTCAGTCACTAGCCTATTTGACAGATTTTCTTTCAAACACTGAAACTACTGTTTGGACAGTCACAGAAGCACAGCGTGTTGTATAAAGCATAAATATGAGGCACGCTATTAGCTGTTGGTTGGCGGTTGCTAAGCATATAGTCATCACATTCTAACACCTCTTAATTTCACACTATACAAATTTGCCACCGCAATGCAATACCACTCTATTAAAAGCTGAGCTAACCCTGTTTTAAAATTACAAGTGAAACGAGTGAAAATTCACCTCTACCCCTTGAGTTTTTGTCCTTTACAAATAAATGTGAATTGAATTATAGCGCTTTTCACAATACATATCGTTTCAAAGCAGCTTCACAGAAAATGCATGCGTCTACATTACAATTTTAAAGTGATTTTCAACTTTAGTTAGTTGAAGGCCGATGCCTTTTAGAAGGGGGGAAACTCTGAGCTCCCCACCCAAGATAAGTGATGCAGGCACAGAAGATAGATGTGCCCTGGTGTTTCTGTCCACCCTTCAAGCTTTAAATGACCTACATTCAGGAAGCTGAGGCTACACCTCCAAACACTAGTTTTTATGATGAATTAAGACAATTATCGAAGATAATTTTAAAGAGTTCGTCTCCTGGAAGCCATGCTGGTTTCTAATACTCTTGAGTCATCTGCTGGTGTTAAAGATTAGGACAGGGGACTAAACCCAACCCAGTTTTTCCAGAAAGGGACACAGGAGGATCCTGGTTGCATTGGTGCCCTCTGCATTGCAGTGCCGGCTACCAGAAATAAGCCTGACCCTCCACAAAGCCAAACGAAACTAACCTGCGTCCCATTTTTTTATTTTATTTTTTTCCCCTAATGTAACGTGTGTTAGTGACGTTGTCAGTTAAATATTTTTCTTTTCTCTCCAATCTTTCACCACTCTCACAATGTTGAGATGAACAAAGTACCATTGTGGCTGATTGTAAAACTGAAGTGAAACTTATTTCTTCACTCTATTCGTCATGGGACCCATGCTGAAAGCAGGATATCCTCTGTGCATTGTGTGCGCTTGCTGAAGTAAAGCCAATGATTGCGGTTTCTCTTCACCTCATCGTTTAAGATTATTGAAAATAGGCCCCTCGTGCCAAAGTTCTTTTTTGCTCTTTGCTTGGGGCCAAAAAGAAGTTAAAATACTTGAGCAGAGTATACTGTTAGGGAACATCCCAACACCTCCCATGCTGCTGAGAGTGACTTTTAGATGAATATGTAAATGTGTTGTATGCTTTCCTCTCAATAACACAATAAACGCATAACAAAATGACAGTGGTGAGAAAAGAGAAGTAAAGAAAGCATCTGATAATAGCAATGTGGACATGTTTGCACCAGCTCGGCAATTCTGTATTTAAATCGTAACGTCACTTATATAGCATTTCATACACTAGATTTCTTTAAAGCAAGTAGCTTATACAGTATTAAAAAAACATTGTCAGTGTCACTTTCAATTAGAATTACAACGTCACTTCTACCCCAAAGCAGCTGTCCAGTGTGTTCATGTTTTTACTCATTTCTGACCATGATGGACTGAACAGAATGAGTCAACTGAGGGGAGAGAAAAAAATAAAAAATAAAAATCAGATTTCCACTTCAAATAAGGCACCAATTACGTAATTGCCACGGACCAATTGGTAGTTTGAAGGTGTTTACGAAGTTAAATTTTGCCAAAGTTTGCTTTTGCAAATTGTTTCAAACTCCCGAAACCAACTACAAACATCACACCAGTTTGTTCGTTTATTGGGCCTTTAGGGGAAATTAGGAATGGGCTTTTTTCAAAAAATATTATATTTGTGCTCATTTTAAAAAAAATAAATAAATAAAAAAATTAAAAAAATTTAATTGAAGGTTTTTTTTTGTTTTTTTTAAACATTACATTTGTCACCATTTCTGAACAAGATTATAATTAGCAAATATACACCACAAGCTTACATTTATATCTTTACATTAAACAAAATATACAGAACAAAAGTATTTAAGGTGAAGCAGAGCGAGCGGGAAATTACGCTAATAAAGCAGACTGCGCCAGTTATCGTGCAGAACGTACATATACACTCGAGTCACCATATGGTTATCGTCTTTATATTGTTTCACATGTTCATGTTGAGGAAAAGAATATTCACGTGCTTGGGTGAAAGTTGGATCCTCAGTCTGATAACAATAAGGCCGGGTGCAAAGAAAATGCACTCCGCCGACAGACGTTGCAGGGCACAGATAACGGTGTGCTAAGCAAAATTTCTTACAGCGCTTTAAGTTTTGTTGAGGGAGACTGGTTTAAGAACAGCAAACACAAAGCAAGCATATGTCTAGTCTCGATCATTGTGCTATCAGATAAGTTATCTTCTCGGCTCACTCGGGGGAACAGCTGCGCTTACCTGCAGCCGTGAATGCAGTGATGCTGCTGTCTTTCCTCATTCGACTGGTGTTTGGATTTCATGTGGTGATATTTATGATAACAGTTTCACCCGACAAGGTTTCCACACGACATGTTGATCCATTTGATCAAAAGTAACTCCATTTTGTAAGGTAATTTAGTGAAATCATTTTGATCAAAGTAATTACAAACTTTGCTGCTGTGAGTTTGTTTGCGTGCTTAGGATTTCACTGCTTTTATGGCCAGCAAAGTAACATAAGTAACAACATTCGAATAGTATTTTTATTTTACGAAATAATTACAGATCGAATATTTGACTATTCATGCACACCCCTAGGGGAAATCTTTTTTTTCTTTTTTTTTTTTAAACAACTTTCTCTCGATTTGTCTTCCTTTTGACCCCAACAGAGCAGATCTTCCAGAACATTCGTCAGGAGTACAGCCGCTATCAGAGGCGACGGCAGTTAGAAGGGGCCTTCAACCAGACTGAGCCCTGCAGCTCCACTGATATCCAAAGCTCCAGTCCCACCCTCACCTCCCCCAGCTCTCCCACAGGTCAGTCCACTGAAAACCTCATGTCCATTGAGACGCTCAAACCATTTATCAACCTTTTTTTTTTTTTTTTTTTTTTTTTTTTTAAAAAAGACCAGGGCTGCCCAATCTTGTGAGTTCAGATCCAACCCTGCTCCAGCACACCTGTCTGTAATTAAGTGTTCTTGAATATCTTTAGGACTGTTTGATTGGGGTCAGAGCTGCTTTTTGCTGGACAGTATATCTCTAGGAACAGGATTGGGCTCCTGGCTTTAGTTTCAAATGTGCATTGTGAAGATGCAGTGTGCCGAGTTTGTCGACAGTAATGTTGAATACCATTTGATTCTTGCGTTTTCTTGATGCTGGTGAGTTTGAATATGCAGAAAATTACTGATGACATGATGACTCTGTGTGGTATAAAGCAATCAGAGGCAACCACTCTATTTACTGTCACTCAAAACATGCTATTTAGTACTTATAAAAGCTGTGAGCACTTTAAAATTTTAAAATTTGTCAACAGCTTAGATTCTTTACTGATGATTTTTATTCAAATGGAAATTGTAAGTTGTAAAAAGTGAATGCGCATGACATTTGTAGAACCTTGCTCAAGCATTTTAATAATGCTACTGTCCATAAGATTTAACGGAAATTAATACATTTATTTAGCAAGGATCCATTAAATTGATCAAAGGTGACAGTTAAGACATTTTATAATGTTACAAAAGGTTACACTTTAGGTTAGGGTCTTATTCTCACTATTAACTATGACTTTTGCCTCAAACTCCTAATTACGGCTTATTAGTAGTTAGTAAGGTAGTTTTTGTAGCTTAAGTTTAAATATTGGGTAGCATTAAGGGATGTAGAATATGGTTATGCAGAATAAGGCATTAATATGTGCTTTTTAAGTACTAATAAACAGACAATATCTTAGTAATATGCACGTTAATAAGCAACTAGTTAATAGTAAGAATTGGACCCTAATCTAAAGTGTTACCGATTATTTAAAATAAATGCTTTTCTTTTGATCTTGCTATTTTTAAAAGAATCTTCCAAAAAAAAAAAATCATTCCACACAACTGTTAAGCAGAACTGTTTTCAGCGTTGATGATGATGACGATGATGATAAATATTTCTTGAACCAAATTAGCATATTAGAATGATTTCTGAAGGATCATGTGACACTGAAGTAATGGCTGCTGAAAATTCAGCTTTGCCATCTCTATTTTAGTATATTTAAAAATGTAATTTTATTCCGGTGAAGTTAGTTTGAATTGTACACAGTAATGCTGTTTTTACTGTACTTTTATCAAATAAATGCAGCCTTAGAGAGTAGGGATGGGTATCGTTTGAATTAACTATTCCGATTCCTAATTTCGATTCCAATAAGGTAAAATTTAGATATCACTCATTTATTCCAAGTCTTATTGCAAAACATTTCGTTGTAGCTGAATACCATGAACAAGAATCAACAGGCTAAAGAACATTTACACAAACTTTTGCCTATAGTTTAAAAAATACCATAGCAAAAACTAGCCTAACAAATATAAATAATAAATATGCTAACAATTTATTTTAGGGTTCAATTCTCACTATTAACTAGTTGCTTATTAGCATGCATATTACTGGCTGTTATTAGTACTTATAAAGCACATATTAATGCCTTATTCTGCATTACCTTATTCTACATCCCTTAAACCTACCCAATACCTAAACTTAAACGCTACAAAAACTAGCTTACTAACTATTAATAAGCAGTAAATTAGGCGTTTGAGGCAAAAGTTGTAGTTAATAGTAAATGTGTTCCCCATAATGAAGTGTTACCATAAATATAAATAAATATAAATAAATGTATAACTAATATAAAGCATTAAAGACAAGTAAATGCTCAGTAATTAAAGAACAAATAAACAAATTAGCAATCACACAAATACAACTGCACAAAGATACGATTGAAATAGTGTTTTAAGATTTTCAGGTATTCGGGTACAAAAACTTTTACAAATATAGTTATTCAGTCAAGAACAGCAAGTGAATTGTCTTTTGTTTGATTAACATTAATATAAAGACGGCAGCATGAATATTAGGCTTCTGTCACCTTTAAGAGCTGCATTGATCCAATATACTGTTACACATGCATTTTATTTGTCAACAATTTACGTTCACTTAAGACATAACTGACATTTTTCCGTTCAGTATGAGACAGCTTTCTATGCACACATTTTGGATGTGTGTGTGCAGCACAGAAAACAGTGTGCGGGTCTTCTTGCTCTTAAATGGTTTAAAGTCATTAAAATGAAATCGATAAGATGATTTTATAGCAAGTATCCAGTTCCTGACCTTAAGTATCCGATTCCAGAATTGGAATCGACTTTTGATTCCAACTCTATTAGTGAGGATAAGAGACTTCTTTCAGAAGCATTAAAAAAAATCTTACCAACCCTAAACCTTTGAACAGTGGTATAGATATTTTGTGAACTGAATGTAAAGTGACATGGTCAAGAATGGATATTCAGAGTTGTTTGTGTTTTTAGGTGCCTCGTCATTGAAGAAGGATCAGCCACTGTTCACGCTGAGGCAGGTTGGCTATTTGTGTGAGCGCCTTATCAAAGATCATGAGGAGAAGATCCGTGAAGAGTACGAACAGATACTGAACACAAAGCTTGCAGGTACTACAAATTGCAGATTCCACACAGTGGTGTGTTAGCTTTGAGTTATTATTTGCTACATTGTCATGTTTTCTGGTTTCACCACTGTCTTTTTTGTTTATGGCTGAGTTGTGTTAATGTTTTATTTCCTTTTCCCCTTAAGAACAATATGAGTCCTTCGTGAAATTCACACAGGACCAGATTATGCGAAGATATGGCGCCAGGCCTGCAAGCTGTAAGTATATTAACTTCCTCTATAAGCAGCCAATTAACATTGTCATAAATTATAATTTTGCAGATTTCAGTTGAGTACCATTTTTGTCCAAATGGTGATTATTGTCTCTTTATTTTCAGATGTGTCTTGAAGAACATTATAGATGGTACTAGCCACCCCTCGGCAGGTTGCTATAGAACCAGCCCCCTTCGTTTCACTTGAAATTTCCTCCTTCCACTTTTGATTCTTTTTTTTTTTTCTCCCCCCTTTAAAATGCTTGGGTGCCATGGTCTATCCACATTTAACTCATTTTTATTGCTGAACTGTTACTGATGGCCCAACACCAAACATGCATATCTAGATGCATTCTAAGGAAGTTTAATCTCTTTAAGAATTTGTGGGAAAAGATGTCAAACTACCGCTGTAAAAAAGCTTGGCTGATGCGATCATCTCTGTATAATGTAATGTGACTGACCTGCAGCAGATATACCAGACTCTCCCTCTATCCTTCAGTCTGTTTTTTTTTTTTTTTTTTAACTCAAACTTCTTTTTTTTTTTTTTTTTCTTTTTTGACAAATAAAAGATCTGTGATTAAGTCAGCATTTGTATCGATTCTGTTCTTTCTTGCAAATAATTTGTAATGAACTTGTATAGGTTTGTGTTGCATATACTCAAAAGTGGATATTCCGTCATTAGCTCCTCACTTTCTTGTCTTTCCTGACACTTATGACTTTCTGCTGTGGAACACAAAGACATTTTAAATGTCCTAGTTTGTCTTTTTTTAATGGATTTAATAACAATGCTGCACTAAAGTTGTTAAACCTTGAAAAAAAAAAAAAGTTAAATCTTCATGAAAGTAGTTCATGTTCAAGTTGTAAGTTTTCTGGAGTCATATGATAACCTTGTGTGAGAATGAAATCAAGTCATTGTTTTTAACTGAAACTTAATTCTTGTGTTTGAGTATGCCATTAAAGGGATAGTTCACCCAAAAATGAAAACTCTGTCATTTACTCACCCTCAAGTTGTTCCAAACCTGTATGAATTTCTTTCTTCTGCTGAACACAAGGGAAGATATTTGGAAGAATGTTTGTAACCAAGCAGATCTCGGCAGCCATTGACTACCATAGTATTTCCTCCCAACCATGTCATGTTTGGTAACAATTTATTCTCATTGCATAGAAAAAATGACTAGGACTTAGTACATTTATAATGTTAGAAAAAAGATTTCCATTGCAAATTAATGTTTTTTTCAGTTGAGCTATTCATGAAAGATTACTGAAAAAGAAAAACGTAATTTCCACAGCACAACTGTTTTCAATAGTGATAAGTGTTTCTTGTTCCAAATCAGCATATTAGAATTATTTCTGAATGATCATGTAACACAGAAGACTTGAGTATCACAGCTTTGCCATCACAGGAATAAATTGCATTTAAATAGAAAACCATAAAAAAAACAGATGGGATCTCGTACAGGTTTAGAAACAAGTATGAGCAGAATTTCATTTGTCTGAATTATCTCTTTAAGAAACCCGAATGTTTATTATAGTGGAAATGGTGACATCTAGTGCTCATAAAGGATGCTACCATTCTCTTTGAATGAGTTTATGTATTTTCAAATATTTTGTCTGTATATTTATGGGTAATTGTCAGTGTTTAGAAATTATAGCGTTTTTTGCCGTGTATAATCATTTGGACGAAATGTTTAAAACGATTGCATCACGTGACTTCAGGTGTGGCGATATGCGGAACCTCAGGTAAAGAGTCTACCGCACTTTGGGGGGTCAGAGGTTGCTTTTTTTGAACAAGAGTAAACATAAAAGGATCCTGCAGAACCTCCATTTAGGAGCAAGAGGAAGGAAGACTGGAACCGGAAAAGCTGGATGAATCCTGTAATTATCGTCCAGGGAGAGCGTCTTAAAGTCCGTGGTGGTCACACGACTATTTTTGTTTTTTTTTTAGTATTTTTAAAACATAGATTTTATTACCTTATTATTATAATTTCAAATAACCAACAACATTAATGAGCTCTGCTCGGCGCGCGCTCCTATAGAAATCTCTTGTAGGCTACTCGCGTGAGAGGTGGATCAGAAGAAAGGGTAAGTTGAGTTAGTGTTTGCAAATTGTCTATATTCAAAAGAGTTTCGGGCATAAACAGCACTTAGGCTATAAAAAAGCACCCAGTATATTAACTTGTTTTTTTTCCCTCATAAAGTTGTTTCTAAAATGAAAAGTATAGTCTACAGTAACCTCGTAAACAATTCCATACAGGATGAGTTTGTTTATGCAGGAAGAGCCAATAACTCCGGAAGAGAGAGAGAGCCTCTCAAAAAAAGCATGTGAAGCTGAAATCTAAATAGCTTTGAAATACATTTTATATTTCTTTTAAGTTTGCTTTTGATTTGTTGCAATTTCAAAGATTACTAAAAAAACTTTTCTGATAGCCTAATTAAACAAAAACTTTTTGGATTTCTTGGATCATTCTTGTCAGTTAGCTAATCCAAAAATGACTCTTTTGATTTGCATTTTTAAGAGAAATGGGCGATAATGACATCGCAGAGCAAGACACTTTTCCAGTGCAGAGGGATGAAGAAGGTGGTGATCGAGAAAATCCAAAGAGGAGACGTCGCAGGGTAGAACAGATACATTCGAATGTTTCTAAATGGATGCTTCCTGAGGAGTTACGGGAGACGTATTTGGAACGAGCGAACTGCTGTCCGCCACCAATCTTCATCATCCTCATCAGCTTAGCGGAGGTACAATCAAATGTTTTTAGCAAAACATCAACCTTTGCACCGCTGGAATTTTATCTTTCTGGCTCTCTGATACATTTGAACTGTTTCTGTCAGCACTACTGTTTATTTGCTGCCAGTCAGCTGAAACCCCCTTTTAAAACTAGCCAACAGACAGGCTTTGAGACCAGATACTGTAAATACTGTAAGACCAGAAAACAGTTTAGACTAGTTGTTTATTCTTTGTAAAAAACTGTTTGCAGCAGCCAGTACATTTCCATTAATTTGTGAACGTTTTGGGATGTCTCTCTATGAAAGAACTGAGATTCTTTTGAGCTTAGCTTTCCACTTTTCCATTCCCGTTTGGCAAGTCTTAGCCAAAGTGTTTGAAAAGCCAGATTCATCCTGGTTTCTATGGACATTCCTTAAAATAGACATAGGGGAGAGCGTGGCACAACCTAACGCGGGGTTAGTGGTAACACACATGGTTTAAAACTTTCCACACATACCAGCTTGACGAAACTTAGTGTATTTACTAGTTGCCATATCAACATTATTTAGAGAAAAAATTGCGCCAAAATTAAAAAATCTTTGGAAGATATCACTGAACATTTATTTAACCATAGCAAAAGTAAATTTCTTAAGTTTATTTCTCATCTCTGTTTTTTGTGTTTATTTAAAATAAGACAAATCTGATATTATTTTAATCTTATATCTGTTATTTAACAGTTGAGAAAGTTATTTAATGCTGATCTAACCAGCAGAAGACACGAGCCGGGTTTAAATCCCAGTTGTGCAGGTGGGGCATGCTGTAACACTGCGTTACAATGTGCCCCTATTAGAACTATGCTATTATATTCTATACTTTTATGAATTCTATTGAGAAACCATGAGAAAAAGGTGAATAATGACTGAGAGAATGACTGTTCAGAAATTAATTATTATTATGTTTTGAACTATGCTGTATAGCTGTATTTAGCGATGTGTTTGTTGTCAAACTCAAAAATTTGTATATTTTTAATGATTAAAAAATGCCATTATTTTATTTAAAAAAGTTAATAATTGTTTGTCTGGCTATCACCAGACCAAGCTCAATCTTTTAAGATTGAACATTGGTCTGGGGAGTCTGCTATGTATTTTCTACCGCACAAGAGGCGTGATCAACGAGCATAATTCAAATAATCTGTACGCAATTGGACAGTCCTTCAACCAATCAGACCACAAGAGGCGTGATCAACGGGCATCGATCCATCACTTCTCTATCCGTCATTGTGTTAAACCCGCCAATATTTAGCCAGGTGGATAAGCCAGTCTGTGATTGGTTCCCGCGAATGTGTAACAGAAGCAGGATAAATTAATGTACAGGTTTCCAGCCTGAGCTGCAGGGTGAAATCAAATCGCTGGCAGATCAGGCTGGGTTTACCCAGTCTAAATAATTGTATTTTATTGACAAAATATTTTAGTTTGTCTTGGATATTTTTTTGATTATATCAGGTAACATTTTAAGCTGTCATTTGGTCATGTTACAATGTACCCCACCTATGGGTCATGTTGTCACATTTCACTTCCATTCTTTCGGGGTAAATCAAGAAAAAAAAGTATACACTGTATTAATGAAACAAAACCACATGATTGTACTAGAAATGCAGGAAAAAATGAATACTCTGAACCCCAATTGGATTTACACAAACTGAGAAAGTCAAAAAGCGTTAGGTTGTGCCCCGCTCTCCCCTAGTCACTGAAAATCAATGTCTTGGAAATTAATAAACTTTGAGACCTTCAATTAGAAAGAGTCTTTTTTTTTTAATTTATTTACCACAATTTATATTTGGTTTAATTTTTTTTTTTTTTTTTACTAAAATGATGTCTCTAAATATGAGTTAAATACTGCTAAACTAACATCTTTCCTATTGTAACCTGAACTTTTTCTGCTACACTATACAAACCCGATTCCAAAAAAGTTGGGACACTGTACAAATTGTGAATAAAAACAGAATGCAATGATGTGGAAGTCTCAAATTTCAATATTTTATTCAGAATACAACATAGATGACATATCAAATGTTTAAACTGAGAAAATGTATCATTTTAAGGGAAAAATAAGTTGATTTTAAATTTCATGGCATCAACACATCTCAAAAAAGTTGGGACAAGGCCATGTTTACCACTGTGTGGCATCCCCTCTTTTTATACAGTCTGCAAACGTCTGGGGACTGAGGAGACAAGTTGCTCAAGTTTAGGAATAGGAATGTTGTCCCATTCTTGTCTAATACAGGCTTCTAGTTGCTCAACTGTCTTAGGTCTTCTTTGTCGCATCTTCCTCTTTATGATGCGCCAAATGTTTTCTATGGGTGAAAGATCTGGACTGCAGGCTGGCCATTTCAGTACCCGGATCCTTCTACGCAGCCATGATGTTGTAATTGATGCAGTATGTGGTCTGGCATTGTCATGTTGGAAAATGCAAGGTCTTCCCTGAAAGAGACGACGTCTGGATGGTAGCATATGTTGTTCTAGAACTTGGATATACCTTTCAGCATTGATGGTGTCTTTCCAGATGTGTAAGCTGCCCATGCCACACGCACTCATGCAACCCCATACCATCAGAGATGCAGGCTTCTGAAGGGAGCACTGATAACAACTTGGGTTGTCCTTGTCCTCTTTAGTCCGGATGACATGGGATCCCAGTTTTCCAAAAAGAACTTCAAATTTTGATTCGTCTGACCACAGAACAGTTTTTCACTTTGCCACAGTCCATTTTAAATGAGCCTTGGCCCAGAGAAAACGCCTGCGCTTCTGGATCATGTTTAGATATGGCTTCTTTTTTGACCTATAGAGTTTTAGCCGGCAACGGCGAATGGCACGGTGGATTGTGTTCACCGACAATGTTTTCTGGAAGTATTCCTGAACCCATGTTGTGATTTTCATTACAGTAGCATTCCTGTATGTGATGCAGTGCCGTCTAAGGGCCCAAAGATCACGGGTATGGTTTTCCGGCCTTGACCCTTACGCACAGAGATTGTTTCAGATTCTCTGAATCTTTGGATGATATTATGCACTGTAGATGATGATAACTTCAAACTCTTTGCAATTTTTCTCTGAGAAACTCCTTTCTGATATTGCTCCACTATTTTTCGCCGCAGCATTGGGGGAATTGGTGATCCTCTGCCCATCTTGACTTCTGAGAGACACTGCCACTCTGAGAGGCTCTTTTTATACCCAATCATGTTGCCAATTGACCTAATAAGTTGCAAATTGGTCCTCCAGCTGTTCCTTATATGTACAATTAACTTTTCCGGCCTCTTATTGCTACCTGTCCCAACTTTTTTGGAATGTGTAGCTCTCATGAAATCCAAAATGAGCCAATATTTGGCATGACATTTCAAAATGTCTCACTTTCAACATTTGATATGTTATCTATATTCTATTGTGAATAAAATATAAGTTTATGAGATTTGTAAATTATTGCATTCCTTTTTTATTCACAATTTGTACAGTGTCCCAACTTTTTTGGAATCGGGTTTGTAGAAATGAAGGCATTTTGAGACGCTGACACACAGGGTAATGGCTTTTTGGCAACTGGCATAATGAAATCATTGACATAATGTCCTGTCTCTCAAAACTCTTTTCAATCTTTGACAGTTAGGAGTGTTTATCTACTATGCAGTATGGAAGCCTCAGAAGCAGTGGATAACCCTGGGTGTAGGGATCTGGGACAGTCCACTTACCTATAAGCCCGAACAACGTGAGGAGGCATGGCGGTTTATTTCCTACATGTTTGTACATGCCGGGTAAGGGGATTTGTTTTGCTACTTTTCTTCATTTTAAAATTACTCTGTATTTTGAGATTTGTGGTTGTACATGAAAGTGCTCAATGAAAACTATTTATTTAGCCCCTTGCCATCCTGAATGAATGAAATAATAAAAGTAAATTTTAGTGACATTATTAAACTCCTGTTCCACTGTAGAATAATAAATCAAATTGATTTCTGGATCAGACATCTTAGTTAATACCTTAGTGGTATTTAAAGGGGACATATCAAGAAAATCAGACTTTTTCCATGTTTAAGTGCTATAATCGGGTCCCCAGTGCATCTACCAACCCAGAAAACGTGAAAAAGGACAACCCAGTAAATTTGTTTTGGTTGGTAAGCCTTTCTCTGTAAGCTTGTGAAAAAACGAGCCGCTCAGATTTCTCTCCCCTTCTGACGTAGGAAGGGGATCTTATTATAATATTTTACCGCCCCTTAATCTGCACGTTTCCACCCACAGTGCCACTATTTTGTTTTCGCAAGCGACAATGGTGAACAAGATTCTTGTGTGTATTTGACAGTTTAAACACAACAAAAATGTGAAAGAGAAGTTACTCACGAGACTTGACGTCTGACACAGTTGTCTGTGTGCGTGTGCTTCAGATAAGTGCGCTCAGAAAATGATCCATTAGAAGTTTAAACTAATATAGCTTTAAAATGCATGGAAATAATAAACTTTAATGATGACAGAAGAACTATGCTATCCATGAGAGTGATATAGATGATAATCAAAACCAAGCAGATGTCTTGTTAATATTTGGCAGAGAATCCGATTGAGGCAGGAACTGTGTGCAGAGGGGGTGGCATGCAGCAGCTCATTTGCATTTAAAGGCAAATGCACGAAAACAGCCTGTTCTTGACTGTAGTCAGAAATGGGTATTTACAACATGGATTTATAAATGATCTGTGAGGTATTTTAAGCTGAAACTTCACACATTCTGGGGACACCTGAGACTTAAATTACATCTTGTAAAATGCACATAATAGGTCCCCTTTAAAGGTAGGATAGGCAATGTTTTTCATAAACACTTTTTGTTATACTGTTTCAAACTTTCTTCACATCCTGATGGCAATCAATAGTAGATGTGGTCTAAATATTAAAACATGTACATATAGGCCCAAAAATGTTTGTTCAATTATTGTATTTGGTCCGAATGCAATATAGAATGTCCTACCTGCCTATCAACCTATGTATTTCCATACCTCCGCAAACCCTGCTCGCGCAGACATCACACGTCATCAGCGCGTTCCATAACACTGCATTCACACAGGGCATTGGCGTCGACGCTTGGTGGTGGGCATGTCTGAAGCTGGTGCTGACACAACCGTCATAGTGACAACATGCAACTTTTCCGGTGTTGCATGAACGCAATTGGCCAGGGTCTGCGCTAGGGTATTTGCATAGGCTATCTGATTGGCTGACGTCTGCGTTGGCACTTGAAAAGTTTTAAAATTTTGCCGCGAGCATACCCAGTGACACAATGCAACGGAACCCACAATTCAGTTCGGTAACACATGACATCACCCAAAGTAAATGAGAAGCGTTAACGCTGATGGCTATGCAGAGTGGTAGACAGACAGCCACCGAGCGCCACACAGTAGCCTCCTTTTACATTTCCTCCTGAACCAAAGCAACGAGCTTATGCTGCTTCACGCCATGTCGTAAACGTAATTAAGAGATGGCAACCTGTGACGTTCTACTCAGAGCTGTTCGCATCCTCGGACTTGGAATTATGCGTTTGTGGCAACACTATCAATGCTAAAATGAATCTGCAGCAGTCAGGTGGTACAAGTCAGGGCTCTTTAAGTTATGTTCATTATTATGGTAAAGTTATGTGCTTTGAGACATGAGGTAATTTAAGGCGTCTCTCGTCTCGTGACGCTTTGCAGACTCTGCTCTGGCTGTGCGCACTCATGTGTTTTGGAGGAGGCGTGGCTTTGGACAGTGCTCTGAAGGGAGGGTGGGATCTCATGCTTTCAAAGCTAGCTTGCTATTGCTAAGCCTCTCCAAAATTGCCTACCCTACCTTTAAACCTTTAAAAAAAAAAATATATATATATATATATATATATATATATCTGACCATCTTTCTTCATTTAGGGTGGAGCATATCATGGGAAACCTGTTAATGCAGCTTCTTCTTGGCATTCCCCTGGAACTGGTGCATAAGGGCTTTGAAGTGGGAATGGTTTATATGGCTGGAGTCCTCGCAGGTAGGTTTTGGTTACAATATTTGTTTGGACTGCAAACAGTTACTGCAAGTTATGTGACAACACTAAAGTAATAATGTTTATTACATAGTATTGCATTTGGGTCCATCCGTTTTAAACAAAAAATATAAGAGATATAACCATTTAGACTAAATTGTTACACCTTTTGCGTTCAGGTCTGTTTTGTCCCGAAAGTGAACTGTATGAAATTATGCTGTTTATTTATTTATTTTAACATCTATTAGTTAGATTTAGCCTCTTTCCTACACTTACACACATTTTTTCATTCCCACTGGGGCTGCATTTTGTTTATAAACATGCTCGCATTGGCACACACAATAATTCTGAAATTAAAATAAAATGACAAACAAATTGTCTTAGTGTGATTGTAGAGCAAAAGTTCATAGACCAAATAGTCAAAATTTTCAATGAATTTAATTAAATCAATTGAAGTCAATGGAGTCCATACTGGAAATTCTCGTATTATATGTTTTTATAAATTTCATCTAATGATCTAATCAAATAAAATTTATCATAAATATTGATAAAAATATATATTTTTTTTGCATAACACTGGTTTTTGCTGTAGATCTTGAAAAAATTGAAATGTCAAAGAACTTCTCCATATTTTTTAATTAATAAAAAGGGAATGAAGTAATGGAGAACATGGTAACATTCAAAACTTTAAAACCTTTAGACATTCACTCATTAATGAGAAGTTGCTGATTTGATGTTTTTAGTTGAAAATATTTGACTGTTTTATAATTTTGCTGTTGATTCAAATCTTCATATTCTCATGGAATGTGTGTATATGTGTGAATGCTCTTTCAGGCTCTCTCGCCAGCTCCATCTTTGATCCTCTCAGTGCTCTTGTGGGAGCTTCTGGTGGTGTTTATGCCCTCATGGGAGGTTACTTCATGAATGCTGTGGTGGTGAGTAGATTTCCAGTGATATTTGATGCGATACATTAAAAAAACAATCATATTCAGATTATATACTCAAGTATCCAAATCAAAAATGTTTTCTTTTTCCTATAGAATTTCAAAGAGATGAGAGTTCTTCTGGGAGTGTTTCGCATTCTGATAATTGTTATGATTGGTGAGTCAATCTTCACTTTTCACTCTACTATTGGTATCTTTTTTTAAAATCTACTATTGATGTTTGGATAAACTAAGCATTTTGTTGAGACATATTTAAAGGAACATGCCATTTTCCATTTTCATTTTCCAACTCCCCTAGAGTTAAACAGTTGAGTTTTACCGTTTTCAAATCCATTCAGTCAATCTCCGGACTGGCGGTAGCACTTTTAGCATAGCTTAGCATAGATCATTGAATCTGATTAGGCCATTAGCATCTCGCTCAAAAAAATGACCAAAGAGCTTCAATATTTTTCCTATTTAAAACTTGACTCTTCTGTAGTTACATCGTGTACTAAGACCGATTTTCTAGGCAGATATGGATAGGAACTATACTCTCATTCCTGCGTAATAATCAAGGAACTTTGCTGCGGTACCATGGGTGCAGCAGGCGTAATGATATTACGCAGTGCCTGAAAATAGGCTAACTTCAGGGAGCGTGTCTTGTAACCATGGAGACATTTGTGAGAGACGATTCAGATTTAATTTGGTGCAGATCCTGAACCGTATCTATTTGAACCGGAATACACTGAAGATTAGGTTGTCACGTTGGTTATGTTGACGGAAGTTAACCTATTTTCAGGCGCTGCGTAATATCATTACGCCTGCTGCACCCATGGTACGGCAGCAAAGTTCCTTGATTATTACGCAGGAATGAGAGTATAGTTCCTAGCCATATTGGCCTAGAAAATCGCAACTTTTCATTTTCCGTCGGTCTTAGTACACGATGTAACTACAGAAGAGTCAAGTTTTAAATAGGAAAAATATCGAAACTCTTTGGTCATTTTTTTGAGCGAGATGCTAACGGTCTAATCAGATTCAATGATCTATGCTAAGCTATGCTAAAAGTGCTACCGCCAGACCCGGAGATGGGCTGAATGGATTCGAAAATGGTAAAACTCAACTGTTTAACTCTAGGGGAGTTGGAAAATGAGCCTATTTTCAAAAATAGTGGTGTGTTCCTTTAAATGAAAATGTTTTTTTTTCTTCTTCAGTTGGAACAGATGTTGGATTTGCTATTTACAGAAGGTTCATTGTCCATGAGGCTGCCATGAAGGTGAGACAGTTTTAAGACCATAGCAGAATCATAAACCATATATTAAACCAGTATTTAAACTAGAATACCTAATACTCATCTAGAATGATTTAGACTACAAGCTTAAATAGGTCTTACCACAAGAATTCACTCTGAATATAGTTTTAACACTTCATTATATGATAATATACTTCATTTTTTCTTTCTTTTGGTTAGGTCTCTTTTGTGGCCCATATTGGTGGTGGTGTAGCAGGCATGACCATTGGTTATGTTTTTTTCACCAACTACGATAAAGCACTCCTCAAGGACCCACGCTTCTGGATGTGCATTGTGGGATACATTGCCTTCTTCTTGTTTGCTGTCATTTTCAACATCTTCCTGTCCCCAGCACCTGCGTGAAGAGGATGGTTGAAGTCATGCATCAGTTTACAATGGACAATCATGGCTTCTTAAAAGATGCAAGTCTCAGGTCAATATAACTGTAAGACAAGAATCTTAAGGTCGTATGCTAATACACCATACATATCTAAAGTAAATAAATGTAATTTTTAGGTAGATTTTACATTCAAATATTCCCCTTTTTTGTTTTGCTTAAACACACCTCCTCAAGTAATGTAGTTTGTCAGGAACAAAGAAACGTTTAAAATTTATATTTTGACCTTTTTTGTGTGAGACCATTTATTTTGTATTCACAAAATTGTGCCCTTTACAAGCTGGCATACAAACTGATGTTATGACTAAACAAACAGCTCAATTTAATTGAATTTAATTGATATGAAGGGAGCCAAAAATGAGCTTTGTGGTCAAAAAGAATATACTTGCCATGTAGTTTTTTTACTTTGAAATTTTAAATATATTTCTAATTTCTTACTCAGAGTATTGGAAGTGTCTTAATAATACCAGTAGAGGGCAGCACTGATCAGCAAGTGGACAGACCTCAACCTGAGGTCACAACGTAGTTTAAATGTGGTATTGTATTGCATAAGTTATTGACCTATAATCAATAGGAAATGGTGTCAATTCAATGCTAATGACAGGCATCTACAGTTACTTGTCCACGATTATCATATCATTTCGTTTCAAGTGTTTAGATTGGAAATGTGGTGGCAATTGTCACAATTGTTCATTTTTAAAGAATAAAATGTACTAACATTTAAAAACCAATGTGTTCATTCAAGGTTATTCATTAATTGTATTCACTTTCTTTACATATAGTTGTTTTATGTACTGGTATATTCTGGAGTTTGTGTGTGAGGTAAATGCTGTACCATGTCGAATAGCTGAAGGTAAAGTGAGTTTACACCTAAAAGCATCCCAAAACAAATGTTGTCCTCTGTCCCTCCGTTCCCTTTGTTCTAATTAGCTGATGGTAACAGCCAAAACAGATCATTGATTGCCAGCCAATATGGATACAGTGTTCTTGCCAGTCTAAACAGAACATTCCAGGTATTTTCAGTTCACAAAAATCAATTTTCATTACAAATATGTCTGAGCTACTATAATATTCATGGCACTTCAGTGTTCACTGAAGTCCTTCATACAGTGTGTTTGCTGCAAGGAAAACTTGTTAAAAGGACTGATACAGACCACTATTTAGTTTTGTTCTTCTTAAGTTAACAAATAAACGTCAGCCACATGGCACAAAATAGTTCACTGAATGTTCAAGCATGCTTTCATTAAGTGATCCTATTATGTTTTTTTTAAATAAGGACCTTATTCTAGTCCTCACACTTGTGCTATAATAAAATGAATGGCTTCCATTTAGTATTCAATGCATGTTTTTGAAATTTACAGAAATATCTTATACCTGATGTGACCTGTAAGTCCTCAACAGGCATTTGAGGATGTGCAGAGGTTGCTTTGAGGCTGATTTTCCACTCTGCTGACCAATCACATCAATTAAGTAAATTTATGACTAGTAGAACTTTCCAGTACTAACCAGAATTTGGGTTGTGAATCAAATCAATGTGCAACGCGCTCACTCCTGGAATAATATGTATTAATTTAATTCTGGGCTATTTTTAGAACATAACTGACTGATGTCTGGGGCTGTGTTTTCAACTAAAAATGTTCATCAAGTGTTCAGTTATTTTCCCTGACTAACAGAAATGCCGATCAGGCACCACCAGGGACGTTCACCTGACTTCCGGAAACAGATAGTTTGTTCTAATTTATTGAACAAATTATGTATATATGTACATAATCTGTGCTGCCTTTCAAAAGTGTTGCGTCATTATGATTTTTCTTTGAAAGAAATCAATACTATGTTCAATGAAGACGCATTAAATGAATCAAAAGTGACATTTTTTTTTTTTTATTTCAAATAAATGGTGTTCTCTCTATTCATCAAATGATCCTGAAAAATGTATCAAGGTTTCCTTGAAAATATTCAGCAGCACAACTGTTTTCAACATTGAAAATAATAAGAAATGCTTCTTGAGCACCAAATCAGCATATTAGAATGATTTCTGAAGGATCTTGTGACACTGAAGACTGGAGTAATAATGCTGAAAATTCAGCAGGAATAAATCACATTTTATAATAAATAAATAGTAACATAGAAAGCAGCTATTTTTAATTGTAGTAATTCCACAATATTACTGTTTTAATTTCTTTTGCATAAGAGACATCTTACAATCTTATCTTATGACAACAGTATTGTGTGTATATATACACACTGATCAGGCATAACATTATGATAATACTAATATTGTGTTGGTCAGTACCCGACCCGTCGAGGCATGGACTCCACTAGACCCCTCAAGGTGTGCTGTGGTATCTGGCACCAAGATGTTAGCAGCAGATCCTTTAAGTCCTGTAAGTTGTGAGGTGGGGCCTCCATGGATCAGACTTGTTTGTTCAGCACATTCCACAGATGCTCGACTGAATTGAGATCTGGGGAATTTGGAGGCCAAGTCAACACTTCCAACTCGTTGTTGTGCTCCTCAAGCCATTCCTGAACCATTTTTGCTTTGTGGCAGGGCGCATTATCCTGCTGAAAGAGGCCACAGCCACCAGGGAATACCGTTTCGATGAAAGGGTGTACATGGTCTGCAGCTATGCTTAGGTAGGTGGTACGTGTCAAAGTAACATCCACATGGATGGAAGGACCCAAGGTTTCCCAGCAGAACATTGCCCAAAGCATCACACTGCCTCCGCCAGCCTGCCTTGTTCCCATAGTGCATCCTGGTGCCATGTGTTCCCCAGGTAAGCGACGCACACGCACCCGGCCATCCACGTGATGTAAAAGAAAACGTGATTCATCAGACCAGGCCACCTTCTTCCATTACTCCGTGGTCCAGTTCTGATGCTCACGTGCCCACTGTTGGCGCTTTCGGCGGTGGACAGGGGTCAGCTGACTGCACCCTGACTGGTCTGCTGCTATGCAGCCCCATACGCAACAAACTGCGATGCACTGTGTATTCTGACACCTTTCTATAAGAAGCAGCATTAACTTCTTGAGCAATCTGAGCTACAGTAGCTCGTATATTTAATCGGACCACTCGGGCCAGCCTTTGCTCCCCACGTGCATCAATGAGCCTTGGCCGCCCATGACCCTGTTGCCGGTTCCTTCCTGCCACTGTTCCTTCCTTGGACCACTTTTGATAGATACTGACCACTGCAGACCGGGAACACCCCACAAGAGTTGCAGTTTTGGAGATGCTCTGACTCAGTCGTCTAGCCATCACAATTTGGCCCTTGTCAAACTCGCTCAAATCCTTACGCTTGCCCATTTTTCCTGCTTCTAACACATCAACTTTGAGGACAAAATGTTCACTTGCTGCCTAATATATCCCACCCACTAACAGACGTGATGAAGAGATAATCAGTGTTATTCACTTCACCTGTCAGTGGTCATAATGTTATGCCTGATCGGTGTACACACACACACACACACACACACACATATATATATATGGATGCATTATGGTCATTATGTTCTACAATGGAAGTATTGACTAATCACAACTAATATGATTAATAGTTGTTGTCACACTGTCTCTGTACAGTATAATTGTGTGTATGTAGAGAATATAAATAATGAATTAAGCTCAAAAAGTTAGTCATTAGAAAAACTGTCTGAAACTAATTATCTTCCAAAAACAGACTACTTAAATAATGTTTGTATATATTTTGTTATAGTGACAATTCCAATATTTTTTAATTTTGTTTATGTACATTTAGGGCTCAACAAGAGGGCAACTTATCTTTAGGACTGAACAAGGATGGTGTTTAAATGCATAAAATGTTTTTTTGATTTTAAACCACACTATATTGCCAAACGTTTTGGGACGTCTGCCTTTACATGCACATGAACTTTAATGACATCCCAATTTTAATCTGTAGGGTTTAATATGGAGTTGGCCCACCCTTTGCAGCTATAACAGCTTCAACTCTGGGAAGGCTTTCCACAAGGTTTAGGAGTGTGTTTATGGGAATTTTTGACCTTTTCTTCTAGAAGCGCATTTGTGAGGTCAGGCACTGATGTTGGACGAGAAGGCCTGGCTCACAGCCTCCGCTTTAATTCATCCCAAAGGTGTTCAAAAAGTTCTATCGGGTTGAGGTCAGGACTCTGTGCAGCCCAGTCAAATTCCTCCACACCAAACTTGCTCATCCATTTCTTTATGGACCTTGCTTTGTGCACTGGTCATCCCCAAACTGTTCCCAAAAAGTTGGGAGCATGAAATTGTCCAAAATGTCTTGGTATGCTGAAGCATTAAAAGTTCCTTTCACTGGAACTAAGGGCCCAAGCCCTGAAAAACAACCCCACACCATAATCCCACCAAATGTCATAAAATGTTTAAATTGTTAAGATTTTTTTCCCCTTAAGGTAGCATGAAATGCTAACCTGATGTGATTATCTTTTTAAGATACCAAAGCTATATGAAACTATTTAATTTAGTTATTCATTAAAATCATGCCTAGTCTAAATCAAGTTGTGTAATGAAGAGACTCACTCACTATGTTAAATAGGGCTTGCCTGATATGCCCCTAAATAGCAGGCCGGGGATGAAACCAACCAACAGCGTAGTCAGTGAGTGTAATGGGGTTGCACCATTGATTTCTTTTAAATGGAATAAAATATCTCCACAACTAGCAGAGACAACTTAATTACATTGGGCTGGACCCAGCAGAGTATAAAATCGGACATGACCGATTGATTGCTTCCCAAAGTATTGACTACTAAAAGTAGTGCCAACATGTGGCCAAATGCCATTAGAAGCATTGTGCTAAGCTGTGATCCCTATCATAGATAACAATAAACAACTTTTTGCTGTTTTATTCGACATTAGACTCATAATGTCAGTCATTGTTTTTGGTTTTATGTCGTTAAAAGAACCAACAGGCCTTTTCTCTTTACAAAATGTGGAAATCCACCAGTAGGCTTGCGCACACAGTTGGGCTATTTTTGCAATTCAGCAGAAAAATCATTCTGTAATTGGTGTTAACTAACAATCAAACATGCAAGACCGTCTACTGTGATTAAGAGCGGGTGCACAAGATCATGAAGCAGGCACCAAGTGTAGCAGAGCCTTAAATTCATACAGAAGGGGGCTTTATCATTCCACAATGTTTTATTTACGCATGGCATACACAATCAATTCATTGTTCCCTTCATATTTATAGTGGAGTACTGGTTATTGACGCACTGACATACAGAAGCAATGCGCTTGCCAACAGACCCCTGCACATTTGGAAACCTTCTTTTGGTGCCAACAGAGAGGAAAGAGGGAGTAACAAAAGTTCAGGTGATGTGCTGCATCAGATGTGCAGGGCACCAACGATTTTTAAATATTTTGGTGGCCTCGTCGCGCCTGTATGACCCGCAGGGATTTAAAGCACCAGCATTCTGTCCATACTGCTGTAAGGCAAATTACATCGGCTAGCGCATTGATTTCTCCTGCATGCCTATAAGTTGGCACCAAGAAGACCTGCTTGTTTTGTGTTTAGTCGAGACCGAACGATAAGCAGGATGGCATAAGTCTAGCTTTTTGTACTTAACAAAGAGTAGGCGATGGAGTAGCTTTTGAGTCGCTTTTACAATGAAGACTTACTTCATTTTCTCCCAATTTGTTTAAGGTACGTTGGTGCTTCAGTTTATTTACCTGTGTTTACTTTCAACAAAAAGATGCTTGACAGCTTGACAGCAATGCACTGATTGACTGCATTAGCACTGCATGTTTGCATGTTGATTATTTAGTAAGTCGTTTAGAGAGGTTAGTTAAGCTTGCTGTAATTATACCTAACATAGGTACCTAAGTAATGCTAACGTTTATAGTTTTATTTAACGGGATAGTTCACCCAAAAATGAAAATTCTGTCATCATTTACTCATCCTCAAGTTGTTCCAAACCTGTATAAATGTCTTTGTTCTGCTGAACACAGAGAAAGATATCATGAAGAATGTTTGTTACCAAACAGTTGTGGGGCACCATTGACTTCCATAGTATTTTATTTTTCCAGACTATGGAAGTAAATGGTGCCACACGACTGTTTGGTTACCCATATTTTTCAAAATATCTTCTTTTGTGTTCAGAGGAAGAAAGAAACTCATACAGGTTTGGAGCAATTTAAGGGTGAGTGACAGAATTTTCATTTTTGGGTGAACTATCCCTTTAAGTATATATATATATATATATATATATATATATATATACTGCTAGGCCAAAAAAAGTTGCTATTTGCATTTAAATAGACGAATGCTTAAGAGTCTATGATTGGATCATCATTGCAGTGGTTATGTTTCTAGCATTATATGTTTTTTGTATGTTCTAATAATTAATGGAGAATGAAGAACCATTTTCAGACATGAATTGGCACCTCTGAGTCCAGACCTTAAATTCATTGAACGTCTTTGGGATGTGCTGGAGTAGACTTTACAGAGTGCTTGACTCTTGCATTGTCAATACAAGATCTTGACCAAAAATGGATGGTCCCAACCATTCTTTCACAGTTTGAGCCTGATGAATCTTGACATTGTCATTCTGGAATATGGCCATGATGTGTCTACCTACATGGTTGTTTAAGAAATGAAAAGCTACACTCCATCAATTAGGGTTAAAAGAACTGTTGCCAAACATACAACATGCTAGAAACATAATAATCACTGCAATAATGATACAGTCAGACTATTTGCCTATTTGTTTGGGACCAAATTTATTTGTTTACATTAAATTCAGGTATAAATTTGTTTAAAAAAAAGGTAAATGTATTATTATTATTATTGACTTTGTTGGGGCAGATTCAATGTTTATGGCTAAATTATACCTAATACCGGAGATGTTTTGATGCTTGCAATGGAGAGTTTATGATCTTGGATCAGTTGTTTTAGTTTGCCATACAATTTTTGTCTCTTTGTTATGTTATTACTTCCTAGGTTTGAAAAATTAATACAAATATACTGGGTAACTCTAAGATGTTCTTAGTTTGGGAATGCTTACCTCTTGGAAAATGTTTATTTAGAAAAAAGTGACAGTAATGATGATAATAATAGTTTGGTAGCAAATTTGTTTTATTTCGATTCACTTCATTATTCAAATGTGACGCACAGTCCATTTTCATGATTCTTCCTTCTTATTTCCTCTCTTAACAGACTCAAAAATGCCAGAGTGAAAATGGGAGACTGGAACTTCCTTGGCGGGATTTTGGAAGAGGTGCATATCCACTCCACCATGGTGGGGAAGATCTGGCTGACCATCCTCTTCATCTTCCGCATGCTGGTGCTTGGGGTGGCGGCCGAGGATGTGTGGAATGATGAACAGGCTGACTTTATCTGCAACACCGAGCAGCCTGGTTGCCGCAATGTGTGCTATGACAAAGCATTCCCCATTTCCCTTATCCGTTATTGGGTGCTGCAGGTAATTTTTGTGTCTTCACCTTCGCTGGTGTACATGGGCCATGCCCTCTACCGCCTACGTGCCCTTGAGAAAGAGCGACAGCGCAAAAAGATGACACTGAGACGTGAACTTGAGGCTGTGGACGTGGAGATGGCGGAAGTACGACGCAAAATAGAACGTGAGCTCCGGCAGATAGACCAAGGGAAGCTGAACAAAGCTCCGTTGAGGGGGTCCCTTCTGCGCACCTACGTGGCTCACATAGTCACCCGCTCTGCCGTAGAGGTGGGCTTCATGACCGGACAATATGTTCTGTATGGGTTTCAACTAAATCCGCTGTACAAATGTGAGCGTGAGCCTTGCCCGAATGCGGTGGATTGCTTTGTATCTCGACCCACTGAGAAAAGCGTCTTCATGGTGTTCATGCAATGCATAGCTGCCATCTCATTGTTTCTCAACATCCTGGAGATCATGCACCTGGGCTACAAAAAGCTTAAAAAGGTAATTTTGAACTACTACCCACAGCTGAGGGATGATCCCGATGACAGCTACTATCCCAACAAGCTGAAGAAAGATTCTGTGGTCCATCAGACATGCATTGGCACCTCAACTGGCTGCAAGGCCACCATTGCATCTGCACCCAGTGGGTACAACCTTCTGCTTGAGAGACCACCTGATGGAACTGTCTACCCTCCTTTGATTAACCCATCCTCTGCTTTCTTGCCCGTTCAGGGTGATTTACCAGCTAAAAACGGTTCTGATGGACCAAAGTACTTGCAGCACAGTCCCACGGAGCATAACAGCAATTCCAACAACACCAGCAGTGACACGCGCTCGCCACCTTGCAACTCCGTCACGCCGCCGAAGCAAGAAGAGGGGGAAGATTCTGTCCACCCTCCACCTCTGCACAAGAAAGGGCAGGAGTCCAAGACTTCAGACTCATCTAGCCATCCCAGAGAATCTTCTCACTCATCATCCGGTGTGGGAAAGAAGCCATGGAAGGTCAGCGCACCGTGGAACTGCTCAACGGTTGTAGAAGGCAATGGCTCAGACCTGGATTCCCTGGAAGGCGCTAAAGCCCACTGTCCCTATGCCGCTGTGCGGGCACATACTTCGTCCAGGTCTGATTCCAAGCGGAGCAGGCCCACCTCTCCTGATTCAATAGAAGAATCCAGCTCGGAGTCACGGCATAGTCCACGAGCATCACCAAGCCATCGCGCCTCATTGGCCAGCAGTTCCAGTAGCAGGCGAGCTGCTCCCACAGACTTACAGATATGAGAAAAACTCATAGATGGTAGCCATGTAATTTTTGCAGTTATAAATAGATGGGAGTGACTGTAAAATTAACATCTACAACTTTGATGTTAGCACAGAAGCAATCGCAAGTTTTATATTTAACTTTATAAAGTGGTGGCTGTCCTTAATGGATTGTTTACACTCTCCTTTTATATACATATCGGTATACTTAATTGAAAATAGTAGTATGACTACAATACAGGACAATGGATTGTACGTTTGATGTGTATGCCTTGTTCTCATCTGAACATTTCTCTTTTTGAGTGCTTCCTGCATCAAAGTCAAAATTGTGTAATGGTTAAAAAAACCCCACAATTTTAAAACATGTAGTGCTCAATTAGAACAGCTGTAACAATCTTCAAAAAATATGATACTGTAAAAAAAACTGTTCTGTCTGCATGTCATATTACAGCTAAATAAACTGGTCTAGCTAGATTTAATCTTTCTTTGTAAAGTCTGTCTTTTCCAAGCACATAGACAAAGAGCATTTCTGAATTAGATTTCAACTAAATATCAAAAGAAGCAGAATAAGTAAGGAATAATTCACGGCAGTTGAATTATTAGAAAATAATGCACACCCGAGGTGGTAATGCAGCTACAAAGTGAAGCGGGTGTACATTATTTTCTAATAATTCAACGGACTGGAGTGAATTATTCCGCTTATTTACAACGGTTACGACACCTCAAGGCATTGTTCAGATGTTGTATTTCAAGACATTTGTCAGGTTTTTGTCCTTAAAACGCTTTCGTTTGTGTGTAAGATTAATTTCTTACGCATATCATCCCACGCCTCCTTTACTAATTCAAAAACGTAATTTTAGTGCTAGTAACGGAAGCTTGCGCCAGATAGCAGACTAATGCAATTATTAGAGAGAGAGCGAGAGCGTATAATTACCCAAGTCTGTGCGTCTCTCCAGGGGCGGATTTAGTGATTTGGGGGCCACAGGCAAAATACAGGAATGGGGCCCTATACAATTGCACATTTACAACCTTGAGGTTCCTTTCACTGATATGATGATTGCTGCTGCACGACCTTGTCCCATGGTTGTATCCATTTTATTTTTATTTTTTTCATGTACATGTTATAAATAATTGCTTTCGTCATGCCGTAGATCCCTTGTTCACGTGTAAACAGGTTATAACAGTATTAGAGTAGGTTGGACACTAGGTGGTACTTTGAGGTAATTTTCACTAATTTTCAATTGTTTACACAACACAAGACTGTCTAATTCTAAACTTTAAAATACTTTTTCCCCACACATTTTTAAATTAAACTGAAGGAAATAATTACATGCATAAGAATTATTTCAACCAAAAATGAAGTGAAAAAAATCCAGATTCCTTTTTTTCCTTTTTAAATTTTTCTGGATTCAGGTTTTTTTTTCTGTTTTAATTTTTTCTGGATGGTTATAATGTCTAATTATTTGAAATAATGAAACTTGTTTAATTTAACATCAATTTATTAAAAGTTTAAAGGGGCTCTATGTAAGTTTTTGACTCTACTAAAGCATAAAAATACCATAATATGTTTGCAGATATTTAAGAAACATGCTAAGTTAACATACTTGTTTATCTGAAAAACAATGCTATAGTCAATTATTCTCCTGTGAAAATTTGGATTGCAATACCTAGTTCAACCACTGGGTGTCCATCCTACATAAAGCCCCTTTAACAAAATACATATGTATTTGTTTTATGTATTTCAATTTTTCTGGTAATCAAATAAAGGCATAAAACATTTATATTTTATTCCAATGAAAATTAAACAAACCCTTTTTTGTACATTCAAAGTGCTACACAACAGAGGTTTAGGCCTACTGTTAAAATTATTACATTAAGACATAGGCTACATTATACTGTTCAACAGTATTATAACCAAACTTTTATTTTATTTTATTTTATTTTATTTTGACAGGTTGCCTTGAAGACCTTTTTCTGTGTGTATATGTTATAATAGTTTCTCTCAAATGAAACAGTACAATGCTCGTGAAGTGTAGGGCCCTGATTTCCACGATGCAGAAATTGTGGACGGAATCGTGGAATCCAGTCATAAAAATGGAATTTACTGTATGGGTCATTCTATAATTAGGGGTGCATTTGGAAGTTGACAATGTGAAGAAATCAAGTTTTCTTTTTTCCCAAAACACAAACAGGACCTTACATAAAACCCTTTAAATCAAGTAATTATTCTATTAGGCAAACTCAGGGTTTCCTGGTTTTGGAATTCCCCCCGCCCAAAATGCGGATGTTAGATATATTCCGGTCAACTATGTTACGGACAAAATAAGTATTTGTTCATAGCTTGGAAAAATACCTACAATTTAAATAGTCACTTGACTGACAGATTATGTATCCACTTACCAAAATAAAAAATTATAAACATTAACACTTTATGAAGAAAATATTTAGAGGTATAATACCTCTCTGTTTTCACAAAAGTAGTTAAACGGTCCTAACATTTTCTTAAACAAGTCAAATTTGTATATTGTATATGTTGTTTTGGAAGAAAAAAACCTTGATGGACAAAGGACACCTCTGGTAATCTCATAACACTAAACATGTTGTACAGTAGGCAGCTGGGTATTTTTGAAAATTAAAAACTCAGCAGTAACACAGTTGACCACATGGAAACATAGTTGACAAAGGTAACACAGTTGACTGGACATGAGAAATGTTTACTTCCTTTGTTTAGTTCCTGTCCTCGCCCCCTGTACCCTTCAATAGGGCACTATTTGATGGGACAGCCATTTGTAGTGGTGTCCGAAATTATTGTGGACATTATTTAGTGCACTTATTCAATCCCACAATGCACCGCAAAAACGAGTGTACTGATGTACGCTTATCGGCTAGAGAATACCCATAATGCACTGTGATAGCCGCGCGCTGAATGAATTCCAGCCTCTCACCAGAAAATGGCAATCGCAGCTGAATCATCCATTCATCCATTTTCCAAACCGCACTGGTCCAGCATAATATTACACAGGTATAAATTCCTTTTTAATCGATTATTAAATTAATCTATTATTAACTATTATTAGTTACCATGCCAACAAGGTCAAGGTGTAAGATGTAAAGCCGAAAGTTTACTTTGTTTTTTTATGCGGACGCGAGCATATGCGCACAGTCGAGCGTACAGCCTTGCAAAGTACACTTCTTTTGACTCGTATGCGTACACAGGCGTTTGACGCATGCACAGTTGAGCAATCTCTCGCCTCGAGTTACAACCCATGTAAATACTGCTAAAAAATTAAATCGCATGTCCAACCTGCGCGTGCAAAGTATGCGCGGTTACAAAAATCCAGCGGTGCGCGTTTACGCACGCACATACTCTTCTGATGACAAAATTCGCATCACGCGCACTGTCCGCTGACCCTCGCGTACACGTAAAAAGTGAAGTATACTTTGGCCTTAAGGGTAAACAAATCACCTACACCTGTCCCTCGTCAGCCCCTGGTTAACTTGTGTATAAATACCCCAGTATTTGCTCATGTTCTAGGTCTAGTCTAGGTCTAGTCTTTTGATGGCTGTTATGAGTTTGGTTCTGTCCTGTTCATGGTTTCTGTTGTTTTGGTTCCTGTTAATTCTATTATTAAAACTCATCTGCATTTGGATCCTCTTGCCTTGGTCCCTGAGTTTCACCAAGCGTAAAAGTTTGCTACTGTCCACTATGTTACCTTTACTGGGTAACGCAGTTGACGGTAACTTAGTTGACATTTTTTAGCATTTTGGGCCTATACTCAACATGGAAGCCCAGAACCACTGAGATCATGGTATGTTTAGAAATATATTTTCATAAACATAAGTTTTTGTAAAATTTTGTTGTTAAAATTTGCAGCAATAATACTTATGTAACACTGTGGACAGTCAATTAATCCACTCTTGACACAGGTTTGCTTATTTAACTAATATTAGGGAAAAGAGAGAGGACCCAACTTTTAGTCTTTCATCCCTGTGCTTCATGATAAAATGACATCACACTATGCAAATTATGTGAGACTGGGATAATCCATTTCTTTTTGAAGGGGGTTTTCCTAGTGGGTAACTTAGTTGACAATGGTTTTTCGGACACACATAAAATAAGGTACAGTGGGTAGAACAAGTATTTGATACACTGCCGATTTTGCAGGTTTGCCCACTTACAAAGCATGTAGAGGTCTGTAATTTTTATCATAGGTACACTCAACTGTGAGAGACGGAATCTAAAACAAAAATCCAGAAAATCACATTGTATGATTTTTAAATAATTAATTTGCATTTTACTGCATGACATAAGTATTTGATCACCTACCAACCAGTAAGAATTCCGGCTCTCACAGACCTGTTAGTTTTTCTTTAAGAAGCCCTCCTGTTCTCCACTCATTATCTGTATTAACTGCACCTGTTTGAACTCGTTACCTGTATAAAAGACACCTGTCCACACACTCAATCAAACAGACTCCAACCTCTCCACAATGGCCAAGACCAGAGAGCGGTGTAAGGACATCAGGGATAAAATTGTAGACCTGCACAAGGCTGGGATGGGCTACAGGACAATAGGCAAGCAGCTTGGTGAGAAGGCAACAGCTGTTGGCACAATTATTAGAAAATGGAAGAAGTTCAAGATGACGGTCAATCTCCCTCAGTCTGGGGCACCATCCAAGATCTCACCTCGTGGGGCATCAATGATCATGAGGAAGGTGAGGGATCAGCCCAGAACTACACGGCAGGACCTGGTCAATGACCTGAAGAGAGCTGGGACCACAGTCTCAAAGAAAACCATTAGTAACACACTACGCCGTCATGGATTAAAATCCTGCAGCGCACGCAAGGTCCCCCTGCTCAAGCCAGCGCATGTGCAGGCCCGTCTAAAGTTTGCCAATGACCATCTGGATGATCCAGAGGAGGAATGGGAGAAGGTCATGTGGTCTGATGAGACAAAAATAGAGCTTTTTGGTCTAAACTCCACTCGCCGTGTTTGGAGGAAGAAGAAGGATGAGTACAACCCCAAGAACACCATCCCAACTGTGAAGCATGGAGGTGGAAACATCATTCTTTGGGGATGCTTTTCTGCAAAGGGGACAGGACGACTGCACCGTATTGAGGGGAGGATGGATGGGGCCATGTATCACGAGATCTTGGCCAACAACCTCCTTCCCTTAGTAAGAGCATTGAAGATGGGTCGTGGCTGGGTCTTCCAACACGACCCGAAACACACAGCCAGGGCAACTAAGGAGTGGCTCCGTAAGAAGCATCTCAAGGTCCTGGAGTGGCCTAGCCAGTCTCCAGACCTGAACCCAATAAAAAATCTTTGGAGGGAGCTGAAAGTCCGTATTGCCCAGCGACAGCCCCGAAACCTGAAGGATCTGGAGAAGGTCTGTATGGAGGAGTGGAAAATCCCTGCTGCAGTGTGTGCAAACCTGGTCAAGAACTACAGGAATTGTAATTGCAAACAAAGGTTTCTGTACCAAATATTAAGTTCTGCTTTTCTGATGTATCAAATACTTATGTCATGCAATAAAATGCAAATTAATTACTTAAAAATCATACAATGTGATTTTCTGTATTTTTGTTTTAGATTCCGTCACTCACAGTTGAAGAGTACCTATGATAAAAATTACAGACCTCTACATGCTTTGTAAGTGGGCAAACCTGCAAAATCGGCAATGTATCAAATACTTGTTCTCCCCACTGTATATCACAATAAACACTTATTATTTTTTAAGAGCACAACCTAATGTCTTGATTATCTAATCTAAGTGAAGGTAAAACTATCAAATTAATTTATGTTTGAGATAATTGTCATGCTTAAATGCAGAGTAGAATGAGCAACTTTACAAAACCGGACAGCTGAAAACCAGGGTTCTATGTGATATGAACCTAATTTTTGAACAAAAGATATGGGTTTTTCCACATGTAGTAGTGTGACTGGGGAAAAAATAATTTTGTACTATGAAAATAAGCACTTGGGCTTTATATTTATGGAAATATATTAAAAATATATGAGATGTACCCGCAATTATAGAATGACCCGTATAACGCGGAAAAATTTGTCAAATTTTAGATGAATAAATAAAATGCATGTCAGTACACTTAATCAGATCGCGATATGGACTAGTGTATGTGAATATTAAACGGAAAAAATACTATTTAAATATGAATCCTGCATGTTTTGTGTCTCTGTGTAATGAATTATGCAGACGAGCACGTCTTGTACTTTGAACGTCTTACTGAGCGTGTGACCCACGTGACGACCTGACGTGACGTCAGCGTCTTGAAATAAGCTGTTTTTTTTTACCATGCAAGTATCCAAGCTGATGTGTAAAGACTATAAATGGACATTACAGCCAATACATATACGCCTGAAACAACACTAAAATATTTTTTCCTGAATCCATGTGCTTGTGAGTATGTGTTTTACTTTCAAAGAGCAGACATACTGTACATACAGACATTCCATAGTCTTAATTTGACCTATATTATCATTTTAACTTATTTTTATTGTTAATTGTATTGCCTACTGTACAATGTTCACAGGTAAATAAATAATGACAGATGTTTGGTGTGCACTATTTCTTTAATTAAAATATAACAAAATATAGCTTGTGATTCCTTGTACATGTACATAAAGACTTCATCCTAGTCTGTAAGATTGTATATTTTAATATTAGAAACAGTGCTAATAATAGTATAAGTTAGATGCCAGATATATTATAAATTCTTTTAAGCTTAATTATGTTTCTGGATAATATGGATTTTCCCCCCCCACTGTTCTCCAACGATTCTGAAAACAAAACAACTAAACAAAATAACATGTAATTTACTTGAGGTTCTACTATAATGTGTCTATTAAAATATTTATTAATGAATTAATTATATTAAAAAAAATCTTTGACTTTAATGAATAAGGACGAGTTTCGTCCTGAGTTTTTAAATGGATCTCTTGAATGAATTATACAATAATACATCAAATACATTTTATCAGTCACTTGTTGCCATCTAGTGGAATAACAATGCAATAGATTCAACGGTCATTTACTTATTTTGATCACGGCTGCCGCAACATCATTAGTTTATCCCAATAAACTAACTTTATCATATAGTTTTATCCCAATACTTTCGTTATTAGGCTATTTGATGTTTGCAGCACAGAAATTGCAACCTTTTAATGATTAATTGTGTATACAAGCCTAAAAATAGTCCTACATATTTTTGTTGGCCTGTGTCATATTTGTACCAGACCCCAAAATTAACCCGCAAGTAAACCAGCCCCAGCTTCTGCGATCCATGCCAATTTATTGCCTTTTTAGATGGATAAATTGGTCTTGCAATATTCCTCGCTTTTAAGTTGTTTTAATAGGCTATAAAACAGGCATAGAAAACATAGGCTAAATATACTATCAAACAAATAACAAACTAATAAAAAGGATAAAATCTAAGCATGATCTTTTATTTCAAAACACCAAAGAGAAATATCAATACTGACTGAAGCTTAATAAAATTACCAAATTATCATAATATTTCACAAATAAACATCAAAGTGAAAAAAGGTTTATTAAGCGTTCTAGTTTTACATTTAGGCATAATCAGCAGAATCTGTTAAACTGGCTATACATTGTAATCAAGGTTCATTGATTTTCATGTCTTCCACGTATAAACACTGAGCCAAAACTAAACTAGTGACCAGTTTCATTAAATCATATGTAACACGTTCCTACGTGTGCTTACGTGTTGTAAACGCGTACCTATGGCGCCCGGTCGGGAGTGCGAGTAACCGATCGTCTTCCCAACGTGTTGTTTTCGTGTTAAGACACGTTGTAACACGTTTGTTTTTCTTACCTTAATTTAACGTTTTTATGCTTCGATTGTATCCTCTAACTAGTCCCTATTTGATTATTGCAATGGCTGGTTTATAAAGTTATGTGCAGTGTATTATTAAAGTTGAATACAGTAGAAGAGGCTATTATTAACAAAACGGGCAAGCTTTTTAATTCGAAAAAGCACGAGATATTCCACATCATTTTTCTCCATCTCCCATTGAAACGGAAAGTTCAGGAATAGATAGCCTTATCTATTATCTAATAGCCTTGTTACCACTGTGCAGGCTGGTGGTGGTGGTGTAATGGTGTGGGGGATGTTTTCTTGGCACACTTTAGGCCCCTTAGTGCCAATTGGGCATCGTTTAAATGCCACGGCCTAAACCTGAGCATTGTTTCTGACCATGTCCATCCCTTTATGACCACCATGTACCCATCCTCTGATGGCTACTTCCAGCAGGATAATGCACCATGTCACAAAGCTCGAATCATTTCAAATTGGTTTCTTGAACATGACAATGAGTTCACTGTACTAAAATGGACCCCACAGTCACCAGATCTCAACCCAATAGAGCATCTTTGGGATGTGGTGGAACGGGAGCTTCGTGCCCTGGATGTGCATCCCACAAATCTCCATCAACTGCAAGATGCTATCCTATCAATATGGGCCAACATTTCTAAAGAATGCTTTCAGCACCTTGTTGAATCAATGCCACGTAGAATTAAGGCAGTTCTGAAGGCAAAAGGGGGTCAATCGTATATCGTAAGCTACATAAAATATGCTAATCATTTATATCAGAAATTGACATATCACACACAAAGCCTATGATGTCTACTTTATGATACCCTTAAGAGTGTAAGAGAGCCTTCCCTAAAAATGTAGCAATTGTTATCTCAGATAAATATAAAAATGTGTATGCCTCCTCTAGAGAGATCAGGTATGTCTGAATCTCAGGAGGATATATTCTTCTTAGATCAGTAGACATCTCCATAAATAAAAACAAAAGTGATGTTCTTTGTTTCATTCAAGATCTTAGGCACAAATCGGCATGGCTTCTATGAAAACTGAACAGGTGCACTGAAAAAAAGTTTTCATTCATCCAAAAAGGTTTTCATTCATTCAATTAAAAACATTTAGGGTAATGGTTCACATCTATATTTTATAACTTGAGCCAATGAAAAATAAATAACTTGCCCTAAACAATATTTTCTATGTCTATGAAAACTATTTTGTTAAAACTGGCACAAAGTATATTTTTCTTGATGAAGAAAGTCAAAAAAATGTAATTCTATTTTTGATCTAAGCAAAAATATATAGATTTAATCAAAATAAAAATTCTAATTTAAGAAATAATATGTATTAGAAATATTTGCTTTATCCAAACAAATAGATGCAGATTTAATTAAACAATTATTTCTCATTTTAAAAAATAAGACTTGTAATGTTAAAGATGTTGTAATGTTAAACATCAAATTAGCTATTAACTAAAATATGTTTATGTTGAACTATTCTAATATTGAACAAACTATTAACAAATAAATATTTAATGACAACTCCAAATATTTATGTTTTTGACAGCCAACTTTTTTTTTTTTAAATTGCTGTAGTTTACAATATTCCTGACAAAAAGAAAAAATTCTCAATATGACAGTGTTTTTTTTTTTTTTTTTACTTCTTACATTTGTTGGAAAAATAAATTATTTTAATTGTTTGATTATTTTATAATATGTTGTTTACTATTGTGACAATATGATATGCATTTACAGTGACAATAAACCAAATGCGATGCATAGGCTACTTTCTCATCTGTGTCTATAAGACTGAGAAGTAGCTATTAATAATGTTTTTATGCCTAAGGAACCCTCCTTGATTAATATAATTAATTTATTTAAATGAATAAATAAATAAAATTATAGACTCATTTATAGTAGAATCTCAAGTAAATTACATGTTATTTTGTTTAGTTGTCTAATGTTTCGTTTCAGAATCGTGGGAGAACCATGAAAAAAAATCTGGATTATCCAGAAACATAAATTAAGATTAAGATAACGATTATATTATATATTATAATATATCTGGTATCTAACATACTATTATTAGCACTCTTTCTAATATTAAAATATGCAATCTTACAGACTGGGATGAAGTCTTTATGTACATTAACAAGGATTTGGGACAATTATAATGCATTCTAACCATATGCTGCAAACCACTTTATGACCCTCTAGCACAGTATTCAATGATAATGATTACAAGATGAGAACATGAGACAGAGTAAAAATGCATGTTAGATCCAGTGTTGAGTTGACATGACCTCTCTCTCAGGCAGAAGATCAGAAAAGTTCATTTTGATATCCAAAAACATCAACAGCTTATGTTAACTCACTGTCCTCAGCCCAAGAGTCAGCAGAGGGAATATCATAGGTGAGTCTGGCATTTGAAAGTTTGACACATTAGCTCATTCTGTCATGGAATACAGAGAAAGTCATGATAGGTGGTAGCTGTTTCAGTTCATCACTCAGAAAGACTTAGAATAGCCAACAACACCTTTCTTCAAAGGCTTATTGCAGTACAGCAGGATGCAGGAAATGGTTGAGTATTCTTTTAGGTATATCTCTGTATTTAGTGCCTGTAATGTCCATTTATAGTCTTTACACATCAGCTTGGATACTTGCATGATAAAAAACAGCATATTTCAAGACGCTGATGTCACGGCAGGTCGTCACTTGGGTCACCCGCTCGGTAAGACGTTCAAAGTACAAGACGTTCGGATGCTTGATTTTGGCACAGAGTGCGCGCCATAAAGTCCGCCTCCGCTCTCAACAGTGTTCTCTGTTGATCAGCAGTTGATCTGCTTCAAGGACAGCGCCATGATTACCTCGCTAGTAAGAAATGTCATGTAGCTTTAAGTTTTAAGGTGCTAAACTATTTTACTGATAAAATCGCCAGAGCAGCGCAAACCACACATTTCTGTGCGAGTGTGTGCGTTTGAGTGGGAGAGAGAGCGGAAGAAAGAGAGCATGCGCTTTCCGTACATAGTAAAACTTAATTTTGAGGCAAAATAACATGACAATAATTTGTCGTTTTTATCCTGTTGTTTACTATATTTATTTGCTTGGTCAGTGTCGTTGTGGGTTTTGGATCTTTCGCTGCTGTAGACTGTGGGACCTTTGAAATAACTGACTGATTTGGCGAAGTGATATGTAATATGGTCAAGTCCTTCCTGGAAATACATTAGCCGTGCGTTTCCCTGTAAATAATTGCACACCGTTTGTCAATAGACTGTTCGTCAGATTCAAACATTTAACAGCCCCGTAGTATAAAATGTTTGCTAGCAAGAAATTACTCATTGCAAGCTGTGTCATATTAACATTACTACTAGATTTTAGATATCTAAACTGTGGATCATAAATGTACAGTGGGGAGAACAAGTATTTGATACACTGCCGATTTTGCAGGTTTTCCTACTTACAAAGCATGTAGAGGTCTGTAATTTTTATCATAGGTACACTTCAACTGTGAGTGACGGAATCTAAAACAAAAATCCAGAAAATCACATTGTATAATTTTTAAATAATTAATTTGCATTTTATTGCATGACATAAGTATTTGATCACCTACCAACCAGAAAAGAATTCCGGCTCTCACAGACCTGTTAGTTTTTCTTTAAGAAGCCCTCCTGTTCTCCACTCATTACCTGTATTAACTGCACCTGTTTGAACTCGTTACCTGTATAAAAGACACCTGTCCACACACTCAATCAAACAGACTCCAACCTCTCCACAATGGCCAAGACCAGAGAGCTGTGTAAGGACATCAGGGATAAAATTGTAGACCTGCACAAGGCTGGGATGGGCTACAGGACAATAGGCAAGCAGCTTGGTGAGAAGGCAACAACTGTTGCCGCAATTATTAGAAAATGGAAGAAGTTCAAGATGACGGTCGATCTCCCTCGGTCTGGGGCACCATGCAAGATCTCACCTCGTGGGGCATCAATGATCATGAGGAAGGTGAGGGATCAGCCCAGAACTACACGGCAGGACCTGGTCAATGACCTGAAGAGAGCTGGGACTAAGTCTCAGAGAAAACCATTAGTAACACACTACGCCGTCATGGATTAAAATCCTGCAGCGCACGCAAGGTCCCCCTGCTCAAGCCAGCGCATGTCCAGGCCCGTCTAAAGTTTGCCAATGACCATCTGGATGATCCAGAGGAGGAATGGGAGAAGGTCATGTGGTCTGATGAGACAAAAATAGAGCTTTTTGGTCTAAACTCCACTCGCCGTGTTTGGAGGAAGAAGAAGGATGAGTACAACCCCAAGAACACCGTCCCAACCGTGAAGCATGTAGGTGGAAACATCATTCTTTGGGGATGCTTTTCTGCAAAGGGGACAGGACGACTGCACCGTATTGAGGGGAGGATGGATGGGGTCATGTATCGCGAGATCTTGGCCAACAACCTCCTTCCCTCAGTAAGAGCATTGAAGATGGGTCGTGGCTGGGTCTTCCAGCATGACAACGACCCGAAACACACAGCCAGGGCAACTAAGGAGTGGCTCCGTAAGAAGCATCTCAAGGTCCTGGAGTGGCCTAGCCAGTCTCCAGACCTGAACCCAATAGGAAATCTTTGGAGGGAGCTGAAAGTCCGTATTGCCCAGCGACAGCCCCAAAACCTGAAGGATCTAGAGAAGGTCTGTATGGAGGAGTGGGCCAAAATCCCTGCTGCAGTGTGTGCAAACCTGGTCAAGAACTACAGGAAACGTATGATCTCTGTAATTGCAAACAAAGGTTTCTGTACCAAATATTAAGTTCTGCTTTTCTGATGTATCAAATACTTATGTCATGCAATAAAATGCAAATTAATTACTTAAAAATCATACAATGTGATTTTCTGGATTTTTGTTTTAGATTCCGTCACTCACAGTTGAAGAGTACTATGATAAAAATTACAGACTTCTACATGCTTTGTAAGTGGGCAAACCTGCTAATCGGCAGTGTATCTCCCCACTGTAGATACTGTGCATTGTTTAATCATGCACACATGGTTTTATCAGCAGGATGAAGCTGGTTAAGAACCTTAACGGTAACTAATACTAATGCTAGTACAAGTTGTAAGTAACAAAATATGCAATAGCTTCTTCCCACAGGCTTTAAATGCACTTTTTTTTTTACAAAACCACTAAATCCAAATATTAATGCTATTTGTATTTTTTAAGGTTTTGTACTTTTTTTGTGTTTTCTGTTGCCATTACTGTCAGCATGAAATGTTATTGTCATCTATTCATGTCACGTTTTGTTTCTGAAGAAATTATTCTTGTCTTACACTTGACTAAAGAGAAGAATCATAAATTTGAATACTGGTAAAGTGGGACAGTTAAGCTTTATAATTTCTATATTTACGCTTCTATTAATACAAATCTACGGTGGCCGAGAGAGCTCAACGCGCTGCAAATGAAGAAAACACATGCAAATAGAAAAAACACCAGCAAATAAAGAAAACATCAGTTTGACAACATATGCGCTGCAAATACTCACAACACATGCAAATAGAGAAACGCACTGCAAAAGTCCACAACACATGCAAATACAGAAACACGCTGCAAATACTTGCAATACATGCAAATAGAGAAACGCACTGCAAAAGTCCACAACACATACAAATACAGAAACACGCTGCAAATACTCGCAACACATGCAAATACAGAAACGCGCTTGCAAAAGTCCACAACACATACAAATACGCGCTGCAAATAGCACATACCAGGCCCGGCGATCTCAAGCCCCCTCTGCAATGATCTGAATGATGATGATGATGATGATGAGGCTACTTTTAAAATTAAATTAATATTTTAATTTGCCCTGCAATAATTTATAGCGCATAACCGACGCGCTGTAATAAGATTAGGTAACTCCTCATTTAAAACAAAAAACAAAAAAACAACTTGTTTAACACCTACATCTCTTCTCATTTTTTTTAAACTACGGGCCACAAAGGAAATATTAAGAAATAAATTAAGGTTAAATAGTGTTATCAGAACATGTTGAAGTAGAGCTCTCATCGCTGAGTTTTTAGTTTCACTTTCTGCAGTGAATAATTGACTGGGATTTGAGACATAAAATCAAGTAAATTATTAAAAAATATATTATTTATTATTAATAATTTATTAATAATATTTTTTAACGCAAAATAATACCCCCCAAATCGTTTGTCCTGGCGCCGGGACTGGCACAGACCACAACCAAAGTGTTATAAGGGAACACCAACAAGTGACGTACCTGGCTGGGATTGTTCAATGTTTACTCTTCAGTCTTGTGGACCTGAAAGTTTTTTTTTTGTTTATCTTAACATTCTGATCATATGTGCATTATGAGCAGGCCTATTTGCAGCGCGTTTTTGTATTTGCATGTGTTGTGAGTATTTGTAGCGCGTTTTTGTATTTGTATGTGTTGTGAGTATTTGCAGCGCGTTTCTGTATTTGCATGTGTTGTATTTGCAACGCGTTTTTGTATTTGCATGTGTTGTGGACTTTTGCAGCGCATGTGTTGTCAAACTGATGAAGATGTTTTCTTTATTTGCTGGTGTTTTTTCTATTTGCATGTGTTTTCTTCAGTTGCAGCGCGTTGTGCTCTCTCGGCCACCGTGCAAATCAACACTAAGCTCATCAAGCAAGTATGTGATTAAAAAATATAGGTTCTGTGGCTATGACATCACTTCCGGGGGTGTGGCATACCATAGTCAACCTCCTTGCAGTGAATTGCGATGGTAAGTAAAATGACATAGCATTCTGAGGTGAGTAATGTTAAGGTTATAAAAATAAAAAAACTTATGGATCGTTTGTAATTGTTATATATTTTGTTATGGAAATCTTTGTTAATCGTGAAAGTGGCCTTTTCGATTGCACCGCAGTGCCCCCGCGAACGCGATTTCTAATTTCTACCGGAGGCGATTTAACCAACACCCCCCAAGCGATTTCTACCGAGGGGGAACACCTCCCACCCCGCCACAACGCCATCTACTGGACTAAAGCCTATAGATATATATTTTGAGTCCTCACAAATTTATACTTTGACTTGAGCTATTATTATTATTTATTTATTTATTTTTTGCTGTTTTATAAAAAAGAAAGCATGAATGAATAACAAAACAAAATCCAAGTGTTGTTCAAACTACTAAACAGTTGCTCAAATTAACTTAAAATCAACTCTTGAATGGCAAACCTTTACTAGGACCATTTTAAGAAATCTTAATTAAGATGAGGTGCCATCAGTGCTTTATACTTCTTAATTGTGTCCTAATCACAAAAAATAGTCATCGCAACATTCCAGTGATAATTAAATGTATCTTTTAAATGAATATTTTATGAATTCAATGTATCGTTGCTGCTAAAATTGTGAAAACTAAAGTGCAGCAGTTTTGCAATCTGACGTAATACTCAGTATAGTTGTACAATGGCTCTGGTTGTGCATACATTAGTAAAACTGAACAATAACAACATTGGCTTTGGTCTGCCATGTGACACATTGGTCAGTCTGTTGTAAAGGCCTGTGGTTCACATAAAACTGAGATACACGATTTATGTGTGGCATAACTTCAGACTGTTCAATAAAGTTTTGAAGGGTCTAAAATTAAATGTCTGTTTTAAGTTAATATGAACATTTTGATATGATTTTAATATGAACTACCATATTTGGAATGCATAATGTTGAATATTAGCCTATTAATGGATTAATAAAATTGCCTTCACATCGATCATGAGCATGAACAATGGGCCGAAGTGTTAACATGTCAGTGGTCACTTTTGTAAAACAGAGCTGATAACTTGTTTTAGAAAGGGCAATATCCAGGGCGTAAAATGTATGTGCCCACTTTCCCACAGGGAAAATTGAAAGGGATAAACAACATTTAACATTTACCAACAATTCTTTATCAGCATTTTAAGATAAGAAATACCGTTTCAGGTGAAAGGTCGGAAAAAAACACCATTCACACGAATCCGTTTGTCAGGTGACCATCAGGCACATGACTTGGAACGATCCGCCCGCATTTCAATAGCTCAGTAAAGTGACACTTTATTTAGCCAATCAGCATACGAGCTACGGGACGGCCGCCCAATTACACGCGAGTGTCGATCTTAAGTGGGCGTTTCATCGAGATGGGAAACACAAGAGACTGAAGATTTAAAGGAGAATCCATAATAAGTTTGCTTCCATCCATTTATAGTATAACGAGGTTTTATGTTTGTTCTCTCGGCATTTATTTTGTGCTGATTATATTACTAATAATCGGCCAGGTTATATTTTAAAGGGGTTGGGGAGGGGGGTCAACATGTCGATCCAGTACGAGGCACCGCTGGCGGACAGCTACGGGGTGGCGGACTCGTTTCCCAAAGATTTCGGATATGGAGAAGAGGAGGGAGACATTGAGGACAGTCCTAGTCCCACCGACAGCAAACCGAGAATCCTTCTGATGGGATTAAGGAGGAGCGGAAAGTCCTCCATACAAAAGGTAGGAGGAAGAGATTTTATTTAGACAGTGTACGTTCTTCCCCCCTGCTGACTTCTTAGCCGAGCGTGTTAGAACCAGGTCAGAGCCGCCGCGGGCTGCCTAGCTGTCACTGGGCAAGGGCAAGATCACCACCTAGAGCCGTTACAACCAACCAATTTCTTAAGCAGCGGTGGATGTACGGACTTGGATGCCATACAGGCCTAAATACATCACATTCAGTCAGCTGGCTAAGAATAGCATATAGATGTTCTATGTTCATGTTGTGATAACTCACCCGGCATTGATGTGTCACGTGATGTCTTTATATCAAAACCTGAAATGCTTATTCATACATCCAGCATCCCCCACATCCTCTCAATCATACGATCAGAAATGGTTTAGCTCATTCTTGTCCATGAGTTTTCTTTTGTTTCTTTTACTATTTTTGCGCATCATACTGTATAAGCAAAGGCTATTAATTGGGTATAGTGTATGACATTTGAGTGCATTTCTCATGTATTACTCATCTTGGTTTAGGAAATTTAAAAATTATAGGTGCACTCAGAGTTTGTTTTGCTAATTAAAAAACGTACACGAAGTAATGAACAGCGCTTTTGAAAAATACTATTAAAATGATTAACAGTTACATGGAATGAAGACTTTAGACAATCTACTAGAACAAGCTGTTTTGTTTAGTTGTACATGAAGCGGGTCGCCCCTTCGTGGGTGCTTCCATGGTGACATGGTGACTTCCATGGCGACTGTTTCATGCAATTGATTGGGATAACTACTGATAATAACAATACAACAATCCTAATTCTAAAAGTACAAACAGTATAACAACAAACAATTTATACAAACAAGCAGTTCCTTTTGGTTTGATGAAACAAGTCACAACTACCTAGAACTTCCACACCACCAATTGAGGATAAATGCTGCATCATCAAGCACTGAACATGAACACATGACAGTCACAACTATCACAGCGTGAAAAACACACAAATGCCACGGGTAGAGAACTCATAAACAGGCATGGAGGAAAAAAAAAACAGATGTGAAGCAGCAGCGTCATGCATCCACGCCAGTAGGTGTCAGCAGTGAGCAAATTATACAATGACTTTCAGGGTATATGAAATCTGTAAAATTCTGATTCATAATGCCAGTACTTCATTTACGCAGTGTGTGAGCAGCGTATTTTTATGGTTACTTCGTGGCGAACACGAAGTGTTGTTTTTTTTAGTGCTTATTTGGCGACAGATGAAATAAGAATTTAAACTTATCACTACTTAAATATAAAACCCTTTAAAAAAATTTCATATAGCTGAATTATATCTTTTGTTTCAAATTCTTTACCTCAATTTTGCACGCTTGGTGTCAGTATAATGTCCAAAACTATTGGTACTAGTGATAAAGTGCAGACTAAAATACAATCAAACAAATGTGCAAACTTTGTGCTAAAAGAGATTGCCCGTGATTACCTTGGCTTTATGATTTAAGAGTTTGAATCTGAGGCCCCTGAGACATAAGCCTTGCCACCAATAAGCTCCTCATGAAGCATGTGACTAGGCTTTTTTAGTTTGATTTCACAACTGCTGGTTGATTTAATTACTTACCATTTGGAGGTGAGACAAGGCACTTTGAGAATACTTTTAATGTTTTAAATATCTTTTACTTATCAGGTGGTGTTTCATAAGATGTCCCCCAACGAGACCCTCTTTTTGGAGAGCACCAACAAGATCTATAAAGATGACATCTCCAGCAGTTCCTTTGTCAACTTCCAGATCTGGGACTTCCCTGGACAAGTGGATTTTTTTGATCCTACCTTTGACTACGAGATGATTTTCAGAGGAACTGGGGCCTTGATATTTGTCATCGATGCACAGGTGAAACAGGGAATTCAAAGCCTTGACTCTAATTACTGTACACACCCAAACAACATAGTGATGCATAAGAATGGCTCGAGATGGCTGGATTCTTTTGTGAAACATTGTATTTACAAATACTGACCAGCTATATCGTATATGTTGGTGGAATATTATGATTTTAGTTGTAACTTCTTTTATTTCTACTCTTTGTAAGGGTTGTGATTTAACTGCATTTGAAATGGGTTAATGGGTGTAAATAGTTAGATTATTAAAATTTTGCCATTGAGTCCAGACATTCTGGTTTCATTTAATTGAATGTTGTTTGTCATTGAGGCTTGGCTCATTGTATTGCATTGGCATAAGGTAAAAATAGGCACAAGGTTGGCTTTGTGTTTCTGCTGATACAGAGAAGTCAGTCAGTATCTTCTCTCAGCAATTCAGTGTTTCTTCTAGCTGAAAGGTATTTGAAAGGATATGGTTGATTAGATCACAGATTAGCAAACCCGATAACTAGTAGAAGCCTCAACTTCAACAGTGTTTGATATTGCACAAAAGATGTTGTGTCAAGAAGAGCTGTTAACGTTCTTGTCTTCTGCTTTTTAGAAGAGACTGATATATTTTTCTGCATTCTTTTATTTTGTAAATATGTAAAATGTCATTTTCAATTTGTTTGGTAGCCTCAAGTATAGCTTTTTCTCTAAACCTAGTCAGCTTCTACACTGTACATTGCCAACTCGTACCATTTTTTTGTTTTCTGTTTTTAAAGGATGACTACGTGGAGGCCCTTGGTCGACTCCACCTAACAGTATCACGGGCCTACAGAGTCAACCCAGAGATCAACTTTGAAGTGTTCATCCATAAAGTAGACGGCCTGTCTGATGACCATAAGATTGAGACCCAGAGAGATATACACCAGAGGGCTAATGATGACCTGGCAGATGCCAGCTTAGAGAAACTACATCTCAGGTAATCATTTGCATTTTATTTCTGGTGCTGTTTATTGATTAAAATACTCCTTGACCCATAAAATATGTGCAGAACAGCTAATTAATGTGTGATAATGTGGAAAGGGCGTTTCTAAAGTTTGTTTGATTTTGTTTCTTGTACATTGCTAAATCAGAGAGACTGTTAAGTCAGAGCCACTCTGGTGTTGACTTAATAATGGATTGATGTTGAAAAGTGGTTCTCCAAGGAAACGGTGGTGTTTCATGAGCTCTGTTAAATCTCAGTCATTATAGGCATTTGTAAAATTTTGTTATCAGCCACTTATGGCTGGATCCAATTACATGTTTTTTTTTTTTTTTTTTTTCTGCTGTCTTCACTAATGCTTTAGAATCTCCTGGCTCTCTTTACTGAAAGTGAAGATGAATACACAGCTCTCAACTCTCTGTATCTAGATAATGATGCGTTATCTGAAAATATTTGCATTTACATTTGTATTATTTGTCTGTAATCATTTTAAATATGGCATCTTCAGATGCTCCGATCACCTCAGTAAAAAATTTGGTTGCTTTTTAGGTTACTTATTATAGTTTTTGGGAACCAATAAGGCCATGTGGATTTTGGTATCTGTGAAGGAATTAGCTCTTACACAAATTCATACTAAAGCCATACTAGGAAAGCAAGAAACTTGTTTTCCTTCAGCTCTGTTTGGTACAGCAAGTCAAGCGTACAGTTCAAGGGGATTGAGTTGTCAGTGCTTCGTAAACAACTGGCAAGGGTGAATTGCAAGCATACTTCTGCTTGCAATTCACCCTTGCTTGTTCACAAAGCACTGACCCCTCAAGCCCCTTAAACTGTACATTTACCATTCACTTAGCAAATGAATGTGGTTATTAGACTTGCACTATTTCTCAGTTTTGTCATTATTATATTGCGTTTTAATAGTTGGTAGTAGTTGCCAATTATTACAAGTAATTGTGTTGCTTATTATATTTGCAAACAGAACTTTGCACATCAGACCTGTCTGATATGAGAGGATATTTTATGAAGTCAGAGGCTGCTGTCCAACACTGCAGAGCCTTTAAGCTACTTCTCTTCTGGCAGATTCTGCTGTCCTTTATTTCGGCAACACTTCTGTCCATTTGGCAACAGATCTGTCAGAAAACATTGCAATTTTTTGTCCTCCCAATATATAGTCACGTAACTGTTTTTACATAAATACCACACTAAGGCAGCCATTTTAACCAAGAAGTGGATTTAATTGTTCTCACACACACACATATGGATGCGAGATTGCAGTTGTCAGGAGTGAATGTTATGAGAAATGTTTCTTTATCTACCCTGCAATTTAGTTTGAATAGTTGTGCTGTTTAGACATTTGCAACTAGATCTAATCTGTTACGTTTACCAGTACCAATAATGCAAATTTAAGAAAAGCATTACACTGTATTTGGATCACTGTGTTAATTATTGGTAAAATGAGAATTAGGTGTATTAGCTGTATTAAATCTGTCGGATGTTTTGTATCTCATTCTGCTTTTTTTTTTTTTTTTTTTCTGTCCTCTGCAGTTTCTATTTGACCAGTATATATGATCACTCCATCTTCGAGGCCTTCAGTAAAGTTGTCCAGAAGCTCATCCCTCAGCTTCCCACACTGGAGAACCTTCTCAACATCTTCATATCTGTATGTGTCTCTACCTCAAGACCCCAATGTTTCTAGATGGTTGCACCTCAATGATTTTCCATTCCCTCTTTGGTCACTACGTTATTGTCATGATGAAGAATATATAGTGTTGTTGCAGGGGAAATATCTCTCCGTCTCTGATGCAGTCGTGCTCATGCATGTTTTATTATGCTCTCAATGCTGTAAGATCCCATTTCAAACCCTGCAGGGCATTATGCAATGTGTGAATGTGTGTTTCTCCGCTAATAGAATTCAGGGATTGAGAAGGCCTTCCTGTTTGACGTCGTCAGTAAGATTTACATCGCCACCGACAGTTCACCAGTGGACATGCAGTCCTACGAGCTCTGCTGCGACATGATTGATGTGGTCATCGACGTCTCCTGTATTTACGGGTCAGACTTTGTATATGATTTCTATTTGCATATAGGAGTATCCATCCATCTATCTATCCATCTATCTATCCATCTATCCATCTATCCATCTATCCATCTATCTATCTATCTATCTATCTATCCTACTGAAATTTCACTTACAAATGATGGAAAGCGTTTGAATTATCCATCAATGTTTTTACATTTCTGTAAATGATGGAAGTTGGATCTAGAACTGTGTAATCCAATGTTATTCCATTTTAATAATGCACATTAAAACTTCTGAAATAATTGTATGTAACATTTCACTGTATACATATACATTTCTACATACTGTTAAAATCTGGCCATGGTTGTAGCGTTCATTAAAAATGAATGGTGTACTTTTTCTCTTAAGAAGAGGAGCTAACATTTTCCTAACATTATTTTTAGCATGCTTTTTACGAGTTCTGTATTGTGAGTGTATGTTTTGATTGTGTAGATTAAAAGAGGATGGCAGTGGCAGTGCATATGATAAGGAGTCTATGGCCATCATTAAACTCAACAACACCACAGTGCTGTACCTGAAAGAGGTCACCAGGTTCCTCGCTCTGGTCTGCATCCTGAGAGAAGAGAGCTTTGAGCGTAAAGGTACACCACAGCTATTCTGTTATATTGGTGTCTTTTATTCTAGCTGCAGGTCTTCGGTTCTTTTTAATTCTTCTTTTTGTGCCACAGGATTGATAGACTACAATTTCCACTGTTTCCGGAAAGCCATTCATGAAGTGTTCGAAGTGGGTGTTTCCACCTCAAGGACAAGCAACCAGCCAACTGGCACCCCTCTCATGAAGACTGTTGCCTTAAACGGAACCCCCAGGAGCACTGTGTAGATAGATGGCGATAAAGACAATGATGAAAAGTGTGGAGATGATGGAAAAGGTAATAAGAGAGAGACTACAAGATGGGCTGCATTCTGAGTATGCTGACCATTACTGCTCCCAAAAGCTTTATAAGCAGAAGCAAAAGAGTTTGAAAGTCATTAAAATAAACTTGCTGCAGTGGGTGGGGCAGAAATGTAACATGGGTAAGCTTGCAAAGCTAAGATGGATGGAAGGGAAGAGGCACAAAAGAAGGTGGAACACTTTTTTTTTGTGACTAAAAGGCATTAACAAATTGTTCCTCAAGAGAAGACCGCAAACAAGTAACAAAGTGCAAGTCACTGAGGAAAAAACAAAAGCACCGCAAGAAACCTCTCACCCTGTTAGGCCAAACCGCCTGACAACTTGGATGAATGCTGTATGCTGCTGGTCACTTAACACAGTAGCCAAGTTTAAATACATACCTGGTTTACTCCTCCACACATGAATGTGGCAGACTTCTGTGAAAATTTGTGGTGCACAAAATTTATGAGTGTATACTTCTGAAGCCTTATGTAGAGTCGGCCTGTCTGATGCAAGCCCCTAGTGCACACATGCACACTCGGTCACCTAAACAACCCATGTATTCTGTATGAAAGGTTACTAAAGGGATTGCAAAGTGGTTTCGAATTTGTCTTGACTGTGTGTGTGTGTGTGTGTGTGTGCGCGCGTGTGCGTGTGTGCGCGCGTGTGTGTGTGTGTGTGCGCGTGTGTGCGCACATGTAAATGTATGTATTCAGTGGAGAGGGTGGGTGGGTGTTGCAAATGCACTGGTTCAGGGCCCAGATACATTACAAAGTCACACATGGGAGAGTGTTTGAGAAGACTGAAGACTGTGTCTGAAGACTGAGAAAAAGTTGTTCCGTTCCATTTGACCTCTGGGACACTGTGATTGCACTGACCTTAGAGGATGTCAGGGATCCTAACTAACAAACTGGTATGCTGTACGGTTGCCCTTCAGTTACGTTATGGCATCCTTGGCGTGTAGCTCATGCAATCCGAGGACATTGTAGGACGAACCTTAATTACTTACATTCCGGTTCTGAGGTGCCAATGCAGTTGTGCTCACATTTATAACTTACTAATCTTTGCTTTCACTCTTCCGATCACCAATCACCATGATGTTTTTGATTTGGAGAAAATCTGCTGTAAAATTAAGATATTAAGGACAGCTGAAGTGACAGGACATTTGAATCAGTTAAATCCATTCCAAGCATGTCCGTAGAGATGCTTCATATTGTCTTGCAATCAGCTCTGTCATTTATAATTTAATTTAATAGAAACTAAATGAAATATGAAGAACACAAACCAACTGATCTTCAAGCCTGCTTGTGATTTCTTGTTTCTAAGACTACATATAGGACACAAATTATCCCTGTCTTGCGTTTTGCCAAAGGTGTTATATACAAGAAATAAAACATGTACACACACCGGAAACAGTATTCATGTTCTGTCTTTGACTTGGCCACACACTCAGGATGGAGATAGCCTAATATTTGTCCTGTAATTATTAAAGGTTTTTAACTGTTTATGCTTAATTTGGACCGGTTACTAAGAAGCTTAAGACAGTTGCTCAAGGGAAAAAAATACACAAATGTACTTAAAGGAACAGTTCATCTAAAAATGAAAGCTTTCTTGTTGCTCAAAGCAACTTGGACATGCCAAGATTATGGTTTTGATCCTTAGGAAATTCACAAACTGCTAAAATGTATGTCTTGAATGAAATGTGTCAGCTAAATGCAGAAATGTAATTGCATTTACCCACGATGTCGTTCCTAAAATGTAATGGACACTTTTTCAAATACAGCCTGAGATTGAGCTCCATTGAACTAATTGAGCTCTATAATGTCGACAAACACTATAAAAGTATCATAATAGTAGTCCATATGTGACTATTGTAAATCATTCAATTGTGAATCAATCAAAGTCGTATGAAATCTTTGAGCGCCGAACAGACTTAAATTTATGTCCCTTAATATTCACAGAAAATCTTCCGCCAAACCTCTTGTTGGCGGGTTTATTAAGTGACGATGTCCGATCCCTCGACTAATGAACAGGTCGTTCTTTTAAGCGAATCGGGCTTGCTGTTCAAAATACATTTATTTTATATGTCTATGGTTCACACAACTGATCTGTCAGGATGATTCATCCACAAATCGATCCGGTTCTCATGACTTCTGATCCAGTCACAGCCTGAGCCAACCGAAGTGGAAGATTGTCAGTCAGAAAATAACATCTTAAATATCCGAAGTTTTTGACACAAAGCTGTAATAACACACAATTGAAATCTATTTTTTCTAATATTTGTAGCCTGTACTATTTTTTTTTTCCAGGTCTGGGGCAACATGAGGGTGAGTAAATGCTGACATAGTTCATTTTAAACTAACCAGACAATGCCCACGATTAAGACACTCGATCAGTTATATTGACTGATTATGAATTATGACATTTAGTTTTAAATGAATTATTTTGAACGCCTCGTTTCATTCTAAACGGATATATATATATATATATATATATATATAATTTTTTTTAAATTTTTTTTAATTATTATTATTATTATTATTATTTATTTATTTATTTATTTTTGAACATTCACATTTGAACATATTGACAGTTGGGGGCGCCAGAGCACTGTAATTAAACGTATTAAACTGTCCCAACAAAAACATGAGCTGGATAGGAAATGTCATACTACCATACCAGTACTTTACCATATTTATATGCCAGTAATAGTAGTAACTTAGGGGTGAGCGGGGCTAGTTGTAACACACATGGTTTAAAACTTTCCACACATGCCAGCTTGACGAAACTTAGTGTATTTACTAGTTGTCTTATCAACACTATATCGAAAAAAAATGTCGCCAAAATGCAAAAATCTTTGGAAGATATCTGAACATTTAAGCATAGCAAAAGTAGCCTTTTTATTTTTTTATTTTTACTTAAGTTTATTTTTCATCTGTTGTTTGTGTTTATTTAAAACTACACAAATCTGATATTATTTTAATCTTATAATGTTATTTAGCCGTTTAGATAGTTCTTTAATGCCAGTTGTGCAGGTGGGGCATGCTGTAACACTGCGTTACAATGTGCCCCTACTAGAACTATGCTATTATATTCTATACTTTTATGAATTCTATTGAGAAACCATGAGAAAAAGGTGAATAAATACTGAGAGTCAATGTTCAGAAATGATTAATTATTATTATGTTTTGAACTATGCTGTATAGCTGTGTTTTGTGGTGTGTTTGTTGTCAAACTCAAAAATTAGTTTATTTTTAATTATTAAAAAATGACATTATTTTATATGAAAAAGTTAATAATTGTATTTTATTGACAAAATATTTTAGTTTGTCTGGTATATTTTTTGATTGTATCAGATAACATTTTAAGCTGTCATATGGTCATGTTACAATGTACCCCTAACATGTTACGATGTACCCCACCTATGGGGCATGTTGTCACATTTAATTTCCATTCTTTTGGGGTAAATCAAGAAAAAAGTATACACTGTATTAATGAAACAAAACCACATAATTGTACTAGACGTGTGAAATTAATGTGGTGAAAAAGAAATACTCTGAACCCTAAGTGGATTTACACAAACTGAGAAAGTCAAAAAGTGTTAGGTTGTGCCCCGCTCTCCCCTATGCTACATACTATTCCGGTGCTGAGGTAACGTTACGTCCCAGGCATTTGAATAGCCTACCTCAAGTTAAATATCCTTTATATTTTGTTTCCTTTATTTTAGATCCTTATGAAAAAGTACAAAAAAGCATAATTAAACAATATAGACCAACACTGTAAACTGCAGTATGATAATGATTTAGCTTAATTCAGTTCTATGAAAAGCCTAACACTGGCTAAGGCACCAGTACTTGAGCAGTCTTGTTAAATACGAGCTTGAATAACGCAGTAACATCACAAGAAGCCAATAAAAGCAGATACGCCTCGCAGCTACTGTCACGACTCATTATGATTGAGACCCCCACATCAACGCAATTTACTGCCAATAAAACACTGACAGCATTTCTGTCCACTTCATTAAGCTTCTAATTTCTTGTAAAAATGTTGCATTAATCTCTTAAATGGCTACTGGCGCACTTTAGAATTTTTGGCCAAAACAAGCAGCCATGCAACTTGTGAGTGGACAATTAAACAATTCTTATCGATTAAGAGTCAGGCTTAGATTATTATTATTAATAATAATAATAATAATAAAATGGAAAACTATCCACCATATTCTTTTATTGGCCACAGCAAAGTAGAAACAAGCATTTAGAGCTAGGCATGACTTTTTTTACAATGTTACACACAATTTTTAATTTACAATGTTAACCACAAGGCCTAATTACTTCACAGTTTACAGTTTTATTAAAGCAGTATCACACTTGCAATTATTCTGAAGTAGGCTACTGAATATAAGCATAATATAATTATGTTTAAGTTGTTATCTACTTAATGATCCAGACATTAAGATTAGCCTATAAGCTAGTGAGTTGAACTCAAGAATCATTTAGACCCATTTTGTGAACTGGACCAAATTCACTCAAAATATCTGACTAAAAAGAACGATTTGTCCATGTTTCAGTCAGACAATGTTGCTTCTCTTACTGTATGCTATGCTATTTAATTGTTTTTAGTTATATTATTGTAGTGTATTTAACTATTGTACAGTAGCCAGTTATTATTAGGCTACTGTAAAACCATAATACATTAATATGTGATGTCCAATAAACATAAGAGGCTTTCAGAATTAATCATTTATTCTAATGTTGTATTGTACCAAGTTATCACAGTTGTTGCGTAACAACTGCAGTAGGATGAAAACTATGGTTACCATGGTACATTTTTTATACAGTTATTTATTCAAAGAAGGCCAAATGAAGTGTATTTCTAAATATCTTTATAAAAAACACTAATAATCAGCAAAGATGTTAAGTGTTAAATGTAAGCAATACATATTTTATTTTCAAATTTACTGTCATCTTAAAGCATTTAACATGGCACAATAATGTTTTGATTCTAATAGGCTATTTAGTCAAAGGGATTTTCTGAGTGTTTGAAGCACATCTCTTGAAAATGCTGTTTTGAATCCACTAGATGTCGCCAATGCATATGAATTAGACCTGAACTTTCTCTCTCTTTCTCTATGCCTAGTTATTGTTTGTCTTGTCTCTCTCTCACCCTTTCAGTGGCGACCAACATGCTAATGAAATGTTAACATCACGCACTTGTACAATGAGGGAGAAACCAGCATGATGTACAACTGTAATTTGGCTGAATAGCAGCGGCTGAAATTGCTTTGCTTTATCAAAACTGACGCGGCCGCACACCCCCCTCCGCTCTCAGACATTAATGACCAAACTAATAATTGGGAACGCTTACCGCTCTACACCTCTGCCCAACCGCAATGTTGATGTGATAGTGTTACAGTCTGAACACCAAAGCGTCTCAAACTTTTCTGATGGCTAGTTATGCTAAGTTTAGAAAGTGCCACACTGGAGTGGAGAATGATAGACATTTGTCAGCTGCGCATTGACTCTTATCTTGTGTCATCGTAGGTGTGCATTTGAAGCAGATAAAACAACGCTCGGTTCTTCCTTAAATAAAGTGACGTGACTTGAGGAAACCGCACCGGTTGCCATTTCGCCAGGTGCTGGTTATTTTTTACATCAAGACAACGCTGTCTGGCAGCTCTGCAATCTGAGCGAGATGTCCTGTGAGGAGAGATCTGTCTTACAGGAGCAGCGCTCTGATTGTGAATTAGGGACCTGATCCGCTGTCCTGTCCTACTCTGGTATGGATCAGAGGAAAACAGTAGTCATACCTCAGCACTGTCAGGGCCCTCTTTTATTAGAGCGCTGCTTTGCCAACAAAATCCAACACCAGACAGCCTCTAGTCATGACAGTAGGAACGGGGGGAGGGAAAAAAGGGGAAGTAAGGAGCAAGACAGGAGCGCCGGTCGGATTCTGTATTTTTTTTTTGTGTTGGGCCATCAGAGCGTGTCGAGCCGGGGCAGTCAGCCAGCAGCCGGCTAATGGGCAGCGCTGGGTTGACTGTGACTAAAGGAACAGCGACAGATGCCATTATCTCAGCCTCGTGCAAATACAATGTCCTGGACAGCTCAGCCCAGTGCCAAAGTTGCGTGTGCGCGCTTGTTTAAACTTAATGGAACACGATGGATCGGGTAATCGCCGACTGTAGGATGGCCCGTTCTTCTTCTCGCCTGTCCTAGGCTGTGTAGACGAGACACGTCGCTCAACTCGCCCGTTCCTCATTGACTATTCACAGACATCATGAAAAACATATTGCCGGCCTTCCGCCCTCATCAGGCTCGGGTTTAAAACATGTTCTTCTCGCATCGCCAGGGATGTTCTGGTGGTGGGGTGGAGAGGGTGCGACCCAGGCTGCGAGGGAAGAGTCATTAGGCAACATTTTTGAGGGTATAACAAATGTGATCCGTTCTCGCTTTGGTGCAGTGATGTGGGACAGCTATATGTCTGTTGACAGTGGATTGGCACCCATCAAACCATTTGCTGGAGTCTCCAGTCAGACGTGAAGCTGCCGAGACTAACCAGAGAGGGGGAGAACGGGCATATGCATTTGAATGCGGTTCCTTTTGCCCTTTTTCTTCCTCTACTTCCTCTTCCTCCATAGGCAGTGGCAGATGAAGTGACCAGGCTGTTTTTCCCCAAGTCTGCCTGCCACTCCAAACGACTGCCTCTGTCTTCCTTCTTTCCCCCATCTCTTTTGTTGTCTTGTAGGTTTATCCTGACACTGCCGGACTAATCAAAGACTCTTGAAATGTCTCGTCCTCAAGTCCCTCATCCAAAAGTCCCATTTCTCTCTCCTGTCCTCTTTTCAGTGTCTCGCCGGCTCAGTACTCCTGCACTAGTGAGCTGGCAGTCCATATCAACACACTACCGATGATGGTGACAGATCATGGACATATAAACCGACAAGATGATCACTAAGATCTCACATTCTTATACATCTTATACAGCTACAATGACAGGTGGTCCAACTCCTACACATTCTCTCACAACTGTTGAGACCAACGGGTCATGGTTTGGCTGGTTTGCACGGTTCCTTGGCTGTTGCTGGTTGATGTCGTCAACAAGTGTATTTCTCCACTGACAGCCATTAAAAAGTAGCTTTTTTGTCAAACAACATGTTGTATATTGTTAATAATTCATTATATCATACCACAGTGTTGTTAAATGCTTGATTCTGATTGGTTACTGAACGTTCTAAAGTATGCAATTATTTTCCAGTAAACGCACAGCTAAAGTAGTTCCAGACAAGTCTTTCCATATCACTTTCGTCAAATGATTTGACTCTAGTCCATTGAATTATTGAAAAATAATGCACACCTGCTTCGCATCATGGCCACATTACCACCTCAGGTGTGCATTATTTTCCAATAATTTAACACCCTGTTGTCAATTATTGTAGATGTTTTTTAGGTGCCCATCTAAGGTGCCCTATCTACTCCAAAAATGAGAAACCAAAAAAGGATTCTCTATTAAATATATACTACCATTCAAATGTTTTGGGACAGTATGAATTTAAAACAATAAATTAATATTTTTATTCAGCAAGGATGCATTAAATTGATCAAAAGTGATAGTAAAGACAATTAGAATGTTACAAAAGAATCCTGGGGAAAAAAAGTATCATTGTTTGCAGAAAAATATTAGGCAGCAAAACTGTTTTCAACGTTGATAATAACAAATGTTTCTTGAGCACCAAATCAGCATATTAAGCTGTTTCCACCGCTGGAACTTTCCCCGGGAACTAGGGATTTTGGGGTGGTACTCAGTGTGTTCCGACCGCAGGGACCAGGGTCTAAATGAAGTTCCGGGTAAAGAGTTCCCCCTCAGAAAGTCCCTGTTTGCGAGGTAGTACTTTTTCAAAGTTCAGGAACTTTCGGGGGTAGGACTTGGGCGCTGAACATGCTGATTGGTTGACTCCATGCAGCATTTTATTTCAACCACCATTTTTAAAAGTCTGTTGCGGTACGTGCAGTAAGAGTTGTTTGCTATTCAAATAAAAAATGGAGTTTAAAAAATACGACTGATGGACCGACGACGAGGTTCAGGCTTTATTAAGCTTATATGCGGAGGACAAAATCCAGCAGGAACTGGAAACGGTACACGGTACTTTAGAACGCAATGGAAATGCAGACAGCAACAGGTCTGGGGGAAAAAAAGTTCCTGGGACAAATTGTTCTGGGTAATTTCAGTGGAAACGCAGCTTTAGAATGATTTCTGATAGATCATGTGACATTGAAGACAGGCTGATGTACTACATATTTGACAAACTGCTTTTCGCATATGGTGTAGTAGGGAAATAGGCATATTCATGTGTGGTGAATGGACTTATTTTTTTCCTCTCTGCTACCTTTTACATCACAGCTCAGGATAGTTGCTAGTGAAGCCTAGTAACTGCTATTGAGATGAAAGGAAATTCAGGCTTAAGGTGTAGATTGGTGGAGAATGCGGGTCGCATTTTACTGCAGTTGAAGAGTTGAGGGCAGCACACCACTGTGGTAATAAATCCCACAGAAACCACATCTCAGACTGTAACACCTCTCAGACGGTCAGGAACAGCACGGTCACTGCCGGAGCGCTCAGCTGATTCCCTGAGAAATGTGGCCTACTCAAGCAGCTTTAAATGGCACACAGGACACAGGATGCTTCTGCTCTCAGCCCCTTCCCAGTGCTCTTTTTTACTGGCCTGTGCTGTGCTAGTTTATGTATTGTGTATGTCTCGTCATATCCTTAAATAGAGAAAATAGAGAAAAGTTGCTTCAGCTACTTTGACGCGTATGGCAGTAGTAAAGGTTAATTGTCACAACGTGCGAGAAAGGTTTACATGGAGCACGCTAAATCTCGAACCTCGAACCAGGGAATCACCTGTTTTTAAAAAAATGGCGAACAGTGGAGCTTCTGCTTGCAAAAAGAGACCGTGACAGAGCTCACAATAAAACCAGAATCAAGATTGGCTTTCCTTTTTGGAGATGCTGAGAGCTGAGGGATTTGATAAATTGTAAAAGTAAGACGCCAACAGAGATGGCGTTTTTATTACTCAACAGGCGAGTAAGGTATTTTATTGAACTAATAAATTGCCAAATGTAGCTCTCTAACAGAGTTCATTGTAAAGCATTATCTATTGTGAAGGGTCATTTCTTTTTGTTGTAGCGCTGTGCCAGAATTTATTTTCAAGGAAGTACCGTGTCTATTAATGGGTATAGCTACAGTAATGTCTTCAGCTAGTCAGCTTGAGATCCTTTCCATCTAAACTGGTTATATATCTTAAGTCTATAGTGAATGTTTTATGAGCAGTAGGATAACCATATTCATCCGCTAGAGGGCCAAAAGTTACATAAGCAACGTCCCAATTCAGAGCCTGCATCCTTCAAAGGCAACGAAGGTCGGACCAAGCGTTGTTAAATGGACGGTCTAGCCTACAGAGGATTGTTCTTGTCGCCTAGCAACTGTGACAGCTGCCGTTGATGAGTGGCAGTAACGTTTGGCTTTTTTAAAAGTTATATTAAACTGAAAACAAAACAGGGTTCACAAACTATCTAAATATGTTCACCATGGTCCATTTCTGTATATAATAAAGAGTATAAACTATATATAGGCTAATCACATCTTAGTAAGATATTAGTCAACGTTTGAACTGCTTTAAATGTTTGTTTTTTTATATTTTTATGTTTGTATCATTAGATATTTGTGTTGAAAACCAATACTTTTTTTATTTAGCCTTTATTTAACCAGGAGAGAACCGCACTGAGATTAAAAATCTCTTTTACAGGAGTGTCCTGGCCAAGATAGGCGGCCCAGAAATACAAATACACATATAACAAACAACAACATACAATAAAATATTAATAAAAGTACAGCCTTAGAAGCATTTGCAAATCACTAAATCTTTCTGTAGTGCACATACAATTACTAAAAGACACCAAATGATTTAGCCGCAATTTCATTTGAAGAGAGTTCCCGTCCAAAGGGGCAGTATATTTAAAGGCAGTTTTACCTAATTTAGTTCTAGCAGGAGGTACATAGAGATTATAATAAGATTGTGACATACTTTTATAAGTGTAATGCGGCAATTTCTCTCAAAAAAATCCTGTCTTCACTGGCGCGCAATGAATTCTGGGGTAGGCAAGGCCACGAAGGATCCATCTGTTGTATCCTTCATTGCATCAGAAATGAAGGATGCATTTAGCCTTTGAATTGGGACAGCCTTCGTCGCCCCTTTGTGACGCAATCAACCTTTGAATGCAGCCTTCGAAGGATGCAGCCTCTGAATTGGGATGCAGCTATTGTGTACCTTTAAGTATTCTTGAGAGCTGTGAATAAAAATGAGTATTAAAGGAATAGTCCAGTCTCAATACAAGTTAAGCTCAGATGGCAGCATGTGTGACATACACTGTAAAAAAATTCCGTAAAAATACAGTACAATGTACCGTAATAATCTGAAGGAATTTTCCGTATTTGTGTTTTACAGGTCTTTACCCGTATTTTAAATTACGCATTGCATTGTGGGAACAAGAACTGGTCGGCGCGAAAAAAGCGAGACGCAAGCGCCATTACACACGCAGATGGTCTCGGCCAAAGTTTCTTTTTAAAGTCGGATTTCGGATTTGTGGAAGCAGTTCTAACACATCTGTGGTAAAAAGTGAGAATTATATTTTGTTAAATGTCAAATACGCTGTTTACGTAACGTTATTTAGTTGTCATCTGACTTGTTTGGCAAATGAACGCGTGAACCGTCGCGTTTATCATTATATGCATATCATCACACATTGAAAGATTTAGTTCATACTCGTGGATGTTCCCTGATTGTATACGTGTTATAGTGTCTTCACTTGTAAATGTTTATTAACTTTTATTTGTCGGTGATGCGGTTAATTTCGTGCTGAGCATATCGTTTCAAGCATCCAGGTGCAGTAACGTTAACCAGTTGTGGCAAAGTGCCGTAACATTAGGCCTATATTGTGTTTAGAGCATTTTAATGCCTTCGTACAAAAGCTACCAGAGGAACCGCCAAGAAAAGGAAAGGCCATTTTCAGAATTGTTTGATTTGAAAGGGTTGGAGATACAACGTGAAGTGAAGATACTGTACGTGAAGATCCAGTACAACGGATTTCTAGCATTGCGAAAGGAAAACACCATCACCTTTTCTGTCAGATGAGGTATGTTTAGACTTTTTATTGTCTTGTTTTAAACACACAGGCATGTATACTTCTGCCTGTATTCATTCTTTACCAGATCCCACATTAGTTTAATTCATAGTGTTTCTGTTGTTTTCTTTTCTGTTGACAGGACTTAACTGCAGCTGTACTGTGCTTCCCCTGCATTCTCATTATGGGTTTGCATTTTGTTTTATTAATCATTATGAGTGTTAAATGTCGACATGTTGATAGAAAAAGATGGTTGCTGAATACCCCTTCAAAGATTTTTATACTTAATGTTATATGGACAGTAGAAAAACAAATTGTGTAGGGAAGATTTAAACACCTATGTTTGGAGTGGTTTTCTGAAGTGATCATGTAATGTTTTTCATTTTGTAATATCTTATTTGTTTAAGGTGAGGGCATTCAAGATTGCTGTCATTAAAGAAGTTATTAGTGACCACATCTCCTCCCCCATTGTGGCAGTGAGCTGCAAAATACCAGAAGAAGATGGCACTTATCCTGGAGTTCATACAAAGGTAAGCAACACATTTTTTATGAAATTGTGTATAGATCATTTTGATGTGTTGCTGTTTATTTAGTTGAAAATAGTGAAACCACATAAGATGTAGTTGAAGTGACAAGCTAACATGTCATGCAAATGGAGTCCATTGGAAACACAAAGTTATATACAATGTTTGATTCGGAAAGTATTGGGGATCAATTGATAATTTAATGAACTTAAAATACTGTATAATTGATATGGTTTTCCACCTCAGCTTGGTCTGCATTTTACGCTGTAGTTCAGTTTCATTCATTTAATTTCTTGTGTAACTAAAAACAATATATGTTTCTTTAAACAACTTTGCTGTGCAGAAATCCTGAATGAGGGTCGACAAGGCTGTGATGAAGGAAACCAAATGGCTACACATTCCTCCAAGACTGCTGAAGTTCCTGTATGAACAACTTTGAAAATCCATGTAAAATTTTAGCTTTTGTCAAATCGCATAATGGAACTTTAAAGGGATAGTTCACCCAAAAATGAAAATTATCCCATAATTTACTCACCCTCAAGCCATCCTAGGTGTATATGACATTCTTCTTTCAGACGAATACAATCAGAGTTAAATTAAAAATGTCCTGGCTCTTCCACGCATTATAATGGCAGTGAATGGCAACCCAAAATTTGAAGACCAAAAAAGTGCATCCATCCATTATAAAAGTAATCCACACGGCCAAATAACCGCAGCAAACGCGTTCTGCGCCTGTGTGTAAGGAGACAGCTGTCTATTGCTTCATAGATATTCGTCTATATTCGTCATTCAGAAAGGAAAGCCATCATTCAGAAAGACTGCAGATACACAAACCATAAACAAAGTAGCGCCTGCTTACTGTTTTGAATAACAATCATGCTAATCACTTTCTTTATTCCACTTTGCTCATGTTAATATTAAAATATTCACACTCAGGTAAGATGATGTAAAATTAGAACAGCCTTCTGTCTGTACTGTCTTGACTTCTTTGCTCACTGGAACATTTCGCTCTACTATTGACTATATGTCTTTAGCAATTGTTAATGACACAAGCAGCAACCCTGTCTTTGCATTCTGTTTGTTTGCTGCTTTCTTTTTGTATTGTATTGCATTTGAAAATGAAATAAAATGAAAAAAATATATACTTTACCCATTGAATACATTTAAGAATGTTTATGTAATATAAAAATAAACCATTTTCAATGAGTATGTATTGTTCTTGATTTATTTGCTACCAAGTATATGCTATAATTTTATAGAAATTTCTGCATACGGAATGTCTGTGAATCTACTGTACTGTAAATCTACAGAAATTTCTGTTTTAGAGTTGAAGGAAATGTCCATAACTATAACGGAAAATGTACTGGTAATTTTCTGCCAGTACATTATCTGTTTTTTTACAGAATTTTTTTTTACAGTGTAGTGTTGATTGCAACAAAAATTTTTTTTTGTCTCATCCCTCGTTTTCTTTTAAAATAGCAAAAATCAAAAAATACTGTGAGGCACTTTAAATGCAAGTAAATTAGCATTTCCGTTTTTTGAGGATTTAAAAGCCAAAATGTTGTTTATTCTTTTATGAAAAAAAACACTTTCATTACTTCTGTTAGCATTATATGACAATTGTATTATTTGAGGTGTTCAATTATCATTTTACACTAATTTCAGGGTTAATTGGTATTTTCATGGAGAAGGAGTTGGATATACATTAACACAAAAAAGAAGCATTTTCACAGTAAAATCATGTAAACATATTGTTTATGTCTTGTGGCTATACTATTGAAACAATGAGTATTTTAACAAATTATGGATTGGCCTCATTTACTTGCATTTGTAAGTGCTTCTCTGTAACATTGTTTTTTTTTTAATGAAAAGGAAAGACGAGTGGAAATCAAATGGGCTTATAAATTTAAAAATGTAAAAACAAAAGTAGATTGCTGTCGGCGCCAATAGCCTCGTGGCTAGCGTGCCGACCAAGCGGCAACCTTCCATTCTCTCTCTTGAATCCAACACGGAAGTGACTTAAAGTGCAATTCATCGACTGGCCGCTAGACACAGGTTCCAAAAGGGAGTCAATCCCATAGGCCCCCCCCCCCCCCCCCCATCCCATGTTAAAATACCTAACTTTACAGCAGAAAAAAGATGTTTACAGCCTGGTACAAAAAGTGGTTTTGGTCTATACAGCTAATTTTGCCCTTCATGACAACTGTGAGGGGGGTAAAAATTTTTTATAACTCATCCGTTTAAATTATATTAAGCCTTAAAGTTCTGCATAATTAAGGGCGTGGCCACTTGAGTGGCAGGTGGATTGCCGCTGCTGTCACTACTAGCCGCGTCCTGCCTCTTTGCCCATTTTTTGTTATCCGGGAGTGACGCATGGTGACGCGCTGCCAAGATCCGCCCACTTTTGGGCTTCAAAAATGCTCTTCAGAAACCTACTGGTGACGTCACGGACACTACGTCCATATTTTTTTACAGTATGGTGCCGACTCCGGCGACCCGAGTTCGGTTCCCAGCTCGAGGTCCTTTGCCGATTCCGTTCCCTTCTCTCTCCACCCCACGCTTTCCTGTCAAATCTCTACTGTCCTATCCAATAAAGGCATAAAAGGGCTAAAAACATAACTTAAAAAAAAAGTAGACTGCTGAAAGGCCTGGAATTGAACCTGCATCCCCAACATGAGCACCACAGCTCAACATGTCAGGATCCTGTGTCTTAACCGTGGCAAATGACAGAAACATTGGTGTTACTGTACCACATGTGCCACTCTCGCTCCAGTGAGTCCATCAGCAGATTTTATCATCCCAAAGATTATAATTGAGCCAGTTGTGCAAGTGCATGTCAGATCTCCAGCAAACATACCGGTTTCATTGATGCTCTTTTTGCAGGATTTAAAAGTGATGACTCCCTCGTTTTTTGTGCGAGATGGTGTTTGCTGCAACTGTCAGGCTTAAGACCTTCGCAGGATGACGAATAGAGAGTGTGAACGACTGTGGAGCAAGAGAAGTGACAGTTGGAGACCTGCTGCTGTGGGCACAGTGTGCGTTTGAGAGTGCTTACATAGCAGTGAAGCTGCAACCTAAGCAAGAGCAAAGGACGGAGAGAATTACAGCAAAGACTGACTGCACAAATGAAATATACATCATGGAAAACAAGCGATGAAAACATGCTGTGAGGATAAAAGTATGTATAGGGCGTCTGTCGGAGAGACAGTATAAGTCCAAAGCTGGAGTTCATGGGATGTAGCAGGCCGCACCAAGAGAGATATTTTGGCACAAACTGTGAATGCACTTCCTGCTAGACGGCATTATAGTTACATCACTTGCTTAAAGAACTTTTTGTGCCATTTTTTTCTCTCTAAATCAAGTGTCGTGCCGCTCGTTTGTTTTTCGAGCTTTGGATCTAAACCAGTAGATTCCCTCGCAGCAATTCTCATTCACCATTGTCCAAGAAACATAAACTGAAAAATATAAAACACAAAAGAGTTATTATTCTCTTTGGGTGAAGGTGATGTCTCAAGGATGCTGAATAAACTTGCTGGTTTATTGTGTTTTCTTTTTTTTTCTTCTTTTATTTCTATGATTAAAAAAACTTCTTGGATTAACCTTTGATGTCAAGCAAAGTTGTGACCTTGTCTTTCAAAGTTTCCTGGTTTTGGAGCCTTTCCGCTGTTTTCTCTTGTCAAGGGCAATCACAGCATTGTGCCAACACCTGTGGTGATGGGGTGGTTTTACTGTGTGAAAACATTTTGTACTAAGAGCAAATCAGACAGGACAAGCACCCCTGGCTATTAGCTTTTAATCCTATGGCCTCGTTTCTCTCTCTCGCGCTTTCTCTCTCTCTCTCTCTCTCTCTCTCTCTCTCTCTCTCTCTCTCTCTCTCTATTTTGTCTTTGTATCTCTTATGTTCTTTAGAGTTATGCTGTACTATTTCTGAAATAAATTGATATTCAATTTTTCTTTAGCTCTGTGATATTCAGTGTTTTGTGCTATAAAGTTAAAAAGTGTTTCCCCTCAGGTAAAGAACATCACTGGGATGTGGAAGTTATATTTTGAAACCATATTCTGGTTTCATTCTACTGCTGTAGAGCCGTAACTATTCATTTATTATTCCCACTGTTGGGTGTAATGTGTTACAAGTAACAACTGTTATGTAATCAAGTGGCTTTTTGGAAGTAACATGGTGTTTTAAAATCACACTATCATTCCTCAGTCAGATGTAACACATATTAATTTTCTATACATACTTAAAAGAGTACTATTGTGAAAAATGATTACAATTTAAAGGACTTTTTTAAATGCAATTCTAAGGCCTGTTTTCTATTTGAATATATTTAAAAATGTAATTTATTCCTGTGATGGCAAAGCTGAATTTTCAGCATCATTACTCCAGTCTTCAGTGTCACACGATCCTTCAGAAATCATTCTAATATGCTGATTTGGTGCTCAAGAAACATGCTGCTTATTTATTTTTGAGGAAACCGTAATACATTTTGTTTTAGGATTTTTTTTTGATGAATAGAAAGAACAGCATGCATTTGAAATCAAAATCCTTTGTGATAAAATATATTTACTATCACTTTTGATCACTTTAATTCTTTTTTTAAAAAAATGTACTGACTCCAAAGTTAACAACACACACAGGTGCTATATAGCACCACTGCCATACAAAGAATTCATTAAGCCCCTATAGTTCTTTAAAGGTTCTCTAACTCTCTCTTAGTGTAGTTGGGGAAAGGATTAAAAAAACAACATTAAAATACAGTGTTGAGAACGTCTCGGTTACATATGTAACCCTCGTTCCCTGAAGGAAGGGAACAGAGACATTACGTCAGTTACTGACGAAATGGGGGTTTCGCTTAGAAGCCAATCGCCTTTGAGCTCTACAAAATGAGCCAATGGCATGAAGATGCCATTGGTCTGCGGAATTTGCATAACGCAACCCCGCCCCACCACGTGGGTATAAAGGGCGTTGCGTGGCAATCTCGCATTATGTTACCTGCTGAAGAGCCAAGGCATGAGCGTCCGGCCGTTCCAGCGGTACAGCGGAAGTGGCATGGGGACGTAACGTCTCCGTTCCCTTCCTTCAGGGAACGAGGGTTACATACGTAACCGAGACGTTCCCTTTCAGTCAGTACACTACGAGTTACGTCAGTTACTGATAAAAATGGGGGTCCCAATACAATCTCGCCACGACGGCTGTCTTCCAGCGTCCTGCGCTGACCAGAGCTCCCTGCCGTGAGTCTTAGCACGAACGAGGGGCTAGGCTCAACGCTGATACCAAGGAACACTGGGAAGCATATCCCACGTGGAGAAATGCAACATAATGCCTGCCCGAAGGGAGGACTTTAAGAATACACGTATGACCCCCGTAGGGACTGCATATGGAGCACTCTGGGGTATCCAGCTGCAGGTGGAAAAATTTTTCAACCCCAGGTGTGGCAAGGGTGTCTTGCCAAGGGAAGACACGTGCTCAGAGAGACTTACCGTGGAAACACACATGTGGGGGTTGCCCAATGGGGGAACCATGCACACGGAGGCACCTAACCGAACACGAGAGCTGACCAAGCGGGCATGCACTCTGGTGTCGACATCAGCAGTGCTGGAGGAGCTCGGGGCTTACTGGGAAGCTCACCTGAGAGAAAATGCGCACGCATCCAGTCCGTGGAGTGGAATGGCGCAGCAAGCGAAGACACCTGAGCCTGTCCAGTTACTGGCCACTTGGGGCGAGTACACGAGCGGACACAGGCTCCACTCGGAGATTATAAAATCTTGCGAATGTGTTGGGTGTCGCCCAGCCTGCAGCTCTACAAATGTCTGTCAGTGAGGCGCCACGCGCTAAAGCCCAAGAGGAAGCAACACTCCTAGTGGAGTGTGCTCTAACCCCAAGGGGGCATGGCATGCCCTGAACCTGATATGCCAGGACAATGGCGTCCACTATCCAGTGAGACAACCTCTGCTTGGAGAGAGCCTTCCCTTTCTGCTGCCCTCCGTAACAGACAAAGAGCTGGTCTGAGGTCCTGAAACACTGCGTCCGGTCTACGTAAGCGCGAAGGGCGCGTACTGGACAGAGCAGTGCCAAGGCTGGGTCTGCCCACAGGCAGCGCTTGCAGGTTCACCACCTGATCCCTGAAGGGAGTGGTGGGAACCTTGGGCATGTATCCAGGCCGGGGTCTCAGGATCACGTGAGAATTGGTCGGCCCGAATTCCAGGCACGCTTCGTCAACTGAAAATGCCTGCAGGTCCCCTACCCTCTTGATGGAAGCCAGAGCAATCAAGAGCGCCACTTTCATTGAAAGGAACTTCAGCTCCACAGACTGCAGGGGCTCAAAGGGAGCTTTCTGCAGGGCAGATAAAACCACTGCAAGATCCCAAGAGGGTATTTGAGGAGGACGAGGAGGATTTAATCTCCTCGCTCCTCTAAGGAACCTGCTGACCAGGTCGTGCTGACCTACCGTTTTTGAATCCACCAGGTCATGATGAGCCGAAATAGTGGCCACATAGACCTTCAGGGTGGAGGGAGACAGCCTTCGCTCCAACCCTTCCTGGAGGAAGGAAAGCACGGACCCGATTGAGCATTTCGTGGGGTCTTCTCGGCGAGAAGAGCACCAGGTGACGAAGAGGTTCCACTTCAACGCATAGGCCTGTCTCGTGGACAAGGCCCTAGCGGAAGTGATGGTAGCTGCCACCTGAGGTGGCAGGGTACTCAAACCTACCGCGTCCCATCCAGGTCCCACACGTGTAGGTTCCAAAGGTCGCGACGTGGGTGCCATACGGTGCCCCGTCTCTGAGTAAGGAGGTCCTTCCTCAGAGGGATCGACCAGGGAGGGGCTGTCGCAAGGAGTATGAGTTCTGAGAACCAGGTCCGGCAGGGCCAATATGGGGCGACCAAAAGGACCTGCTCCCTGTCCTCCCTGATCTTGCACAGAACCTGTGCGAAAAGGCTCACTGGGGGAAACGCATACTTGCGGCCAGCTGTGCGCTAGTGCATCCGTGCCGAGGGTCCCCTCGGTCAGGGAATAATACCAGCGGCAATGGGAAGAGTCGTCGGAGGCAAACAGATCTATCTGTGCATCGCCAAACTGTTCCCAAATCAGCCAAATCAGTCTCCATTCCCCCGGAAGCGGCTGAAACCGTGACAGCTCGTCGGCTGCACGGTTCAGTTCTCCCGGGATGTGAACGGCACGAAGCGACCTCAGATGCTTCTGACTCCATAGGAGGAGATGGCGGGCAAGTTGCGACATCCGGCGGGAGCGTAGACCACCTTGTCGTTTGATGTTTGCTATTGTCGCCGTGCTGTCTGAACGGACCAGTACGCGCTTGTCCTTGAGCAGGGCTCGGAAGCGGTGCAGGGCAAGACGTACGGCCAGCAACTCGAGGCAATTGACATGCCATAGGCGCTGGGGTCCTCTCCAGGAGCCCGCGGCAGCATGTCCATTGCACATGGCGCCCCAGCCCGTGGCAGAGGCATCTGTTGTTACAACAACATGCCTGGAAACTCGTTCTAGGGGAACACCTGCCCGTAGAAAACTGAGGTTCGCCCACGGGGTGAAGGTGTGACGGCAGGCCTGAGTCACTGGGACCCGGAGCGTGCCGTGTTGCCATGCCCATCTCGGGACTCGATCGCGAAGCCAGTGCTGAAGCGGTCTCATATGAAGCAAACCGAGCGGCATTACCGCGGCTGCGGATGCCATATGCCCCAGGAGCCTCTGAAAATATTTCAGTGGAACCGCACTCTTGCCCTCGAACTGGCGAAGACAAGTCAGCAGTGACTGCGCGCGCTCGCTCGTAAGCTGCGCATACATGGCGACCGAGTCGATTTCCATACCGAGAAAAGAGATCCTCTGCACTGGGGAGAGTTTGCTCTTTTCCCAGTTGACCCGAAGGCCCAGACAGGCGAGGTGCTGAAGCACCAGGTCCCTGTGTTCGCAAACCTGATCCCGAGAGTGGCCTAGAACCCGAATGGGAGAACCGTGTACTGATATGCCTGCCCCTCGAAGGCAAACCGTAGAAACGGTCTGTGTCGAGGAAGAATGGAGACATGAAAGTACGCGTCCTTCAGGTCGATCGCTGCAAACCAATCCAATGGATGAACGCATTCGAAAATGCGTTTGGCTGTCAACATCCTGAATGGAAGCCTGTGAAGGGTTCGGTTCAAGATGCGCAGGTCCAGGATTGGCCGTAACCCACCGGTTTTCTTGGGTACAATGAAGTAAGGGCTGTAGAAGCCAGACTCCATCTTGGCTGGAGGGACGATCTCGACCGCACCCTTCGCCAGTAGGGTGGCGACCTCCGCACGCATGACAGGGGCATTGCCACCCACCATGGTATAGCGGACTCCCCGAAAGCGGGGAGGAGACCGTGCGAACTGAATCGCATAGCCGAACCTGATGGTGCGAGCGAGCCAGCTGGACAGATTGGGAAGCGCTAGCCAGGCTCCCAGAAACTGTACCAGCGAGGTCATGCGGACCACAGGCATACCCCCGATGGGGCAGTGAGGCGAGACTTTTTTTTGGGAAAGAACCGAGTTCACCTCCGAGCCGCCCGTCTCAGGACCGCCACCTAGACTGCCGTTTAGCAGGCTGGGGGGCTGGCCTTCCTGCGAAGTCCTCCACGCCTCGGCCCAGGTGAAGGCTGCTGCTGGGGCTGGGCGGGAGGGGCGGGAGCCGCAGGAGGGCGGCCTCGGCGGGGAGCAGACTGACGCTTCTGAGCCGGCGGCTGGGTAGAGGCAGCAGCAGGCCGCCGGGGCAGAATATGCTTAATTGCCTCAGTCTGTTTCTGAGCGGTCGAGAACTGTTGGGCGAAGTCCTGGACCGCCCCGCCGAATAGCCCATCCTGGGAAATGGGAGAATTGAGGAAACGGGTTCGCTCAGATTCTCTCATATCAGCCAGGTTGAGCCATAAGTGGCGCTCCTGGACCACAGAAGTGGACATCACCTGACCGAGAGAGCGAGCGGTCACCTTCGTCGCTCGTAGAGCGAGGTCGGTGGCCGCCCGCAGCTCCTGCATTAGCGCGGGGTCAGCATTGCCCTCGTGCATGTCTCTGAGCACCTTGGCCTGGTAGACCTGAAGAGTGGCCATCGCATGCAGGGCAGACGCGGCCTGGCCCGCAGCTCTGTAGGTCTTCGCCACCAGAGTAGACGTAAACCTACAGGCCTTGGACGGGTGCTTTGGGTCACCACGCCACGTCGCAGCGCTCTGCGGACACAGTTGCATCGCAACAGAGCGCTCAACAGGGGGAGCCCCAGTGTACCCTTTCACCGCGCCGCCATCGAGGGCAGTGAAGGCGGAAGTGGCTGCCGAACGATCGCGAAAAGTCAAGGGAGACTTCCACGACTTCGACACCTCTTCATGCACTTCCGGGAAGAAGGGCACTGGGGGCTGACGGGCGCCTTCGGCACGGGCCACCCCCAGATACCAATCATCTAGCCGAGAGCGCTCGGGATATGGCGGAGGGTTCCACACAAGCCCAAGAGCCTCGGCCGCCTGGGAAAGCATGGCTGTGAGCTCTGGATCAGACTCGGACAATGCTGGGACTCCCGAAGGAGGCAACACAGCCGAATCGTCATCTCCGGAGGAATCCAGCCCACCTTGTGATGCGGCGATCGACATAGCATCCTCCGCCGGTGCGCCAAATAAAAAACGCAGGGCCCAGGACGGGAAACACCTGCGCCCTCATCTGGCAACACCACAGGTTGCAATGTGCTAGAAGGGGGTGTGGCCCGAGGAGGATTCGTCGGGTTGGCCCACACCGTCACCCTCAAGTCACCCTGACCACCAGCCAAAGTATTCCCACTCGTGGAGGGAATAGATTGGGGTGTGGTAGAGGGGACTCTCCCTCCAGCACGGAGATCACGGAGTCTTGACCGCAACACTGCGATGGCCATGTTCCCGCAGTGGGAACATGACTCATCCATGAACGAGCGTTCGGCGTGCACGAGGCCCAAGCACGCCAAACAGCGATCATGTCCGTCAAACGGAGGAACCAGCCGACCGCACCCAGGAACGGAGCACGGGCGAGACATCTTGAAACAGACGTGCCGCGTGCAGCTCTTTTAAAGAAGAGTTTTTGCTCTGCAGAATGCCGAAGCGCCTAGGGAGAACACGCACGCTGTGCTAGATCACTGCACAGATCAGACAGGAATGCGGAACTAGAACGCGCTGTAACACCAACACTCTGGAGAGACACTCGTCTTGAAGAGAAAAACGCTCAGGCAGTAACACTCGGCTCTGAAGCAGAAACATAATGCGAGATTGCCACGCAACGACCTTTATACCCACGCGGTGGGGCGGGGTTGCGTTATGCAAATTCCGCAGACCCATGGCATCTTCATGCCATTGGCTCGTTTTGTAGAGCTCAAAGGCGAATGGCTTCTAAGCGAAACCCCCATTTCGTCAGTAACTGACATAACTCGTAGTGTACTGGCTGAAAGGGAACCACTTTGCAATATAAAGACAATTCAATTTAAATTTAACTTAATAGATTTGCTTTTATTTATGGACAATAGTAGATGGAGCACAGAGAAGTAACTTACTCCTTTTCATGCCCTCTTAAAGGGTTAGTTCACCCAAAAAAAGAAAATTCTGTCATTTATTACTCACCTTCATGTCATTCCAAACCCATAAGAACTTCGTTCATCTTTGGAACACAAATGAAGATATTTTTGATGAAATCCGAGAGCTTTCTGACCCCCCATAGACTGCAACATTATTACCACTTTCAAGGCCGAGAAAGGTAGGAAAGACATTGTTAAAATAGTCCATGTGACTCCAGTGGTTCAACCTTAATGTTATGAAGCGACGAGAATACTTTTTGTGCACAAAACCCCCCAAAAATAACAACTTTATTCAACAATTTCTTCTCTTCTGTGTGAGTTTCCTACTCTGTTAATGTGAGCACCACGACTCGTGTGTGATGCAGATGCAGGAGCTGGCCAATACTGAGCCGGCGTTCTGACGTAGAACCCAGAAGCGCTGCACTGTGCTTACAATGTTAAAGTTGAATAAAGTCGTTATTTGTTTATTTTTTTGTGCACAAAAAGTATTCTCGTTGCTTCATAAATTTAAGGTTGAACCACTGGAGTCACATGGACTTTTTAACGATGTCTTTACGTTTACGTCTACGTTTCTGGGCATTGAAAGTGGTTGTTGTGTTGCTTTCTATGGAGGGGTCAGGAAGCTCTCGGATTTCATGAAAAATATCTTCATTTGTGTTCCGAAAATGAACAAAGGTCTTACGGGTTTGGAACGACATGAGGGTGAGTAATTAATGACAGAATTTAAATTTTTGGGTGAATTAACCCTTTAATGGAAAAGCGTTTACTTTTTTTACAGGTAATTTTACTCTGATTACCTGTTGCTCAATCAAATGTCTGACATTTTTGATTTTGTTTGGAATATGAGCAGTCTTCAAATCTTTGGTAGACGCTCACAAGAGAACATTTCACTCTCTTCCTCTCGGATGCGTCTTAAATCTACAGATAGGCCTGTGATTTGTTTTTTTTCCACAAGTAAGCTGTAATTGCTGTGCAATTTGCTTTTTGGTTCCTCTCGCAATTACATCCATTACTCTTTAAGTCACAAGGTCAAAAAAAAAGGAGGAACATGAATGAAATTCATTATATGCTTATTGCTGGATACGATAAGCTTTTAAGTCAGCCTGGTACATGATGTGTACACTTAAAAATTGTGTGCTGCCACCTTGCCTGTTTTATTTCTTTAGTGTATTACAACAGAAATTGTTCACTAATTCTGTTCTCAACTCCGTCAGACAGAATATTTCTCTGTCATTATTCTTTGACATGAAAGGAAACGTATTTTAGCAGGATCGCTGTTTAATGTAGACTATATGACGTGTTCTTATATGCCAGACAGTTAAATGCTGTTTCCCGTTCTTTGTGCACCTGACAGCTGATTTTGAAGAATGCTTGTTGCTTGTTTTTCACTGATGTCTAATTTGTCTACTGACGGTCTAGTTGGGAGGCACTGGTGGAGACTGTGAGTGGTTGATGTCAGGAAAGATGCTGTTTTCATGACTCACAGGCTCAAAGAATGAACTGAGGATGTGTTGAAGGGTTTTGATAAGTGCTTCATCTCTGTTTTAAATGCCTTTTTTCTGCAGGGCTGAGAACAGAATGAGAGAGAAAGAGAGAGATATGGATAAAAAATATGCAGAGCAGAATGAGAGAGGAAGAGGGGGTCTGGTTTAGTTTTGTTCAATGGGAAAAGTAGTGGTCTGAAACTGATTTTCAGCCTGAATGTCATAAAAGTATGTACGATTTGAAATCAAGATGATTTGTACCAGGAGTTCAGTGTTTTTTTCTTAAAGTGCCCCTATTATGGTTTTTCGAATATTCCCTTTCATGCAGTGTGTAGTATAGCTGTTTGTGAATGTGAACGTTGTGCAAAGTTTAAAGTGCACGATAAATAAAGCTATTGTCTCCCAAAAGAGAGACCTAAAACTGTGTCTAATAATGCAGATTGTCTGTTGTTCTTACTACTTTGAGTAAAGATAAAGGATGGAGCAAGATTGTTTTACAAACGTTTGTTACATCAGTCATTTACATTAGTTCTGGGCTAACGTGCTGTTATTGATACAGTTCCTGCATGTGCACCGCAATAAATTAGAAATATACACGTCGGTTTGTTTATGGACGTACACTTGTTAATGCTGATGGTGAGGAATTACAGTTGCAACATCTCATAATGTACCTCAAAATGAGTAGTATATCACTGAGAAACATCCTGCTCAAGTCGTCCTTGCAATGCAGGTTCGGGTTGAATAACTAGTTCTTCCAATGTTTCATCATCAGGCTGGCTCTCAGATTGATATGGTAAAATCAACGTCATTGTTACTGTCTTTACAGTGTGTACAATCGGTGAGCTGTAGGAAACCTCCGGATGGAGCTGAAGTTCAGTTATGGTAATGGGAGTTTAGCTTCCTACACGCACTGTAAGTGGTAGACCAATCACAACAGACTGGGCCGTCTGGCCAATCAGAGCAGAGTAGGCGTGCGGAAAGGAGGGATTTAGAGAGACTGATTCATCCATTGAGTCGTTTGAGAATCATTGAAAAATGTAGTGATGTGCAATTAATGTATAATATGAGAAAACAGTTTTTTGACCTTTGATGCATGTAACTATGTTGTAGGAGACCTCCAAAACAAAATTAGGAGCCTTTAAAATAGGATAATAGGGGCACTTTAATTGGGAAAGATTCAATAACTTAAGAAGAGAAGATATATATTCTGTCTCCTTTCATGTTTAGGAAGTGTACAAAAATATTATATTATATTAGTTAACACTTTATTTCGATAGTCTACTTTAGACATTCTACTAACTATAAGTAAATTAGCAAGTACATCTCAACTTATTCTACTAACCTACCCGTAACTTTGTAACCTCTAATAAGAGTTAGTTGACATGTAGTTTCAAATTAATGAGAGTTAGTTGACATGTAGTAGCAAAGTTACTTATAGTTAGTAGAAGTTTATTAATAATAATATAAAGTTAAAAATTACAATAATAACTCACATAACTCACATCACTTCTAGCCCAACTAGCCATTGTATATTCTTTATGTACACAAGAACATGATAAGAGAGTTTAGTAAGATTGAGGTCTTGAGGTTTTTATCATTTAATATTAGTTGAGCAGGATTGTACGGTGTGTTAATGAAGTTTTGATATTATTATTTGTGTTTTTTAACCATGGTGACCTTTTGAATTAGGCTAAAAGCCACAATTTGAAGTCAAGTCACATTTATTTAGCACTTTACATCAAAACAACGTTAAAAAGCAACTGTAAAATTTGTAAATTATGAAACAAATTCAGCAATATGCAATGAATATTGGCAAGATCTGCCCCGCAAAGTTCAAATCTTTTACTCGCTCCTGTCAAATGAAACACATGATCACTGGCCTAATCAAATGAGGTGTTATTTAATGGCACAAACACACTGTCACCTCACCTCTTTACTGTTGAAGTGATGTGGAGGTATAAGACAGTGGAACAGGGAAGATGTGGGTTGGGGGGAAGGAGCCTATAGGACGAAGGTCAAAGGGTGCAAAGGGTTTAGTAGGGGGTTGAAGGTAAAATACAATTAAAACCAAGCAGGGAGTCAAGGGGAGTGACCTAGGTGAGAGTACTGTGTGTGTGTGTGACACATAATGAAAGGTTGAACCCTCCGTCGCAGAGATGGCATACCAAATCAACTCACCCTGGGAGAGAGAAGCCACAGCGAGAGAGGGAGGAAGAGAGAAAAGGAGGGAGGGGGAGCCAGAGAGCGTGGTTGCCACGGGGCTGAGTGACAGAAATTAATAATTAGTGACAATGATTGACAGCGCACTCTCCATCTGCGGCCCGCCGCTGCCTCCGAGCGCTTGCCTCCGCCGGCGACCGCGGGCACAATGAGCTCCAGCGGGATTCTGAGAGACGCTGATGATTGACAACTGCCTCCTGGAGAGATGGGGACAGCCAGTGTGTAGGGGTGACGTGGAGAGGGGAGCGAGAAGGAGGAGGGTTGGTTTGGGAGGCTTGTGGTGGTGTGTTGGGAAGAGTGGAGGCGGTTTGGTCAGGATGGAAAACGAGAAAGCTTACCTCAGTGCCAGCCTGACTCGACCCACCTCCTCCCGGTCCACAACACGACGCAGCCGTTATGCAAAGCAGTTGCGCTTTCTCCGGGGAGGGGGCTAAGAGCGAGAGAAGAAAGAAGCAAAGAAAACAGAAATAGAAGAGTTTGTATGAAAGGGAAGGGTCAGTGAAAATTAGCCAGCTGTCTGATGCTGATTTGTCTCTCAGAGCTCTCCTCATTCTGTATCATTATTGGCTATTATTGTGCAATTATTTAGCCTTCATCTTATCACTAATCTCAGTAATTGTACAAAGCGAGAAAGACTTAAACAAGCTTTCATTACAGACATTAATATTGTTTCATATTCATATGAATAGATTGTCGCTCAGCTCTTTCTTTCTTTCTTTCTTTCTTTCTTTCTTTCTTTCTTTCTTTCTTTCTTTCTTTCTTTCTTTCTGCATGCCATTAGCTGGCCTTCAAAGACTCAATATTCCCATATTGTGTGTTCAATTACAGGGTTGGAAGATCATGTTTTATTTTAGTTTTGGGCTGTACCTTTTAAGACCAGTGTTGGGTAACTTTCTCTAAAAAGGAATTAATTACTAGCTACTAATTACATATTCAACAGTGTAATTAGTACTACTGTACACTGTACTAATTACTCTCTCTAAAATGTATTGCATTACTTACTACTAATTACTTTCTAAATCCCATATCAACCTTGCCCACTTAAACAATACAAGGACTGTTTTTTTTATTCTTTCAAATAAATAATTTAAAATTACATAAATTATTCTTGTACTGGAGAAGGGAGAAGGTTACATTAAAAACATACATTTTAACATTAGTCATAAAATTATGATGTTAAATCCACTATTGTGTTATATTGAATTGTTCTGTATTCTATACAGTATTTAATGCAATTACATCAGAATTAATTTAATTACATAAAATTTAAAGGTAATCCCTTACATTACTTTTCCAAGGGAAAAGTAATTAAATGACAGTAATTAATTACTTAGTAATGCAGTACACCCAACACAGTTTAAGAGAAGTTTGTTTTTATTAAAATCACCAATTTACTTGGAGTAAATGCCATTTTCATATGGATACAGATCAGCAAAACTGACATTTGTACAATGTAAGTTTTTTACATTTGTATTGCAGCATTTGCAATTAAAGCAGTGCAAAAAATGTAAAAACAAAATGCATTTATAAAACAAAAAAAGTAAAGGAAAAAATGAAATAATACTAAAATTCAAAGCCGTAACCATGTCTTAGACTTTGGGGGGGGACCAAGGAGGACCATTTTTTTTTTGCATGGGGAAAAGGGGGGGGGGGGGGGGGGTAATTGGTCTTATTGGTTTATTTAAAGGATTTACATTATTAAAGGATTAAAAGGGATTTAAGGAAATAAAGAAAAAGAAATAAGCACGGTAAAAGTTCTAGTTCTATTGTAATTATAAAGTAAACTATTTGCAAATAATATATATATATATTTTTTAAATATGCTTTAAATATGCACACATTCACTCTTATTTTTGTCTGCCTAATATGTAAAAATGCAAAACATTTCTTTTCACAGCAAATTATGTTATGATTTACATAAATAATGTCATAGTTTCAATTCAAAACGGTGAAATTTCATAAAAAATGAAGCGTTGGTCGCTGAAAGTTTTTATCGTAAAACAGTTGTCAAATATTAAATTTTAGCTACTTACATCTTGACACACTCTTTCACTGCTATAAATAAAGCGTTGCATTGGAATTTGCAGTAAACCCCGCCTTCTTTGATTTGATTGGCCATCTCACTCTTGGTTATGGCCCTGCTAAAATTACATCAAAGTAAAAATATATTTAAATTAAATTCTTAAATGTTAATTTTTAATATTTAAATTAAAAAATATTTTTAATTATTATTATTAATATTATACTTTATTAATATTTTACTTTATTTTAACATTCAAAGTTTTTCATTGTTCTTTCAATTATTTATTTATTCAATCAGTTATTTGATAATTCAATTACAACTCTTCCTTACTTTATGAATATTTTGTGAATTCTTTCAGAAAGTCTTGATTTATCTTTTCTTCCCCAGCTTTAGCAGTCTGTACGCAACATTTCTTCTATTGGCGAATCACCAGCAATGTACATAGAGCAAATGTAATTTAATCAAATTGTTCAGCTATAATTAATAATACCACTTTTTTGATGCTCCTCGGTTTTTTTAAAGACAATTTTGAACAAATATAAAACATTTTGTCACAATAAGGCTGAAAAAAGGATGAAAGTCTTTAGGATCAAATTCGAGAACTGGAACTATTATGTAACTGGTATTAAAAATACCAGAAAAATACAAAAAACGCTTGTTCCCTTGCAGTCGGTCACGTTCGACGTACGTCGGAACTGACCGACCAATTGGGATCTATTTTCAGAGACCAATCTACTTCGAGTGTTTAGAAACGAGCCAATGAAGACGGTGCCTTACATGCGGTTTTGACGCATTCCACAATCCGCCCAGCATTGCGGGTATAAATACGGAAGTGGAAGTACCGCATATCGCTTTCAACTTCGGAGCCTTTGAACAGTACCTTTGTGTGTGTAGTCCTACGAAGAGTGTTTTCAAAGTGAGTCTCGTGAAGAGGATCGCTCCAGTGTTCCGGTGTCGGTGTGCCGGTGCCTTACAGCGGTGGTCATGAGGAAGAAACAAACAGCTGTTTTCACAGCTCGCTGGGCGTTTTTCCCTTTGAGTGCTTTCAGCGGGCTTGCACCTTTGAACCGCTGCGAGCCACGGCCATTTCCCCTGTGTGCCTCGGCACTGATTGGAGCGTTTTTTTCCTTTTCTAAAAGAGCAACACGGTTTGACCCTGCGTCTTTTTCAAGATGTTATTCAAGCCGTGTGTTTCTGGATTCCGTCATTATCTGTCCCCAGTTGATGGACACGATCGCTGTCTCACGTGTTTGGGCGTTCAGCACTCTGAGGCGGGTTTCGTAGATGACTCATGTTCCCACTGCAGGAACATGACCATCGCAGTATTACGGTCTAGGCTCGAATACCTCAGACGCGGTGGAGTCCCATTGCGCATCCCCCAATCTAGTGGTCCTCCCGCTGCAAAGCAGAGGGCTGCTACTTTGGCTGATGCCTTTGGTGGAGACCTGAGGGTTACTGTGAGGGCACTCCCGCCGGGTCAACAGGCTCCTCGGGCCCGTCCGCTGCACCGGTAGAGCTTCCGGAAAAGCATGTTGGTTCTTCCCGCGGGGGACCAGCTGTTACTTTCGGGGCTCCGGCTGAGGACATGATCTCGATAGCTGCATCGAGGGACGAGCTAATGGACTCCGGAGATGAGGATTCGGCCGCACTGCCCCCTTCGGGTGTGGTAGCGTTGCTCGAGTCTGATCCGGAGCTCACGGCTATGCTTTCCCAGGTCGCTGCGAGTGTCGGGCTCGAGTGGAACCCTCCACCGTGTCCCGAACCCTCGCGGCTGGACGATTGGTATCTCGGGACGGCCCGTGCTGGTTCTCAGCACCCCGCCCCAGTGCCTTTCTTTCCAGAAGTGCATCAGGAGCTCACAAAGTTGTGGATAGCGCCTTACAACGCTAGAAACCGATCGACTGACTCCTCCGTCCTCACTACCCTCGATGGTGGCACGGCTAAGGACTATGTGGAGATCTCCCCAGTAGAGCGGTCGGTAGCGATGCAGCTGTGTCCGAAGACCGCTACTGACTGGCGGGGAAATCTGCGTCTCCCCTCCCGGGCGTGTAAGTTCTCGTCCTGACTAACGGGCAAGGCTTACACAGCCTGTGGAGAAGCCGCGTCATCTTTGCATGCCATGGCGCTCCTGCAGGTCTACCAGGCCAAAGCGCTCGAAGAACTGCACGAGGGTAGTTCCGACCCAGGGGTTATGCAGGAACTGCGTACAGCGACGGACCTCGCCCTCTGGGCAACGAAAGTCACCGCACGCTCCCTGGGTCGGGCGATGTCCACACTTGTGGTCCAGGAGCGCCACCTGTGGCTGAACCTGGCGGATATGCGTGAGACCGACAAGGTGCGGTTCCTCAACGCCCCTGTCTGCCAGGCCGGCCTCTTCAGTGACGCCATCGAGAACTTCGCCCAGCAGTTCTCGGTGGCCCAGAAGCAAACGGAGGCGATCAAAAACATCCTGTCCCGGCGACCCTCTGCTGCCTCCACCCAGTCGCCGGCTGCAGCGCCTCCGCCTGCTCGTCGCCGAGGGCGTCCCCCTGCGTCCGCCTCCGCCCCTGCTAAGCCCAAGCAGCAGCCTCCACCTGGGAAGCAGAGCGCCGGGCATAGGGGTGCCGCCCAACCCGTCCAGGGTCCTGCGAAGTCCGCAGGCAAGCGCAAGGGCAAGCGGCCCTGAGACGGGCAGCCCAGGGAGAAGAGGAGCTGCTCCAGGGGAGGTGGTGTCCACGCCCCTCCTCCCCCCGGAGGAGGACCGGGGGGAGAATGTCATCGAGAAGGCTGGTTCACACAACATCCTGCCGCTGGCTCTCCGGAGTCCAGCGGTACCCACATTATCAATAAAAAAGCAGTTTCCTCCCTCCCTGGGCCCCAAGAGGGCCAGGTTGGCAGTGTGCGACGCCCCCGGGCCTTGCCACTCCTTTCCTCCCCTCTCCCCTTCGCCAGGGGGCAGCAGTGTGGGCACCGAGGACGCCCCCGGGCCTCCTCACCCACACTCTGCCCCACCTTGGAGTACTCAGACAACACTCCGGGCCGCCTCCGGGCCTCCCGAGTCTGGTCTGCGTACTCCACCTCACTGCCCCACCCCGGGTATGTCTGTGGTGCCGTTGGTCCCGCGTGCTCGGTCTCTGGAGGCCTGGCTAGGTCTCCCCAGGCCTTCTTGCTGGCTCATCCGTACCATCAGACTCGGCTACATGATTCAGTTCGCGCGCCGGCTGCCCAAGTACAGGGGCATCCTCTTCACCACCGTGCGGAGCAGCGATGCCCATGTCTTGCGGTCAGAGATCGATGTCATGCTGGCGAAGGACGCGATCGAGCCGGTTCCTCCAGCCGATATGACGCTTACTTTCATGTCTCCATTCTCCCTCGACACAGACTGTTCCTACGCTTTGCGTTCAAGGGGAGGGCATATCAGTACAAAGTCTTGCCCTTCGGGCTGTCCCTGTCGCCTCACGTCTTCACAAAAGTCGCGGAGGCAGCCATTGTTCCGCTCAGAGAACGCGGCGTTCGGATTCTCAACTATCTCGACGACTGGCTCATATTGGCCCAGTCCCGGGATCAGTTGTGCGAACACAGGGACCTGGTGCTCCGTCACCTCAGCCTGTTGGGCCTTCGGGTCAACCGAGAGAAGAGCAAACTCTGTCCCACACAAAGGATCTCTTATCTCGGTATGGATCTGGATTCGGTCAACCGGACTGCACGCCTCACAGAGGAGCGAGTCCGGTCAGTGTTGAACTGCTTGAATACGTTCAAAGGCAGGACAGCGGTCCCACTGAAATTTTTTCAGAGACTCCTGAGGCATATGGCATATGCAGCCACGGTAACGCCGCTCGGATTGCTTCATATGAGACCGCTTTAATGCTGGCTTCACGACCGAGTCCCGAGATGGGCGTGGCAGAGCGGCAAGTACCGGGTCTCAGTTACTCCTTACTGTCGCCAAACCTTCAACCCGTGGGCGGACCCTTCGTGTCTACGGGCGGGAGTGTCCTTAGAACAGGTGTCCAGGCATGCTGTGGTCTTCACGGATGCCTCTTCCACTGGCTGGGGGGCCACGTACAACGGGCACGCAGTTTCGGGTCTGTGGGATGGGGCCCCAACTGCGTTGGCATATCAATTGCCTAGAGTTATTGGCAGTACGTCTCGCCCTGGGTCGCCTCAAAAAGCCGCTACAGCGGCCGTTGCGTACATCAACCGTCAGGGTGGTCTACGCTCCCGTTGCATGCTCCAACTCGCCCACCATCTCCTCCTGTGGAGTCAGAAGCGTCTGAGGTCGCTTCGGGCCGTTCACATCCCAAGTGCGCTGAACCAGACAGCCGACGAGCTCTCTCGTCAGTCGACACCTCCGGGAGAGTGGGGACTCCACCCCCGGAGCGTCCAGCTGATATGGGACCTCTTCGGAGCCACGCAGGTAGACCTGTTCGCCTCTCCAGACTCGACCCTTTGCCAATTGTACTATTCCCTGACCGGGGGCACC